>CM059866.1:32767677-33179768 GCA_030490815.1 Acer saccharum
TGCGGAGTGGCGAGTGGTGTGGGTGGATTGAGTGTTCACCATTCTAGTTTTGTGTTAAAATTCTACAAACAAAAGAAATTTACATTAAATGGGAAATGGGAAAATGAGGTTTTTTTTTTTTGGGGGGGGGGGGTGGTTGTTGGTCGCCGGAGTGGTGTGGGTGGATGGGATTGTTCACATTTCAGTTTTGTGTTGAAATGGGAAAAAAAACGGGGAAATGAAGGTTTGGGATGTTGGGTCGGGGGGGGGGGGGGGGGGGGGGGGGGGGGGGGGGGGTGGAGGGGATTGTTCACATTTCTAGTTTGTGTTGAATGGGAAAAACGGGAAAATGAAGGTTTGGGATGGGGGGGGGGTGTTGGGTCGCGGATTGGTGTGGGGGATGGGATTGTTCACATTTCTAGTTTGTGTTAAAATTCTACAAACAAAAGAAATTTACATTAAATTATTAATTTAATTAACAATAAGATCAGAAGAGAATTAAAAATCAAATAATAGATAAGAATTTAGTATCCATATACATGTAAACTTCAAGTGAGGATCCCTTACTTTAATTTGGTTAGGACATTGATAAAATCACATTGATTTTTATAATTTTAATTGAATTTTTGAGGGTGATAGGTTATGAAATTACCTATGAATCAAATTTAAGAATTTTTCAGTATTAGAACTTTTTTTGGATTTTCCTATATTCACCCATTTATCCTGATTTTATTTAAAATGAAGCATCAGAAAAGGGAGAAATATAGGAAAATTCAAAAAAAGTTCTAATATTTTAAAAATATCAAATTTTAGTCTAGAGTTAGATTTTAATGAACTATCATCCACAAAAAATTTAGATCAAAAAATTCAAAAAAATCCGTGTGTGATTAATTAAGGTCTGAATTAAAGTAAAGGAACCCTCACACACACACCACACTAATTTGCGTGGATAACACACACACACACTCTAAACTTGCGTGGATAAGTCACACTACATTCAGGTTTAATGAAATATACCTATGAATCAAATTTAAAAATTTTTCAAGTACTAGAACTATTTTTTTGTGAATTTTCCTGTATTTCACCTTATCTTGAGTTTGTTTAAATATGAAAGCATCGGAAAAATGGGAGAAATATGGGGGGGGGGGGGGGGTTGGGCGCGGAGTGTGTGGGTGGATGGGATTGTTCACATTTTAGTTTTGTTAAAATTCTCAAACAAAAGAAATTTACATTTAAATTATTAATTAATTAAACAATAAGATCAGAATAGAATTATAAATAAATAAAAGATAAGAATTGTAGTATCCATATACATAAACTTTCAAGTGAGGATCCCTTACTTTAATTTGGTAAGGACATTGATAAAATCACATGATTTTTATAATTTTAATTTGAATTTTTGAGGGTGATAGGTTTAATGAAATTTACCTATGAATCAAATTTAAGAATTTTTCAAGTATTAGAACTATTTTTTTGGATTTCCTATATTTCACCCATTTATCATGATTTTATTAAATATGAAAGCATCAGAAAAATGGGGAGAAATATAGGAAAATTCAAAAAATAGTTCTAATATTTTAAAAATTATCAAATTTTATCATAGATAGATTTTAATGAACTTATCATCCACAAAAAATTTAGATCAAATTCAAAAAAATCCGGGTGATTTAATTAAGGTCTGAAATTAAAGTAAAGGAACCCTCAACACACACACACACTCTAAATTTGCGTGGATAACCACAACACACTCCAAACTTGCGTGGGTGGATAATTCACACTACATTCAGTTTAATGAAATCGACCTATGAATAAATTTAAAAATTTTTCAAGTACTAGAACTAGTTTTTTTGAATTTTCCGGATTTCACCCATTTATCTTGATTTTGTTAAATATGAAAGCATCGGAAAAAATGGAGAAATATGGGGGGGGGGGGTGTTGGGTCGCGGAGTGGTTGGGTGGATGGGATTGTTCACATTTCTAGTTTTGTGTAAAAATTCTAAAAACAAAAGCAATTTACATTAAATTATTAATTTAATTAAACAATAAGATCAGAATGAATTATAAAATCAAATAAATAGATAAGAATTTAGTATCAATATACATAGTAACTTTCAAGTGAGGGATCCCTTACTTTAATTTGGAAGGACATTGATAAACACATTGATTTTATAAATTTTAATTGAATTTTTGAGGGTGATAGGTTTAATGAAATTACCTATGAATCAAATTTAAGAATTTTTTCAAGTATTAGAACTATTTTTTTGGATTTTCCTATATTCACCCATTTATCCTGATTTATTAAATATGAAAGCATCAGAAAATGGGAGAAATATAGGAAAATTCAAAAAATAGTTCTAATATTTTAAAAATTATCAAATTTATTCATAGATAGATTTTAATGAACTTATCCACAAAAAAATTTAGATCAAAATTCAAAAAAATCCGTGTGATTTAATAAGGTCTGAAATTAAGTAAAGAACCCTCACACACACACAACTAAATTTGCGTGATAACACACACACACACTCTAAACTTGCTGGATAATTCACACTACATTCAGTTTAATGAAATCTACCTATGAATCAATTTAAAATTTTCAAGTACTAAACTAGTTTTTTTGAATTTTCCTGTATTTCACCATTTATCTTGATTTTTAAATATGAAAGCATCGGAAAAATGGGAGAAATATAGGAAAATTCAAAAAATAGTTCTAATATTTTAAAAAATTATCAATTTTATCATATAGATTTCAATGAACTTATTATCCATAAAAGATTTCAGATCAAATTCAAAAAAATCCGTGTGATTTATCAAGGTCTTTACTGAAATTAAAGTAAGGGACCCTCACCCATAATTTGCGTGGATAACACACACACTCTAACTTGCGTGGATAATTCACACTACATTTGTGTTAGATAGATAAAAAAAAAAAAAAAAAAACCTTAAAACTTTTGAACAACAATGGCCACACACTTGGTGGATATTCACATTGCATTCTATGTCAGACTAAAAAAAAAAAAAAAAAAAAATCCTTAAACTTAATTTGTGTTGTATTTTATAATAATCTAATTATGATTTTTAAATATTGTTCTGATTTCTTGTCATAATCTCAAACCCTATCAAGTTATCATTTCTTGAATAAAATACTTGTAGACTTGAGTTTACCATTTCTATTCTATTCTATTCTATTTTTGTCTCCATGCACACAAATGTGTAAATGATTTGCCACCATAAAAGGTTTGTACATGGCAGCCAAATGTAATGTCTCAATCTTTGTTTTGAAACTTATGTATTATTGCTTCATAGATCACTCAAAATGACATGACATGCATTTCCTTCACTATTGCACTCTCTGTACCAATGAAGTCAACTATAATTATGCTGTAAAGTAGCTGGTTGTTGGAATGGTCTTACCAAGTTATTTGTACACCGTAGTCTCACCAGTGTTTGTATGTCCACCAATTCAAATCAAAACAGAACATGCGATAAAAAGATTAAAGGTATTCCATGACAAACAAAAGATAGATTAAAAAAAAAAATCAACACACAACAGTTGGATTCCCGTGCAAGTTTTTTTTTTTCCTACATTAGATCATTTTTGTACCAAAGTAAAAAAAGAGAAGAAGTATTAATACTAACAAGATTTTTAGGCTTAAATGCTTTCATTGAGGTCAGATTTGGTTTCTAAATTGGGGTGGGTAAGTAGCTTAGGGGAGCTATAAACATACTATACAGGAGCAAATTGATTGACATGATTTCTTCATATAATTACAGTACCTTTGAATAAAATTACTCATAGTCATTAAAATATTTATAATAAAACATAATTAATCATAAATTAAATTGAAACTAGAAAAAAAAAAATTCTAGAGAAAGAGGCCAAAATATTTATGAATTATAACTTTTTTTGTTTTTTTTTTTTTTTTTTTTTTTTTTAATGAGGTGAATTAATTAAAAGGGTGGTATAGACAAATTCATATGAATATGATTTATATTGAAATCTCATTTTTCTATTTACTAAAAAATATAATGAATTAGTAGGTTTGTATGTGGGCTAATAGCAGGCTCATTTTCTGATGAAAAGCCCACCCCAGTTTATAAAGTTTGCTGGCTGAGCCCATAATATTTAATTGGGTCCAAATAACATTTTCTCCTCGCCGTCGTTCGAGGACCAGTTTTTAAGTATTTCCTGTTATGATCCTACTAATTTTTTTAGATAGTTAGGGGTCATTGTTTTTTTTTATTTTTTTGTCTAAAAACTGAATAGTCCTGAATTTTACTGAAGATTGAATAGTGACTGAAACCTGAATCTGAATGACATGTTTTTTTTTTTTTTTTTTTCACGTATGATGTACTGCAACATGTTTGTTTTTTAATAATAATTGTCTGAAAATAAGTAATTTAATATCATACCATACTAATTAAAATAAGTAATTTAAACATACAACACTATTTATAAGATTTTGTATTCTTCGCAAACAAAGTTTAATTTAACAAAACAAAAAAGTCATTAAAAAATATAATTTTGCATGTTGATTCTGCAAATAAAGTTCAAGTTCAATTAATTATATATATTATATAAAAAAAGAAGTTCAATTCTATTTTATATTGTCCAAATATTAGTATATAATTCTAGAAACCATTTTTTTTGGTTCCTGGATCATATGCAACCAAAACCAATTTATTTTATTATTATTATTTTTTTTTGTTTAAAGGTTCCTAGATACTTTTTTTTTTTTTTTTTTTAATAGATCCAAAATTATATACACTGTACACACACACACACAACCCACACACACACACACACCTATATATAAACAATTATTCTATAATTTTTCAAGCCACGAAATCTACTAATATCGAATGCAACAACAAAAAGAATATTTGAATAAATTATATAACTGCAACTATGATAATCATAAAAATTATCATTATAAATTATGTTTAAAGAGTTTCTATAATGCCATATACATAGATAATAATAATAAAAAAATAAAAAGTAAAGAGTTCTTATCAGGATTTGGTAGGAGCGAAATTCAATTGTTTAATCCTATGAAGATTTCCAATATGAGAAGTGATTGTTTTTTTTGTTTTTTTGTTTTGTTTGTTTTGTTTTTTTGTTTTCTAAAGCCTTTAAAATAAGAAAATGTTAAAAGAAAGAATTCTATACCATATCAAATTAAGATAAATTTAGAAATATATCTTTTTTGGAGGATAGACTGGAAAAAAATATTTTAATTTAATTCATGATTAGATTAAGTTAAAAGTCAGGATTTCTTACTTTTTTTATTTTATTTTTATTTATTATATATTTTTAAGTTTTGACCATTTAAAAAAACAAACAAAACAACTTAATGAGTTCAATTCAGACCCATTAAGTCTTAAGTGGAAAAAAACAAACGACCCCTTAGTTTTTTATTTTAATTTTATTTGGTATTTTATTTTGTTGTTTATTCTCGTTTTATCAGTAGAATGTTAAGTTAGTGGGTTTAGTGCTCAATTAATTATGGGTGATGGGTTAGTTAATGCTGAAGTGAGAGAGAGTGACACTTATTTTGTATATAAAACTTCATTCATTAATGAAAAGTGGTGAAGAATTATTGTATGCAACTTTTGTATTATATTTGGGAGGTTATTAGTCTTCGAAACACTAATACTTGAGGCTTAAGGTTTCCTCGAAATATATATTATTTTTTCTATTTTACATAACTTTCCATTACACCCCCGGATGCTTGAGACGTTTGTAATTTTTTATCTCAACTCTTCTATTCTTCCTTCTGATCTGAAAGTTACACAGCCGTCTAAACTTTCATCCATTTTTTGTAAGTTTTTAAAACATGACAAAAAAATTGAAAGAATAAAATCTCAGAAATTTAAGTCGAATAGAAATTCTTTACATTTTTAATCATATCATATATTATACCAAACACATGATAACATTAAAATTAATCCAATCCTATCCAATCTAGTCAAATCTATCGTATCCCATAAAAATAATCATATCGAGCATCTCTAATGCAAGCGTGGCCGTGAAAAAAAGAGATGCCACGTAGGATAAATAGACGTTATGTTAATAATTTGGTCTCCAATGCAACGTACATTTTCAATCTCAAGCTGACGTGGCAAAAAAAATATCAGACATTGTCAACATGACCGTCCACTTTTAGACGATCTGTTGCACAAACTTTTTTTGGTGATTAGCAAACATTTAAAAACTAACGTTAATTTTTCAATATTTTTGGTAAGAAAATAAAATAAAAAATAAAAAAGGAAAAAAAAAAAGATGGACGTCATTAAAAAAATGTGTTTTAGATGGAAGTATTGGGGACCAAATTTTGAATTGATGTCTATTAAGTCATTTTTATGCCACATAGGAAGCAAGCCTCTTGACATGTTGCCATGTGTTGAGACGTTAGAAAATCTAAAAGAATTGTGGAACGGCGGTCCAGACGCAGATTGATGGTAGCAGTTTGAGTGACGAGAGGCACAATTGGGTTCCTGAATATAAGGAAATTGATACTGTTTGGAAAGGATTTAGGTATTTCTTTTATTTTTATTTTAGTTATATTGTTTATTTGGTTTTAGACTATTTCCTATTTTAGACTAATCCTGTCATAGTCAGGATAGAAGATTAATTCTAGTATAAATAGAACTATTATTTTAGGGTTGTCATCTTTGGAATGTTTATCAATAAAATTTACCAGTTAGGATCATCTTGTTTCTTTGAATTCGGCTTTTCTCAGTTAATTGCTTAGAGTAGTTGGGCTAGGGTTAGGTAAATTCCGTATTGATTCTAGAGAATCGATCGCTCAATTCTATGAGTGGTTTGATTCAAATCTATCTAACTTTAGGTACAAGTTAGGGCTTGTTGTTGGATCCTAATCAAGGTTCTCAACAATTTGGTGCTTTCATTGAGAGATTTTGGCAGCCTACAAGAAGGAAAAAAAAAAAAAAAGGCCATAGGATTTGGGGAGGATTCTATTATTTAAGGGAGTGGATCGAAGACTAACAAGCAGCGGTTTGAAGCCTTGGAGGAGAATTAAGATTGGATTTTCAAGTCCCTATCAGAATTGACGACATCCATAGCTCATATGACTAGGTCAAACAATGATGCAATTGAGAGACTTGAACGACAGTTGGCTAAAAACAAGGGAAAGGAAATGATAGGTAGACGGACTCAAGGGGATGGACAGAGATCACGTAGTTCATGGTGTGAGGCAGAATTCTCGTCAGGTGAGGTAGTCGAGCCCAAACCGATTGGAAATCGTGAAGGGTTTAAGCGAGGAGGACGTGTGGAACGTGGACCATTAATGGTGGAGCGCTGGTTGCATGACGAGGTTTCTGAGGGAGAGATGGACGATGGATATGAGAAAGATGTGAGATTGGACAGGAGACCTCACGACTGAAGGTTGATTTATGGGCAGCGGAGGGAACCGTGGAGAGGTGCTGCAGAATATGAAGGTGATAGGCGAAGAGAAAGGCACTATAGTTTGGGCCCTAGAAAGTCGAAGGTCTATTTTCCGCATTTTAATGGTAGAGATCCACATGAGTGGTTGGACAAGGTGGAGCACTACTTTCAGGTATACGAAGTGGCAAGGGCCAATCAGGTTTCTATTGCATGCATCTACCTTGATAAAAAGGCTAATAGCTGGTGGAGATGGATCAAAGCTCAATATGAGCAAGATGGTAGACAAATGGGTTTGATGGCTTTCGAGTAGGAATTTTTGACTCAGTGGGGACCATCACTGGTTGTCAATCATCATGGGCAGTTGGCCAAGCTCAAACAGGAAGGAAGGGTTCCGGTATATATTGAGGAGTTTCTCTGATTACAGATTCTGGTCAGGGGATGGTCAGAGGAGTCATTATTGGGGACTTTTATTGAAAGGTTGAAGCCGTGGTTAGCGAGGGAGTTAAAACTGAAGCGACCTCAAAGATTGACCGAAGCAATAAGGATGGCGGAGATTTTAGAGGATAGTTACTACAGTGATAAAAAGCCGTTTTAAAGAGAGTTCTGTGAGTAATAATTTTAAATCGGAGTCTAATAAAGACTCTAGAAAGGGAAAGGGAGCTATTGAGGATGGTTCCAAGAAAGAAAGCAAAGAAGTAAAAAAACTGACAAAGGAAGAGGTTCAAAAAAGGCCTGTGCTTCAAATGCGGGGAGAAATGGAACAAAGACCATTGGTGCCAAATTGGGAAGGTATTTATGATCATTGACTCAAGTGATTCAGATAATGATGTTATCAGTAATGAGGAAGCCACTAGTGATGAGGGACAGTTGAGGGTGGCTGAATTGGGAAAAAATAATTGTGAAGCCGAGTTGTCTTTAAATGCCATGTCTGGGGTTTCGAAACCATCCACTATGAGGCTCATGTCATGGGTTAGTAAGTTCGAGGTTTCGATGTTGGTAGATTTTGGTTCCTCTCACATTTTCATCAACGCAAATATCGTAAGGAAGATTGGACTGCGAGGGGCTACCATAGAATCGTTTGATGTGAAGGTGGCTAATGGGGAAAAACTTAAATGTGAGGAAGTGGTTCACGAGGTGAAGATGAACGTACAAGGAGTTAGGATTGCTGCTGATTTGTATGTGTTATCGTTAGTGGGAGTAGATGTGGTGTTAGGCAATGCTTGGTTGAAGAGTATCGGTAAGGTGGTTACAAATTTTGATGCCATGACAATGGAATTCAAATTGGGCGGAAGAAAAAGAACATGGGCTGCTTTGCCTCTTAAAGAAATTAAACAATGTGAAGCTCAGATGATAGAGAGGCTTTGCAAAGGGGGCACCCAATGCTTTGCAGTAGTGAATGATGGAGACCGACAGGAGGGGAAAAGAGAGAAAAAAAATACAAATGAGTTGCAAGACGAATTACAGTGGCTGCCCGAGAAGGTACGTAAGGTAGTGGCAAATCATCGACAAGTTCTGGAGGTGCCTACTAGCTTACCATCCCCCCATCATTGTGATCACCGCATTACTTTGAAAGATGAGGTGAAACCGGTCAATGTGCCTCCATATAGGTATGCCCATTTCCAGAAAGATGAGATTAAGAGACAAGTGAGGAGATGTTGAAGAATGGATTGATCATGCAAAGTTAAAGTCCATTTTCGTCTCCGGTGTTATTGGTAAGGAAATAAGATGGGACTTGGAGGTTTTGTACCGATTATCGGGCTTTAAATGAGGCAACTATGAAGGATCGATTTCCAATTTCGACGGTTGATGAGATATTAGATGAGTTACATGGGGCGTGTGTGTTCACCAAGCTAGATTTGCGAGCTGGGTTCCACCAAATTCGGATGAAGGAGGAGGATGTGCACAAAACAGCCTTTCGGACTCATTCGGGGTTATATGAGTATCGGGTGATGCCATTTGGGTTGTGCAACGCACCTTCTACATTCCAGGCAGCCATGAATTCTATTTTTCAGACCTTACCTGAGGAAGTTTGTGCTAATGTTCTTTGATGATATATTGATTTATTCAAAATCAATAGAGGAGCATCTAGAGCAATTTGAGCTGGTATTGGGGATACTAGAGCAGCATCGTTTTTTTTATTAAAATGTCAAAATGTGATTTTGTTTTGGAGGAACTGCAGTATCTTGGGCACATAATTTCAGGTGCGGGAGTGAAGGTTGACCCAAGAAAGATTGAGGCTATGGTGGACTGGCCATTGCCAAAAGATGTGTCGACTCTGAGAGGGTTTCTGGGGTCAACAGGTTACTACCGGAGGTTTGTGAAGAATTATGGGTTGATTGCAAAACCCTTGACTACTATGTTGAAGAAAGACAGTTTTGAGTAGACGGAAGAAGCAAAGAAAGCTTTCGAAGATTTGAAGAGGGCCATGACACAAACCCCTGTGCTGGCTTTGCTCGATTTTGAAAAGCCATTTGAAGTCTATACTGATGCGGGTAGAGAAGGGATTGGGGCAGTCTTGGTACAAGAGAAGAGGCCTATGACGTTTGTTTCTAAGGCTTTAGAGCCAATGAAGAAGGCTTGGAGTACTTATGTTAGGGAGATGTTAACAGTGGTGCACGCGGTAAAGGTGTTGAGACCTTATTATTGGGCAGGAAATTCACCATTTTCACCAATCAACAAGCTTTGAGGCACTTGTTAGAGTAGAAAATTGTGACCCCGGAGCAGCAGAAGTTTTTAGTTAAGCTTTTTGAGTTTAAGTACGATATTGTCTACCAACCTGGTAGGGAAAACAAAGTAGCTGATGCCTTATCCAGAAAAGAGGGCAGTTCAATATTGTGGTCTATGTATGCAGACGATGAGGCAGGAGTATTGGCACTTAGTGGGGTCGAATGGCATGTTTGGGATCGAATTAAGGAGGTGTGGAGATTCGTAAGAAGTTGGAGGACCACGAGGGTGGTGTAGAGAGATTTCGCTATAAAAATGGGCTATTGTACTACAAAAACTATGTATATGTACCGGGGCTACCAGGGTTGAGAGAGGAGATTTTAGCTTATTTCCACAATAGCAAAGAAGGAGGTCATTCGGGGTGGTTGCGCACTTATGTAAGGATCAAACACTTTTTCTATTAGGAGGGCCTTAAAAATGAAGTGAAAAAATTGGTGGCCGAGTGTGATATTTGTCAGAAGGTGAAGTATGACCAGAGGTGCCCTATGGGGTTGTTGCAACCATTATCGATACCGGAGAAAATTTGGGAGGACTTGACCATGGACTTTGTAGAGGTGCTGCCTAGTAGTGGTGGTTACAAGTCAATTCTGGTCGTGGTGGATAGGTTGAGCAAGGGTGCCCATTTTATTCTGCTCAGACATCCTTTCACCGCTAGTAGTGTGGCTAAGGCGTTTGTGGATAATGTGGTGAATTTGCATGGGATTCTGAGGAGTATCGTGACTGATCGAGGGAAATTATTTATGAGTTCTTTTTGGTAGGAATTATTTACTTTGTAGGGCAGCAAGTTGAAGGCAAGTTCCTCCTACCATCCGTAGACTAACGGACAGACAGAGGTGGTTAATCGGACTCTTGAGCAATACCTAAGGTGCTATGTCATGAGGAACAAAAGAGATGGAAAGGGTACATTTCATGGGCTGAGTATTGGTACAACACGTCACATCATGCTTCAATTAACATGAGTCCATTTGAAGTAATGTATGGGCAACCGCCACCAATGCTAAGCATTTATGAGAAAAGGACGGCTCGAAACGAAGAAATCGAGAGAGAGTTGATGGCTAGAGACGAGGTTGTAGCTAAGGTGAAGAAGGAGCTTGAGAAGGCTCAAGGGAGAATGAAGAAGTATTATGACCAAGGCAGAAGAGACGTATCCTTTGAACCCGGAGATTTCATGTATCTCAAACTTCAACCGTATCGGCAGAAATCTCTAAAGAAAAAGTTCAATGTGAAATTGTCGCAATGGTATTATGGGCCTTTTAAGGTGTTAGAGCGGATAGGTGAGGTGGCATATAAGTTGGAGTTGCCGTTTACTTCTAGATTGCATCTAGTGTTCCATGTTACCGTGTTGAAAAAGAGAGTGGGAAACCCGAGTCTCATTTCAAGTGATTTACCGACGTTTGATACAGAGGGTAACTTACTGATACGACCTATAATAGCTCTCTGATATTGAAATTGGAAGAAGGGATGTGGTATGACAAAGGTGTGGCAGGTTCTGGTTCAATGGTAAGGGGTCCTTACAGAAGAGGCTACTTGGGAAGACTATGACGAGATGGTAGAACGTTTTCCAGATATTTCCCTTGAGGACAAAGGCATTCTTGAAGAGCGGGGGAATGTTGAGACTGTTAGAAAATCTAAAAGAATTGTGGAATGGCGGTCAGGAATAGCGGTCAGGAACGGCGGTCCAGACCGCAAATTGATGATAGCAGTTTTAGTGATGAGAGGCACAATTTGGGTTCATAAATTATAAGGAAATTTATATTGTTTTGGAAAAGGACTTTAGGCTATTTCTTTTATTTTAATTTTAGTTATATTGTTTTATTTATGTTTTAGATTATTTTCCTATTTTAGACTAATCTTGTCATAGTCACTCTACTGCCTCAAAAGGTCTATTAACGTCTATTTGAGTTTTTTTTATACTTGTTTGGTTGGACTTTTAAGATTGTCTATTTTAAATTAAGTAGAGGCTAGTAGAGTTTAAACCTCTACTAGGCAAAAGCTCATGGGTAGGTGCTTCTCAAAATAGACCTCTTTTTAAAAAAAGTCTACCAACCAAACAATTATAATTTTTTTTTTTTCAAAAACTCTATTTCTAATAGATCTACTACAAATAGATCTTTCACTGGTAGAGGTTTTTCAAAAGCCTAACCAAACAAGCTTATCAAAAAGCCCGTTGAACTAATTTTTTATTCCCCTTCCTCCCCTTTTGAGATTTTTCACATCTATAGATTTATATGAGTAGTATACATATTTACTACTAAAAAATTAATTACAAAAAAACTAAATATTTCTCTACGTAAATAAATGTACTAAAAAATCAAAAAACATTATCAAAATATATTTTTAAAGTATTACACTATTACATAAATTCGGGGTTTTGAGGTTTTACTATCGGACCAACCTCATCTCGTCCAAAATATTATCAATACACAACAAATAAAAGCTAATCGAAAAGTACTTATATTAGAATTCCTTTTTCTCCAAACTTTAATTAGAATAAGAGAAATAACTACACTTCTTTTATTTCAGTTGAACATATAGCAAGTGAATAATATGGCATAGAGTAGAATAGTGTATACGTCGCATTGTAACCAAAAAAAAATCATTAAATTTAAATTTAAAGTTTTGGGGAATTTTTTTTTTATGGAGAGCTATTAACAAAATAATATATACATGCATGAAAGTCTTATTCAATGAGATAAGAGTACTACATCTACATGTCTACATGCCGGGCGGGAGAAAAACTTACCTGCACCTGGTGCAACACTCAGCACATGCTGAGTGTTGCACCTCAGCCAATTAAAATAGGACACATCATCCAACCAGCCACCCAACTCATCCAACTCAGCCACCAACTCAGCCTCTAACTCAGCAACTCATCCAACTCAGCCAACCAACACAGCTGAGATCCAAGATCGACGGCAGGTGCAGCGACGACGGAGACGGGACGCCGGACGTGCAGCGACGACGGTGACGGGACGCCGGACGTGCAGCAACGACGGCGACGTCGACGCCGGACGTGCAAGGACGACGGCGACAGGGTTTCAGCCGTCCTCCTCCGCTCACCACCACCACAGCCTCCAGCTTCTCGACGGCTCTTCCCGTCGCCGTCGTCGTCGTCGCTGCTGCAGCGACGACGGCGACGGGAAGAGCCACCGAGAAGCTGGAGGCTGTGGTGGTGGTGAGCGGAGGAGGACGGCTGAAACCCTGTCGCCGTCGTCCTTGCACGTCCGGCGTCGACGTCGCCGTCGTTGCTGCACGTCCGGCGTCCCGTTGCCGTCGTCGCTGCACGTCCGGTGTCCCGTCTCCGTCGTCGCTGCACCTGCCGCCGATCTTGGATCTCAGCTGAGTTGGTTGGCTGAGTTGGATGAGTTGCTGAGCTGGTGGTTGAGTTGGATGAGTTGGGTGGCTGAATTGGATGACGTGTCCAATTTTAATTGGCTGAGGTGCAACACTCAGCACATGCTGAGTGTTGCACCGGGTGAAGGTAAGTTTTTCTCGCCGGGCGGAGCCAGGAAATTTCTTTTTGGGCTCAAAGTGAAATTTTATAAAATTTAATATTAAATATATAATTCTTTAAAAAATATATATATATATACAGTCTTTCTATTATCAGTTCGAACTGACAAAAGTTATATCAGTTCCTTGTATATGGGCCACTGGATTTAAATACTTTGATTGACAAGTGTATATAGCCAAGTCAAAGTATTTAAATCCAATGGCCCACAAGCAAGGAACTGATATAACTTTTGTCAGTTCGAACTGATAATAGAATTTCTGTATATATATATATATATATATATATTTTTTGGTGGGCCATCATGGTACAACTCCTATCTCATATAATAAGACTACGTACCTATATAAAAAACATTAATTAGTTTTATTTAATTGTTTGTTTTATTTGATTGGTTCTCAGGTCTTCTCTAACGAGAGATTGAATTTAAGCCCAAGAGACATCAAAATGATTTTGCAAAAGTTCCCAGAACATCAGATTTCCAAGCTTAAAGTCTTGATGTCTTCGATGATTAATCAGCTGTTTTCCCATTTGAAATGATTCAGCGGTTTCATTTTCTAGAGGAGCTTAAATTAAAGGGGGCTTTGCAAAAGTGTCCACTATGAAGTTTAGAAGTGCAAAAATGTCTCCTGTATGATTTTCTTGCAAAACTGTCCGGTATCAATGTTTACTTTGCATAAATGTCCCATGTTGGACTATATTACCCTCATCACTTAAATTGGGGTGTAATGTCACAAATACCCTTAAACATTTCAGGTTTCCACAATTACCCTTGTCTTCCCTTCCCTCCCTTTCTTTCCACGAGTCCTTTGTTGAATTCCCTCCCCCATTTTCGAACATACAGGACCTGACCCGACCACAACACAGTCGTGTCCCTCCCCCGATACTTCTTGTTCTTGTTCTTATTCTTCTTCCTTCCCCATCTTCGGGGCTTCAATATTCCTCCTACCATTCCGAAATTCCTTCTGAATTGTTTTCAATTGAACATTATCAAGAACCATATAACCTGAAAACCATATAGAAACCCTAAAAACAGAGAGATAGAGAGAGATAGAGGCACGAGGACGACGAGGGATGATGGGTTTCTGTCCGTAGTCTTCAAAAGTTTGCAATTGTGTTGGGTAACAGACAGGGTGGAGTTTGAGTTTGAAGCCGAGATAGATCGACCAGGCAAGGATACCTAAGCTGCTAGCTGTGGGATCGAAGACGGCTGCAGGTGAGTGTTTCTTTAAATATGTGCATTGGAACCTTTGAAATCAATTTTAATTTTTCGTCTGTGCTGGGCGGTGCTGCTGTTTGGGAGGGGCTAGACATTGTTTTTGGCTCGATTTTCTTTTTTGTTTTTGTTGGTGTTGTGTTTGGATTGGGTTGTTTTTGATGGTTTTGCCTGGTGTTGATGTGGGGTCGTTTCTGCTGGTATAGCTATTGTTTGTCTTATGTCTTAGTTAGGTTGTCTTGTTTTAGGCGTCTTTGCTTCCCTGCCTGGGTTGATTCATTCTGATGCAACTTTGTGGGTGTTTGGATTTAGCAGAGAAAGTGTTTGATAATATGCTTGAGAGAAGCATGGTTGCGTGAAATGTTATCATTAATGCGTTTGTTCAGTCTCGTGAGTTGGTTGTAATGAAGAATTTGTTGGCATTTGTTCGTTCTAACTGCTGTGTGGGCATTTCTTGTTTTCTATGGCACCCCTTGTTGAATTGCTACTGCTATGTGGCGTTGTTTATTTGGCATTGATAACTCTGTCCAGGGCTTGAAGTTCGAGTCTTGGGTGCGAAAGCCCTGTGCAGGGCTTCAAATGCCTTGACAGGGCTTTAACAATCAACTGTTTTACTTATACACCGTTTTGTTTTATTTCTTCATTTTCATATCTTTGTTACTTTAACAACATTTGCAGGGTCTATGGATACAATGGATGGGTTCATAGTACATTGCGATAGATATTGGATTGATGACGAGGTGATGGGTCCAATTTCCTTTGTATGTCATGACGAGAAATATAGTAAATTGTTTGAAACAATATGTCACCGTATCGGGGTTAGTAATGACAGATTCCGGATAAGCTTAAGTTCAGAGCTGTTAACGCCGAAAGGGAGTTGTACTTTATCCATTATGAGCGACAATGATGTATCCTGTTTGCTTTCTCATAATCGATCCTTGTCCTTGTGGACTGAAATTAAGGTCGAAGTCGTAGAAAGATCTGTTCCGGCGAAGGCAACTGAAAATGTTTTTCAAACCGTGATAAAGTCAAGAAATACAACAATCCAGTCATGTATACCTTCAGGCTGTAAAACCTCTAGTCATTCCGAATCCCCAATTAGTACTCCATTGTTTCCATCGGTGAGTGGTAGCAACCAACTGTTTGGGCCAGTGCCTTCCCTCGGATTTACATCGGCCGAGAAAGATCAGGGGACTCCAACATCGACTACTAAGCATGCAGATGCAGAGGTTAAGGTGGATGATTATGATAGTTCTAGCAGTGAGTCTAGCAGTGATGAGTCTAGCAGTGAGAGGCAACCGTCAACAGACTGTAGAGAAGTTCAAACAAATGGAGCACCTAAGAGTTCTAAACCCTCTACGACGACACGGTGGACAATACCGGGGTCAGAACTATACTCAATTCAGCCCATTAGATCGAAAGAATTGTTTCAAGACAATGGAGACTTTAGTGAAATATATAAATGACAGATTTTCAAGGACAAGAAGACATTGAAAGGGGCTCTAGGGTTCAATGCATTGCAAAAGAGGTTTGATTACAGGGTTCGACGATCGAATCATACACGATTCGTCGCAATATGTAAAAAGAGAGATTGTCAATGGGTTTTTAGGGCAGGGAAATCGAGAAATGGGACGTACTGGAATGTTAAGTCCGTTGACTCTAAGCACACATGTGGTGATAATGGAAACTACAACGTAGATTTTCACCGTGTAAGTTCCCATGTAATAGGGCAATTGTTTGCAAGAAAGTTTGTCGATCCAGGACGCAACCTCTGTCCTAAATATATCCAGACTGACATGAAGGATAAGCACGGCATAAACCTCACCTACAACAAAGCTTACAGATCTAAGGACCGTGCTTTACATAGTGTTTTTGGTGATCCGTGGGAGTCATTTAAGACGTTGCCCGCATACTTTCACATGTTGGAGAAATGTAATCCGGGGACAAAAACCAAGATTGCAACCGATAGGCAAAACCGGTTCAAATATGGATTCATGGCACTTGGGGCTTGTATAGAGGGATTCAATACAGTAATTAGGCCGGTTATTGCCGTCGATGCTACCCACTTGAAGTCCAAGACCAAGGGAGTTTTGTTAGTTGCGGTATGCAAGGATGGTAATGAGATGATATACCCTTTGGCATTTGGGTTTGCCAATTCCGAGTGCTCAAAGTCATGGACATGGTTCTTGAAGCAACTTCACGACGTGATCTTGCATCCCGAACTTGTTCTGATAGTTTCGGATCGACACACGGGTATCTCTAATGGCATGAGAGCAATATTCCCCAATTCAGCACATGTGCTTTGTGCATACCACTTGGCCAACAATCTGAAACAACATTGTAGGAAGCGAGGTGACGTGATTTATCATTACTATCGTGCTGCATATCGTATCGTGTTGAGAAATTCGACCGTGTAATGGCTGAGCTGAAATCCATCCATCCTAAGGTTTATGATGAGCTCGTAGAGGTTGGGATACAAAAGTTTTCACGTGTCCATAGCCCTAGGAAGAGGTACCATATGATGACCACTAACATTGCAGAGTCAATGAATTCTTGTTTACTTGCGATCCGAAAGTTGCCTATCACATCTATTGCCGAATTTATCAGAGATTTGTTGCAACGTTGGTTCCACGACCGTCGAAGTAATGCAAGAGAAACACCCATATTCTTGACTAATGATGCAGACCAACACATCAAAGACAGGGTATTAGCATCGCAACGGTGTGAGATTCACCCCATTGACTACGATAGATTCAAGGTACAAGACCAATGGAGTGAAGCAATTGTCGACTTGGAACAACGTTCATGCTCATGCCGTGAATGAGACCTAGATGAGCTACCGTGTATTCATGCCATGGCTGTTGCAACGTATGCTTACATAATGTTTATTTAGTTTTTGAATAACAACCATAATCTTCAATTTCTAATTGTTATTCATTTTTTTGTGTCTTTTGTATCAGGCTTAAAGGTAAGCCCATCAACTCATTATGTTCAGACTTTTTCACAACCGGATGGCTGAAACAGGCGTACGCCATGGTTGTGAACCCTGTTCCAAATCCTGAAGAGTGGGACATTGCTGATGATGTTTGTAATCGCGTTGTATTGCCATGGAAAAAAAAGCGACTGACAGGAAGACCAAAGAAAAATCGGATGCCTTCTGTCGGGGAGAAACGAAAGCAACAATCGTGTGGGAATTGTGGGCAAAAGGGACACAATCAAAAAAGTTGCACGAACCCATCATGTAGCACAGGGAAACCAGCAAAAAAGCACGTGGTTGTAGTGTGTGCAAGAAAGAAGGATATAACAAACTTACGTGCCCGGATAGGGATAAGGCACCGGACCCCAGTTTGGCACCCCACCTCAGCTCGGATGACACTGACACAGACGATGAAGAAGTTGATTCGTAGGTATGGGTGAGACTCATCCTTTCCTTCTATTTTATTTTTTAAAATAAAAATTCTTTGACAGCCAGCAGTGTTGCTTACGCTGTTGTTGTTGCATTCACATACATCTTCACTGTAGGTTCAGATGCAGGAGTGCAAAAAAGTTGTGGTGGTGATGATGGTGTAGTATGTGTTGTAAGTTGCAGGGGATGTTGTTTCTCTGGTTGTTGCTGTGATGATGGTGCAGTGGTTCTTTTTAGGTGGTGTGGTGTAGTCATTGTAAGTTGCAGGTTACCTTGTTTAGTACCTTTTTATGGTTTTAAGTTTTTACAAGCAGGAGCAGCCCAGCATGTGTTATAAATAACACAATATTTACAGCTGTTTTGAACTTGTTGTGGTGATGATCTTGTATGGAATAATTGTTTTCAAGCCCTGGAATATTTGTTGTGGTTTTGTTTTATTATTTTATTATTATGGAATAATTGTTGTTGAGGCCTTGGGTCTTGGGTGATACTGGTATTTATGTTATGTGTTTGTTTAAGTATATATTTGTGTGTCGCCAGCATACACATATACTGTTCTTGGTTCTTCTTTGTTGTATATATTGTTGTATACTGTTCTTTGTAGTAATACTGCCATACTGGGCTTGATATTATTGATCCCAGGAACGAACAGGAACCATGCAAGACAGGGCTTGACTGTATTTACATGTCAATCCCTGGAATAATTTTTGAAGCCCAGGGCTTGAATTTATTTACATGTCAATCCCTGGAATAATTTTTGAAGCCAGGGCTTGAATTTATTTATTATATCCAAGGCCCTGGAAGAACATTTATTTGTACACACTTACACCAGGCGGGGGGGTGGGGGGGTCATACAAGACAGGCCCATGTTTATGTTTTATATATATGTCAAGGCCGGGCTTGAACAACATTGATTTGTTAAGGCCTGGATATTATTATTTAGCCCAACAGAAGGTGGGGTTGGTCATGACAATGTATTTTAATTAATAATATTTAGTTAAATGAAGTAGAGCAGTAATGGTAAACATACATTCATTTAGGGAGTCTTGGGCTTCGGGAGTCTTTATACCTGGTGTCTTTTGAGTTTGAAAAAAGCATTCATTGAAATGGTTTGTGAAAAGGCATCCAGATGACTTTTCAATGGAAAAGGACGGTTGGGGCAATGACCATGGTGGGTTTTCATTTATTGGGACATTGGGGGTTTTCATACATTATAAATACCGTCCTTTGTTACATTTTTTTGTCACTCACTTCACTTATATTCGGGGCTATTGTTTAGCATTTTTTTTGTTTTTTTTTTTCAAGTTGCAATGGCAGAAAACACACAAGGAATAATGTTGCAAATAATTTTCATGAAACAGACAGGCTGGAATCCATCTTCGTATGTCTGAGGCAACGGATTGCAAATGCAGAGAACACCATCCGTGAAGAGCGTGCAAATGCTGGACGCCTGACTGTGGACAATGCAGTGTTGATGGGAAAAGTTGAAAACCTGGAAGCAGAAATTATCAATTTACATGTGCAGATGGAGGCAAGAGACGATGAACCGAATGGGCTGTACAGTCTTGTGGAAAAACTGCAGAAGAAATTGTTGGAGTTCAATATTCCACCATCTCCCTAGAGAAATGCTTTATTATTTTGTTCACAGTCTGTCTTTGCTTGTGTTTTTTTATGTTCAATGTGTTCAGGTCTTTCTAAATATAATATAATATTATTTAGTGGAAATGGAAGGAATGAATATTATCATATTTCCCTTTCCTAAATCCCTGACAGAATATCTCAATCATCTAAAAAAAGTTATCTTTAATTCATATTTATAAAAAAGGGAAAGCAGATGCCTTGAACAAACATAACACAAACAAGCATTCACATACATTTGCCAACTGTTACTCCGATTACAAAAACAACAATATACAATATAACCAGCATTACTGTTTTGCTTTGTACCGGTTCAGTGTAAAGAACCTTATCTTCTGTGGTACAAGAACTATGATTTGAAAGTTTTTCACGCTGAACCGCACAGATAGCTTCATATGCTTCATCCACCGTATTAAATCTCTGATAAGAAGCACCCTTAAATCCATCAACTTGTTCATGACAATCAGGCCAAGAGTTGAACACACCAGTTTTCCTGCCTTTGAAAACAGCATACACCGATTTCTTTGCCATATCATACAAAACACTGAATATACGTGCAAAAAAAGAACTAACAAAGAGGAAATCCAGATTAGATTATGTTTTATAATGACAAAACAACAAACAAAATAAAGACATTAAATCCTGCATACATTAAAGAAAATGAAATAACAAAACCAGTTAATTGGCCATAGAAGTCTTTTGACAGAAATCAAAGGTTGAAGCTATACTACCTTGTAACCATATGATTTTTGTCGAAAACCTCCATGGCCATTGAACTCATTTTCCAACTAATTTCATAAATGAACGAATCAAAAACGAAACAAAATGAAGTTTAAGATTTGTAGAAGAAGACCTCTGGGCGTGGGGGCTCCTCGTCAGGATTGAAAGAAATAAACAGAAGATTATGAAGAAAGAGAAGAAGAGGAACCGACCATCTATATAGGGGAAAAACTGAAGTGGGATCCAGTTGTGGTCCACTTGCATTGGGCTGGTTAGTGGGATCCAGCTGTGGTCCACGTATTTCCTTACCCCCCTACGGTTGCATTTTTTTTCAAGCCCAGAAACAATAAAGGTGAAGCCCTAGAAAGGTATTGAAGCCCAAAATCACCGTACTGAGCTGACTTGGAATAATATTTTGCATTTAATTTAAATTTTTGGACAATTTTAAAATTTTTTCTGATTGTACGGAATTTGTTACACAACATGTGGCAACACGTAGAGTGTTTGACACCACCAAAAACGCAATCCATAATGTGGGAAGCCTTAGATTGACACTATGTGCAAATGTCACCCATTACTCTACTAGGGTTATAAGTGTTACTATGCAATGTTAATGGATTTAGTCACGGTGTATTTTTTTGTCCGTCCGATGCTCCCCCAAAAACTCTATAAAGATACCCACCTACATTCAATTCACTTTGGACCATCCCGATCGGGAAGAAAAACACGGGACCCACATCATCGGATGCATAAACAATAGACATTCAAGCCCTGGCTATTATTGTTCAAGCCCAGTAATTTTTAAAAAAAGGGGTTTATACAATTTGGTCCCATTAATGGGGAAACATAACTTTTTTACTTGTTAATTCAAAATACATGAAATTGGTCATAATATAATTCAAAATACATCAACTTGGTCCTGAAGTTAGTCAAACTAACGGTCAACCTTTATAATATTAGTGGAAAGACAAGTTTACCCTCCTATTAAACTTTCTCTCTCTCTCTCTCTCTCACGTTCATCATCACCACCAAATCCTCACCGATAGACCACCACCACCACCTCCACAAACTCCACAACGATCGACCACCACCACCACCTCCACCAAATCCACACCAATCGACAACCTCCACTAATCTTGTTCGATCGGCGTCGAGCAGCTCCTCGGGAATTAACGAGCAGTTCGATCGGCTTCTCCCTCTCGCATATCGATTTTCTCTTTTGTGTTTTTCTTTGAAAATGAAGTAGATCAGGATTTGAAGAAATGAGGATTTCTGGTGTTGGGTTTGGGTTTGGTGGAGATGAAGTGTGGCTGGGTTTGAGAGCGGCGGATCCAGAATCCTTTTTTAATTTTTTTAATTTTATTTATTTTTCTGGTTTGGATTTATGATGATGACGAACTGGGTATGGATTTTTGAGGTCTCAATTTGATCTTCGATGGGTTGAGGTTTGGAAGAACTGGGTCTATGAGGTTTGATTTAATTCCTTTTGGGTTTAATTTTGTTGTTGATGTGGTTAATCTGGGTTATTGATCTGGGTTGTGTTGTTGATCTCGGATGGTGATGGTGGTGATTTTGTAGTGTTAAGAAGATGAATTTGTTCTTTGATCTTTGGTGGAGATCCAGATTGGATCTCCACCAAAGATCAAAGTTTAAATTTAATGTTTTTATTTATTTTATTATTATTTTATTTCTATCTTTTAATTGGAAACATACGTAATTACTTTTCTACTCTCCTAAACGTTAGTTGACTGTTAGTTTGACTAACTTCAAGACTAATTTGATGTATTTTGAATTATATTAGGACTAATTTCATTTATTTTTAATTAACAAGTAAAAAAGTGATGTTTTCCAATTAGATTGGGACCAAATTGTAAAAACCCCCAAACAAAATTAAATTAATAAAATAATGAGATCCAGCTGGACCAAGAATGGGCTGAATGTGGAATTGCTGTCTGAAGCCCATTCCCATCCTGTATTACGCCTACAAGCCTATATATATAATTGGAGACCTAAAAGCCCACCCGTTTAATACATATAACCCCAATAATGAAGTGGGATCCAGCTGTGGTCCACGTATTTCCTTACCCCCTACTGTTGCATTTTTTTTCAAGCCCAGAAACAATAAAGGTGAAGCCCTGGAAAGGTATTGAAGCCCAAAATCACCGTACTGAGCTGACTTGGAATAATATTTAACATTTAATTTAAATTTTTGGACAATTTTAAAATTTTTTCTGAATGTACGTAATTTGTTACACAACATGTGGCAACACGTAGAGTGTTTGACACCACCAAAAACGCAATCCATAATGTGGGAAGCCTTAGATTGACACTATGTGCAAATGTCACCCATTACTTTACTAGGGTTATAAGTGTTACTATGCAATGTTAATGGATTAGTCACGGTGTATTTTTTTGTCCGTCTGATGCTCCCCCAAAAACTCTATAAAGATACCCATCTACATTCAATCCACTTTGGACCATCCCGATCGGGAAGAAAAACACGGGACCCACATCATCGGATGCATAAACAATAGACATTCAAGCCCTGGCTATTATTGTTCAAGCCTAGTAATTACATATTAACCCCAAGAATGAAGTGGGATCCAGCTGTGGTCCACTTGCATTGGTTAGTGGGATCCAGCTGTGGTCCACCAATTTCCTTACCCACTACCATTGTAAATTTTTTCAGGCCCATAAACAATTAAGGTGAAGCCCTGGAAATTAATTGAAGCCCAAAACCACTGTACTGAGCTGACTTCGTATGCAGTATGCTATATTTTTGTATGTATTCCGTAATGGTAATGGTAATGGTTATGAATGGATTAAGGCTTAAAAAATAGAACAATTCATTTCATTCGTCGTAAAGACATTAAAAAAGTGGCCTCCAAACCAAATATTCTGGGCTTCAGAACAAATCAATTTTTTGAATTTGCCGCAAACACATTAAGAAATACTCCAATACCAAATATTCTGGGCTTCAGAACAAATCAATTTTTTGAATTTGCCGCAAACACATTAAGAAATACTCCAATACCAAATATTATGGGCTTCAGAACAAGTCATTTCATTTCATACGCCCCCACCCAAAGCAAAACAACCAAACAACACACCATGGATTACATTACAGAGGCTTCCACCGGAAATAAAACCAGAAAATCTAAAAACAAACAAAGCTGATAAACATTCCAGCCACAACCCCAACATTCCCTCACAGAAGGAAAGTCCAACACAATGGATTTCATTATTAATGATAAACTTAACATCGCTCAACTGGAAATGTTAAAACGTCTCAATTTCAGCACAATTGACCGCAGTCAATGATCATTACGGTCTTCGATGGCAAGCCGGAGCTGGAGCCGATTTGATCAATGGCCTTCAAGACGTCAAATCCTTTGACCATCTCACCGAAGACGACTTGCTTGCCATCGAGCCACTCGGTCTTAGTGGTACAGATGCAGAACTGGGACCCGTTGGCCAATGTGCTGGTTTTGGCCATTGACAATATACCGGGACCGATGTGCTTCCTCACGAAGTTCTCGTCGGCAAAACTAGGGCCGTATATCGATTCACCACCGGTTCCATTTCCTTGAGTGATGTCTCCTCCATGGACCATGTACCCAGGTATCACGCGGTGGAAGGTTGAACCCTTGTAGTGGAGTGGCTTCTCAACCGTGCCGATCCCCTTCTCTCCGGTACAAAGAGCCCGAAAGTTCTCCGCTGTGATAGGGGTACTGTCTGCGAAGAGCTCCATCACAATTCTACCCTCAGGGATGCCGTCAATGCTTAGGTCAAAGAACACTCTAAGGTTCCCCATACCAGTGTCTACGACAAACAGAGAGAAGGTGTAGTGGAAAGTGGAAGTGGAAAGTGGAAATGGTAGATGAAGAACAAAAGAGAGTATCGACAAAATGGGGACTCACGGTTTCCTTTAAATGCCAAATGCCCCCCCAAAGGTGGGGCCCCTTTTATGTACTTGGTTCCGTTGGCGTTCATCATCAACATCCCATCATGTTTTGGGGTTGTAATGCAAAGGGTCCCACCAAAGACGAGAAGAATTCATATTTGTAGTTTTGCGGCCTTTCTCATTATTAAACGGAACCGAACGTGTTCTCTTCAAGCGGGTTCGGTTACCTCTTTAAGCGGGTTGGGTTGGGGATCGACACACAGGTTCGGGTTTAATTGCTATCCCTACTCATGTATGGTTAGCGGAAATGGAAGAAATTATTATTATTATTAGCCCCTAAGTAAGAGGAAATGTAGAATATGTATCGAATGATATCCTTCACATTATGGGGTCACGATTGTTATAAATCTTTCAATACATATCAGAAGACAGAAGATCTTCAATCCAGTGAAAGTTCTGATAACATTGTTATAACCACTTCATGCAATCTTCAAGCTGAAATTCAACTATTAATTCATAATAATCTCCACTTTCTTCTCTATAACATTATGATAACCAAACCTTTATACAATTAATTACACATTCAATTCAATTAAATCATCACAAAATCTTGAAAAAATTCATCACAAAATCATAACTTGTACTGCTTTACATTAACTAACACCAACTGAGGAAAAAAGAAACTGAAACTTTAAAACAGATAAACATCAAACAATGAAGCTTCAAACAAAAACAATGAAACATATAAGGAGAATTAATTACACATTCAATTAACATAACAATGAAGCTTCAAACAAAACCACGACAGAAACAGCTACCAACTTGACATCTACCAACCATAAAACAGAAACAGCTACCCAACAAACATCTCAACACAGTTCACTGTTAACGAAAATTTCAAGAGCCATTGCCTGACGGATGGTGGGAATATCCTTCTGTCCAAACATATCCATCCATGATGACAACGGGAACCCAAATAATATCAATTCTGCATATTTACACACAAAGGCACCACAACTGTAGCTACAACAAGTGAAAATGCAGGACTAAATATTTTTGTATCATAATAAAGAACTAGAAGTAATAATGCAAATTTTACCCGTCATCTTGTTGAGGAAGAATGGTTGGTTCGATGTTTTCAGCAGTGAATGGACTTGTGTGAGGAGGCATCTTCATATGTTCATAGTAACCAGAATGCTTAAGTATTGAGGGTAACAAATAAAGTAACCCTGGGATGTCTTTCAATCGGTCACTTTTTCCATTACGGTCACACAACGAGTCATACAAATTGACTTTCCCTTCTTTTAAAAACTTCACATAGTACCCAATGATCCCCGGTGTTGCAAGGAACCAACACCTGTGTTAAAAAAAAAAAAAAAGAAGAAAGAACAAAACATAGGCAAATCACATTAAAAAGGCAAAAAAAACGAGGAAGAGAGAATAAGAAAAAAACAAGGAACAAAGAAGAAAGAACGAGAAAAAGAAAGAAGACAGAAGAACATACCTGGTACAAGAGTAGTAGCCAGCAGGTAGCAGAGCAGTACAGGAAAAAAGAAGAAAGAAGACAGCAGCAACCAGCAAGTAGCAGAGCAGTAGAGAAAAATAGGAGTTAGTGACTTAGTGAAAACCAATAATAACTTAACAAAATTGTCACATTGCATGTCACATACTTACCGACTCCATAGTCCACCACGGTTGAGGGTAAAGAAGGTCAGAACCTGACACATAATTTAGTGTATCATCGTCTGGTTGGAAAGATAGGGGATCGAATTCGGGGTATTCTTCCCAAATTGGGACAGCTGGTGTAGTGGGTGTAACATCCTTCTTCTTTTTTTTATTCTTTTTGACTTCTTTTTGCTCGAATCCGGCTGGGTTATTATTTTTTAAATGTTCAGATTCCAATAACTTCTTAACAGCTTCCCACTTCAGTTTCAAATGAGCCTGTTTACAAAATAAAAAACTTTCGTTCAGTTTAGGATTGCATCAGAATTGAATGTGAAGAAAAAAACAGTAGAAAAATGAACTTACGAAAAACGCCGTTGGGACCAACCCGATTTCTTGACAGTCGCTAACCTCTCCATTCGAACGCCGCCTCTTCCACAGAACGTCGAGGTAGCTGTCTATGTGCTACAAAGACATTTATATATAAACGTTAGGAAACTTATCTGTATTTGTGTAAACAAAGGCATCATAATTTATCACTTACCAAGTTGGACAACCATTTTGTAGGTTTGACCAAATTGTTGAACTGTTCACGATTCATATCGACGGGTTGGCCAGTAAAGACACTGAGTTGGAAAAATTAAATTAAATATTCTGAACAAAAAAACGTAAATAAAATATAAAATAAAAACAGAGGAGAATAGGAATGGACCATTACCGAGTATCATCCTTATTCTTCAGAAATGAGATGAACCGATCATAATTGTCATTCACACAATCGCTCAAATCTTTGGTTCTCTTCCTCTTCTTGGGTATGGGCATGGGATCAGTGTACGGGCTGTCCAAATACTTTGACCGCCTACGGGCTCTTACGTTCTCATTATTCTTGTAACACACACTTGGGTCAGCCGCATTCATAAATATAACACTAAGGTCAGGGTTTGGAAGAACCACGTTCACACATGGTGAAGGGAAGTCATCCAAATTTATCGCGTGCTTAGCTGACCCATATGATTCACCAACAACATTATCCAACCCACCCTCCTTACCAACAACAATCCCTGTATCGTCCTTATCATCGGCCTTCTCCACCTCGGCCATCTCCACCTCGGCCTTCTCAACCTCGGCCATCCCTGTATCGTCCTTATCCTCGGCCTTCTCAACCTTGGCCCTCTCCACCTCTTCGACATCCTCCTTGTTCAAGTCTTTCTCCAACTTTTCCCCATCATTAAAATTGTGCAATGGCGACAAATTAGGACTGACCTGCAGTCATCAGAATATGTATAAAGAACTACACAATTGAATAATGTTTAATTACATAATAAGTTTTTGAATAGGCTTGAAAACCCTTATGTGTTATATTACTTACCATGTCGTCCACAGGTTTGTGTGACCAAGGTTTGTGTGAGCTTGCTCTTCTCTCGTCCAAATCTTTCTCCCTTTTTCTGGTGCAATCTTTCCAATTTCTTCACTTATCCAGGACTTCATCCTGTCCTCGCTTTCTTTTATTTTCTGTGTGACCAGCTGTTCAATAGATGTATACAATTTGGGTATTGTATACGGAACCGATGTCTTGATTTTTGACTGCAAATCCAATTCAAAAAAGAATTAATACATTACGCAAACTAACTTAGGATAGTAAAAGTTATGTATGTATATTACAAATCATTACCTTGGGAGTTTCTACATCTCCATCATCGAAGAGCCGTTTCTTAGATGACGGTTCATCTGACTTTCTAGATCCGATGAACCTTGTTGTTGTCTTGCTTTGGTGAATGGAAGCATCACCCTCTTCGATTGCATTTTCACGTTCCTCCGCATCATCATCATCGTGGTCCTCCCTTACCACATCTTGAAGCATCAAAGATTTGTAATAAGCACTTAACTTTTCATGTGCTGACACCTTCCATGGGAACAAAGCCATCTGCATGTAAGGTGCACAAAACATTGAGGTCAGAAACCCAATAGTATGCATAAGATAACCAGCAACACAAGGTATTTCAAGCCCTGGCAAGGAAATAAGAAAGTGTAGCCTACAACCCACTATGATGATAAAGATTTAAGAATGAGCTTCATAGAGTAATAAGTAGTAGTGGTATAACACATAAGGGTTTTCAAGCCCTGGCAAGGTATTTCAAGCCCTAGCAAGGTATTTTAAGCCCTAGCAAGGCATTTCAAGCCCCGCCTCCCTTTCATACCCTCATTTGGAAAAACCAACAACTGATATTAATTAACTACATACACTATAAATTCAAGCACCCTCGGCCCCCCCCAATTCATAATAAGAAAGTGTAGCCCACAATCCATTATAATAAAGATTAAGATTTAAGAACCAGGTTCATAGAGTAAAGTAGTATAACACAACACATAAGGGTTTTCAAGCCCTGGCTAGTTATTTCAAACCCTGGCAAGGGATTGAAATAACTGGCTAAGGGATTTCATACCTTCATTTGAAATAAGAAGTGTAGCCTACAACCCACTATGATGATAAAGATTTAAGAATGAGCTTCATAGAGTAATAAGTAGTAGTGGTATAACACATAAGGGTTTTCAAGCCTTGGCAAGGCATTTCAAGCCCTGGCAAGGTATTTCAAGCCCTAGCAAGGCATTTCAAGCCTCGCCTTCCTTTCATACCCTCATTTGGAAAAACCAAGAACTGATATTAACTAACTACATACACTATAAAATACACGTAGAAGTAAAATACACGTAGAAGTAAAATACACACCGTCGTACTGAAGAAAGATTCAACTTTTAAAACCCTTGTATTGAAATTCCAATTCTTAAATCTTGGGAACCCTGTACTTTTCCGTATGCCGAGTTTACCTTCCAAACGGCAAATCCGTTCAACGGCCCAAACCTAAACAATTAAAAAAATCTCATAAAGAAATTACAAATCTCATGAGTTTGATTTACAAATGAATGCATTTGGCAACTATTACCTGAAATGCTAGTAGAAATCCATAAACGTGGAATGTGAAACACTTCGAATCATCATTGTTCTGCTGATTGTCCAACTCCGCCTGCTGATTGTCAGTTTTCTTCTTCTTCTTCTTCTTCTTCGGCTTCTTCTTCTTCTCTTCCTTATTCTCCTCTTCCTTCTTCTTCCTCTTCTTATTCTTGGGGCCCTCATTCTCTTCTTTCTTCTCGCCATTGCCTTTTAACTTTTCAATGTGTTTTTCGGCTGCATTCTTCAAACAACACAAGGTGACATCGAATATGTATGAGCCCCAAGGAAAACTTTCAAATGCATCGATGTCCTCAACTAAAGACAACACCCAACTGGGTATGGCTGTCCGTGCTTCATCCATCCCAAAGAATTGGGACACCATTAATAGGTATCCCATCTTCAATGCGTCATCACCTTCTGAAGGCTCTGTCAGCCGGTTAAAGGTTGCCTCCAACAGTTCAATCGATGGGTTTTCATCTACGAAATAGCGTGTTAAAATAGATTCCTCACTGACTTCTTCTTTTTCTTGGAACCCTTCGGGTAGTGTGCCCATGTTGAGGCCACTGCACAAGCAGAATTCCTCTCTGCCAAACCGAGCTTTCTTCTCCCCTAAACCAAACCACATTTCATCATCCTTTTCTTCTTCGGGACAAATGAGCTGTCTTTTCAAAGATTGTAGATCAGCATCCCATGAACCCTTATGGGCTGTATCATTTCCAAGTACTGCCCAAAGGGGCCTTCTTTAAACCTATCTAACACGCCGCAACGTGTCAAGACCAACTTCAAATCTTGAAGAAAATTTTTTTGTTGTGCGAGTTTATTCTCGCATGTACCCAGCTTTTGTGGTTTGGAAGAATAACTACCAAGATCATAGGTGAAGCAGCTAGAAATAACATAGTATTGACATTTTCTAGTTACTTTTTCTATCTTCAATCAATCTAACATATCAGAAAAGTATCACATAATAGATACGGCAAACCAACAAATTCATTGGCCTTGAGATATTACAAGTTACATTGATTTCTACCAATATAAAAACTATAAGCCGGGCCACATATGAAACATCCATCTCCCAAACAGGAACATAATCATTTTCGTGTTCAAAGAGATAAATTGACTAAACTTTATGAACTACAAAACTACCATACCCTTATCCCAGTCAACATAATAATAACCCAAACCTCGCAAGAATGAAGTGTATAAACCCCAAATTACTCAAAGGTTTCAACTTTCAACTTTCAACACGAGAATAAAGTGTTCAGAACAAAACTGAAATGTAGCCATATATAGCCAACATATCTATTGCAACACATTTAGCATCATAATACAAGAATCAGAATTATACACTCATTAAAAAAACAAACCCCTAAACTAGAGCAATCATTCAAAAGCAAAAAGAATCAGAGACCCCAAAGAAAAAACAAAATTTGAGGGATTTCAATAATTACAAATCAAACAAAAAAATAAATACCAGTAGAACTGCATTTTGAGAAGGAACCAACATCTCCATACTTATTTCCAATCTGCAATTAAGGGAAAGGCATTAATTGAGCCCAATTTACAAACATTCATCACCAAGAACAAAGAAAAATTAAAAAAAGAAAGAAAGTAAATACCTCATGTGCAATGTCTCACAAACTATAAATGCTGAAGAATCGATCTCTACTCTATGTGATTGACACAACCTTTCGTAGAATTCTCGGGATTCTGTAATAAAGCACAATATATTGTATGTGAAAGCTGAAATTGTATAAAAATGTTAATTTGTATTACTACAATTTTCTGTAACAGAGCACAATAAATTGAATGTGAAAGCAGAAATTAAATAGGAATGTTAATTTGAAATGCCACAGTTTTTGCGTGCTAGAATTTGTAATACCTTTCATGAATTCCATTTATCCTATTTTTCTTTTCGTTTTCAAACTGGTATCAACACGCTTTAATTGATTTTGTTCTATGTAAACAATTATAAAAAAAAAAAAAAAAAAAAAAATCATAACTAGAAGCTTTTTCAGTTATAGAAAATATCAACCAACACATACCAATTCTTCATGTATCCATTGTATGGTGGTACTAAGGTCTCCCTTCCAAATAGACTTGTTGAAGTCATACCGTATTCCTTGTAACAGTGGTGTGCTCGAGACTCCTGAAGAAAAGAATTTCATCTTGGGACATTTTCTCACATATAAACTTTCTAAAGATGGGAAATTGAGAGTGTGATTCCCAGAGCAGAAGCTTGCGAGACTTGATAAATCATCCAGTCTCAAACTCATAAGTTTGCTGAAAATGGTGATCCTGTCTTCTTCTACATCTTCAGTAGCTACAATTTCTGTCATTGTATTGCAGTATACTATGGCCATGTCTTCAAGTCGCACCAGACTTTTGGCAGTTGAGGATAATAGTAAGCTTATTAATCCATTGCAATTCCATACTTTCAGACTTTTTAGATTTTGGAAAGATGCTGAAACTGGCATTAGAGTAATCGAGCTGTTGCACTCACCTACATTTAGATTTTCAAGATTATGAAGAATTAGGTCCAGTTTGGAGTCTTGTTTCCACATGTGCTCAAGACAGTTCAGTTTATAGAGATCAAAACTCTTTAATTGTGCAACTGTACGTCTCCTCTTGTTTCTCAACCTCTCCACATAAAAATATCTCTTGGTATGAAGTATGAACAATCTATTAATTTAGTGGAAATGGAAGGAAATGTCCCCTTTGAAAGTTAAAAGAGCAAAAATGTCTCCAGTATGTTTTTCTTGCATTTGTGTCCCCTTGGGCACATGAAATTCCAAGACTACCCTTAAGGGCATTTTAATATTTAAAACCATTTAAAAGAGGAAATCCCGAAATTATCCTACACAGTCAATCCCAATAAGGCATCATTACCAATGTTTTGCATCATGTTTAAATTACTTTATGACAGCAGAAAAACTATGTTTTGCTTCACTATCAACATAGGAGGGTTTTAGTTATTATAGTTTAAGGTATGCTACTCATGCCTTTTCAGGATGGCCTTGAGTATTTTGACTGGTTTTGATCAGAATTTACTGGAAGCTGAGATTCACAAGCTGCTTATGATGCCGTGTAGTTGTTTCATGTTCTTCTTTTGAGTGGTAATGTGTGTTTAGGCACAGACATCTGACGTGCACACTGTTTTATTGGTTCTTGCAACTAAATTGCTATTTGTTACAGCAGATGATGCTCCACAAGAAACCTTTCTACTTACAAAGGAATTTTCTTTTATTTCCTTCAATTCTTCTTCTATGCACAAGGTGCTGATCCTTTTGAAAGTATTGCTGCTGAAATAATCAGTGCTATGATACTTGGTGGAACAGTGGCTCAACCTTGTAGAATTGAAAGTTAACAACGAATTTTAAAGCGGTTCCATATTCTTTGGTTGTTCATATATGGTATAATGTTTATTAGTAGTTAAGCAGTAAACTATGGTATTTAGATCTGCGTATAACAAAATTAGTAGTTAATGATTCTATGTATGAAATGTCTGGTAAGCTGCATAATATGAAGCATTGATCTACTCTTAAATTGGTTAATGATTCTATACAAATAGTCATTTGTGTTCTTAGTTAACTCACATTTTCGTTAATTTTTCATGCATATGAATCTGGCTTCATCTTGTTTCCTCTTTTTGCTCATACTTTTGATCTGGCTATATCGCCCATTGGAATACTAGTATGAAGGCGCCTATTGAGGATCAGTCACTATAGTACTTGTTGTCCCATTGGAATACTTTTGTTGTGGCAATATATCTTCTGCAATCGGAATATTTTCATGCTTTTGTCTGATATTATATGCTGCAAAGTTACAATAATGTAATGTGGATATGCCAAAGTTACAATAATGTAATGTGGATATGCCAAAGTTACAATAATATAATAATTTCATTTTTGAGCATTTTGTAGATCATGGATGACATTTCATGCAATCCAACCGTAAAAAGTACTTTCACGGACATAGATGTACTGAACCAGATGACTCAATTCAAGTCTCAAGTACTTTTTAGATTGTATCAACCCGACTTTGACAAATCTCAAATCTAAGCCCAAACCAGATGACTCAATTCAAGTCCAAGCCCAAAAGTAGCGAGCATAAAAGCTGACCATGCCCAAACCAACCGTTAATATATATATACCCTATAAAATAATATTGTTGGGATCAGGGAAAATTATTATTTTAGAGGGGTTATTTATTTATCGATAAATGATTAATTTATTAAGTTATCGATAAATGAATATTTATTAATTTAAAAAGAGTTCTGTAATTGATCGTGTCAAAAATGACACGGTCACATTAATATTTTGTTTTGTTTGACATAATTACATGCAATCATAAGCAAACAGTAGTCTATATACAATAGAATGCTCTTATTATTATTATTATTATTATTATTATTTTGTCAATATACATGTATGACTTATAAATAACAATAATAATAATAAACAATTGATGAGGTCAAACTATAAAATTTGAAGGATGTTAAGCACCTTTTGCATTATCCTAGTGAAAATGACCTACCGATTAAGAGATTATTTAAGGGATAATGAATATGTCTCCCGATGATGAGCACCTTTGGAACTAGTCTATGTTTTTCTTAGGTGTGTATTTATTTTTTGTGTCTCCAGGTCCAGAGCTTTTGCTGGTTTATTTTATATTTAATCAGTTGTGAGTAGGGATGGCAATCAAACCTAAACCCCACGAACCCGTTAAATTTTAAAAATAATATAATATTAATTAAATAAAATATTAAAAATTTAAACTTTAAATGAAACTTAAAAATATAATGGAGAATAAATCAATCCATTTCTAGTTTATTTTAACTGATTCGATTATCTTTCATTGTAATTTTCTCTTTTATTTTTAAGTTTCTATCAATCTTTAATACTTTAATATTTTTAATTAAATAATATATATTAAATTTTTTTTTATTTCATGGGTTCGTGGGGCGGGTTTGAGTGCCCTTAAAATCCAATGAAACTCGAACCCGAACCTATTTAATTTCACAGGTTCATGGGCGGGTTTGGATGGCAAAATGTTTCGCGGGTACGGATGTGGGTTTGGCAAAACCCGCCCGAACCCAACCCATTGCCATCCCAAGTTGTGAGTGTGCCTGTAATCTTCAGTGTTTTCCACCATAAGCTTTCTTCTTCGATACAAGTTATTTCAATCTATTCTTTGTTCAGTTTGTTTTTCTTCATGGGTGGTTGTTGATTTTGGGCTAGTATCATTACTAGTAGTCAGGGCAAACCCTGAGGCTGGACTAAAGGGGCGGCCGCCCTGGGCCCATCATTTAGAGGTATCCTTAATTACATATAATGAGTTATATGTATATGTGCACAAGTATTGTTTTAATTAAATTGGCCCAATATATATTTTTGCTGCAGACTAATTAAAATGGGCCCAAGTATTGTTTTAAAAGAAGCCCAACAATATTAAATAAAAAAAAGGGCCCACACTTTCACTAATGCCCAATATCCAATTTCCTTTACTTTTTCTTTGGACCCTTTTTCTAGGGTTTCATTCATCAATCATCTGTTATCGTTATATTTTATTTTTCTCCACCAAACAGTCCAAAAGCAGTTGCCGCATCTGATATCTCTTTCACTAATATTTTGGAACTTTGCAAATACTTATGAGTGATCTATCTGTTGTAATTTACTTTACAAATGCTTACAGTTAGTCTATATGTTGTAATTTTGTTAGCTATTAACAACAATTTTGATGTATGATATTGATATTAATAAATAATTCAGAATTTCTAGTCACATTTTACTCGACTTATATGAGAAATTTATTTGTTTATATAATAAATGTATTTATCATATGATATTATTTTATCTTTAATGAAAATATCATTTTCAGACTAAATATATGAAAACATGTTATATATATACATATATATATATATATATATATATGGTTGTTCTCTAGTAAGGACATTTTGAAATTATAAAGGACAATCACCCATAATCACACATTCACATTGGGTGTTGGTATTTGTTAATGTGTAAAAATATATCAATTCCTTGCATATGGGCCATTGGATTTAAAAGATGCTTTGACAAATGCATGCAGCTAAGTTAAAATATTTAAATCCAATGACCCACATGCAACGAACTGATATATTTAATATCAGTTCGAATTGACAATAGAAAAATTATATATATATATATATATATATATATATATATATATTAGAAAAAAAAAACTATGAAAATGAATAAGGGACCCATTTTAGAGATTCGCTTCAGGCCTTTAAAAAGTCAGGGTTGGTCTGCTAGGTGTGTTTATCTATTTTTATATATAGTAATATTTATGAAATTTCTCCTATACTTGAAATCATTATGTTATATATTTAGATGTACCTAGGAAAATACTAAAGAAATGAAGAGTAAAAATATTCGATCGGGAGACAAATCTAGGAAAGCAAAACATAGTTAACAATTAAGTAAAACGAAATTGAGATGGTCTCGGTCTCTTGATAAACAATAGATAGCTGAGATGGTCCTCTTATTTTATTGCAAGTACAACATCATAATTTTATGGATAAATTCGGAAATTATGTTTCTATTAATTTATTGCAAATAGTTGTAAAGCAACTTGTGGAAGAGTTGCATGTGACATGCCTCTAACCTTACAATCAATGATAAACTACCATCATCTGTTGGACTTGGTAACACATAAACCGTACCTTCGTAGAGAACACTAGCTGGACCCATAAACACAGGCCGACCCCACCCGAAATCGGCATCATGTACAGGCAGCCGCACCCAACTGTTGATATTGAGGTTTGGACTCCGAAATGCGTTTGGTCTTCGAATGAGAGGTGTTAGATCAGTCTGCATTTGAAGGTAGTCTAAAGCTGACCTTAGGTACTCATTATCCATCTGCTTCAATGCTTTCTGGATTCTCACCGCTGTGTTCGATAGTGGCTCTGATTTGAGATCACTAGAAAGTGCCACCGATGTTGATGAGAAGAGTACATTGCCGAAGTATCCATCTGGGAGTGGAGGATCCAATCTAGACCGTCCGTCCACAGGTATGTACAACCTTGTTGCTAAATCTTCTGCAAGGCCTCGTGCTTTGCATGTGCATTGCCATATATGAGCAGCTAGGAGCTCATAGGTGCTGAATTTTCTGTCTTCTAATGATGATTTTCTTTTAAGGGTTTTGAGCTGTTCAAGTGTGATATTAAACATAACCGTTGAGTGATTTTCATCAGCTATATCTGATATTTGTTGTGATGAGATGATATCATATTCATTATGGTGAACTAATGCAGGAGTCGGCGGGATCCGAACCCGGAGTAGTAGCTTCCGATCATGTAACGGTGTGATGGTAGTTGATGATATTCCACAAGCGATGTCTGTCCATGTTTTGATGAAACGGAGAGAAGAGGCACCATCTGCCAAACTATGATGCATGCCCACTCCAAGTGTAACTCCCCCACACTTGAAGTATGTTACCTTAATAACATAATCAAATTAATATCAATGTCTGATTACTATGCAACTAAAACTATATCAAAAATCAAAAGTATAACCGGCACGAAATGAGGTTGACTTAATGGTAAGCTTCTCACACCTATATCCAAGATTAATTCTTGAACCTTATTTTACTTTTATTTTTTAAAATTAATTAATTATATATATATATATATATATATACAGAAATTCTATTATCAGTTCAAATTGATAAAAGTTATATCAGTTCCTTACATGTGGGCCACTGGATTTAAATATTCTGACTTGGCTGTATGCACTTGTCAATTAAAGTATTTAAATCCAGTGGCCCACATGCAAGGAACTGATATAACTTTTGTCAGTTCGAACTAATAATAGAAAGACTAATATATATATATATATATATATATATATATAAAGACCTCCTTCCATGGAGGCCTGTGAATTAAAAAAAAAAAAAAATTCTGAATTGTTTTTAGCGTGCTTATTAAAGGAAGAAGAAGAAGTTAGCATGTTTAATCTCAATAAAAAAAAATAATTATTAAAAAAAAAAACCCTAGCCTGTATAATAATAATAATAATAAAAGTTTAGCTTTTTTAATAATAATAATAAAAAAAACTATATTGTGTTTAATCTATGTAAGGAGTTTCCAAAAAACAACTCTAACGTATTTTAATGTGTTTAATCCCAACAAAAAAAAAAAAAGCACAATAATAATAAAAAAAAACAGCATATTTAATTCAAAAACATTCCAACAAACCTTAAGAAAAAAAAGTTGGCATGTTTAATCCAAGATTAAACATGCTAGTTTACTTTCTTTTTTTTTTTTTTCTTTTCTTCTCTTCTTCCAATGGAGGTCCGCGAACTCCTATCAATCAATTTTTTTTGAGGTCACAAACCCTCCACTTCATTGTTTGAGGTCTGTGATCTCCATTGGAGGTCTGTGGATAGACCTCCAATATATATATATATATATATATATATATATTAAAAAAGGTATTCTTTTAAAGGTATTTTTGTTTAAAAATTCATTAAAGGTATTTCTGTCAATTTATCTTTCATAGACACACAATATAGTTATATTTATAGCATACTAATACATATCATCACAATTTTACCATGTAAGCAACATAACTTCAATCATAATAATACATATGGCAAAATTGTGTGCCTAAGGCTACAATAAAAAAATTGCATTTTTGTCCAAAAAGTAAATTGTTTGATAATAATAAATTAATAATCAAACTATTGGAGATAGACAAATTTAGAAACAACCCTAATTACATGTTTTTTTTTTAAAAAAAAAATCCTAATTATATAGTTATTTATGGAATTGACCCTATAATAATAATAATAATAATAATAATCATAATAATAATCATAATAATAATGTATATAGTTATGATTAATATTGTACCTGTAACACAAGCAGTGGATAAGAAGATATGTGGCTGGAATAGTCAATTTCCGGAACAAGCTGCCGAAACTCCAAGCAAGGAGTGAAGCCATTGAAGTCATCTACAGCAGACTCGGTCTCAGCCTCTACGAATAACACTCCTTCTGCATTGCATTGGATCTCAAGTCTACCATTTTCATCGCATCCCAACCTTCCGGCCGCCGGATAGAATGGTACTAGAGCTTTGCTTAGAGTTTCCTTTAGCAACTGAGCATTGAAGAAGTTGGAAGACCCATTTGGCTTGTAAAAGTAGATGGTAGGCAAGTGAATACGTGCCACTAACAGGTCCAAGTTAGAGAGCCATAACTTGCGTTTCGGTGTGTCTTGTGCTGGGTATATTATACTTGACTCCTTTATGTTAATCTTCATCGTTTTAAACACCTGGTTATGTAATTAAACACATTATTTATTAGCGATTATGCGCTGAAATTAAATAATTGTGCTTTGACCAACTCAAACCAGAAAGTCAAATGCAATCGAAGTGAATATTTTATTTACGATACAATTTCATTCTCAATATTACCTTGTGGACTTCAGAGAAAGAAGCTAGCAAAGAAGTGGGTGCGGACTGCAGAGCCGTCAATGAAAAAAATGTTTCCTCAGTAACAAATGATCAATGAAGAAACATTTCCTAGTAGTGTAGAGAATTCTGTGGTATTGTGCAAAGTGTTGTGAAAAGAGATGGTGTATTTATAATTGAGTAATGCTTTGATGATATGCAATGAGAGTATAATTATTTGCCAACACACTTTTTAAATTTGTGGACCTGTAATGTTTTTAATTTTTTATGAATATGGGACCAGGATCATCTGCTATCCTTTTCTCTGCTGAGTTTGTGTTAAGGTCTGGTCACATCTGGTTTCAATAAAAATGGGTGGTCCAGATTTAACTACGTCTTATTTCCATTTAAAACAAATTATTTGACGTGTTTCACTCTCTCTCTCAAGTCTCACCTTCCAAAAGCTCCTAGTCTAAACGCAATGTTCTTGGTTTTCTCAATTAATTTTATTTCTAGAAAATCTCAATATGCTATGTATATTTCTAGGCTTTCAAAGTGTCAAATAATCAAGAGAAAAAATTAATAGCGCTATTTGGAGGGGTTTTTATAAGAATAACACCACTTTAGTAATCTAAGTTTAAAAGGCACCAATCTTGGTGACCAGACAAAAATACCCCCATTTTATCTGTTTGTGTGTTTTGAAACATGAGAGAAAAAACTTGTGGGAGAGAGAACAGTTGGGAGAGAAGTTATCGGCCCAAGAAATCCGGCCAAAAAAGTGACGGCGAATCACCGGTGGTGGTGCTACAGTACCCCTATCGACTCCAAGCGTGTATCGACAGTGGTGAGTTGAACTTTCTCTCTCACGCATTTTGTTGTTGTTAATTGATTTGCGTTTGATGTTTGGTGTTTGGTTAGACATATAGATTAGGTTTGATTAGATTTATTGTTCATTAGGTTTGTTTGATTAGGTTAGGTTAGGGTTTAAAGTTCTGTAAAAAATTTGTTGAAGACGATGAATACAACATTCTCCGAGCCTTTTAAACCTTCATATGAGCCTTTTAAGTAATGTGATTAGGGTTTCTGTAATTTTTCATCTCCGAGCCTTTTTCGAGCTTTTTTTGAGCCTTTTAAGCAATGTGATTAGGGTTTCTGGAATTTTTCATCTTCGAGCCTTTTAAACCTTCGGCCGAGCCTTTTTCGAGCCTTTTAAACCTTCATCCGAGCCTTTTAAGTAATGTGATTAGGGTTTCTGTAATTTTTCATTTCCGAGCCTTTTAAACCATCGTTCGAGCCTTTTAAACCTTCATCCAAGCCTTTTAAGGAATATGATGTAGGTTTTTGTAATTTGAATCTCCGAGTCTTTTAAACCTTCATCCGAGCTTTTTACATAATATTCCGAGCCTTTTTATAAAGTCTCCGAGCCTTTTCATTAAGTCTCCGAGACTTTTAAACCTCACTCCAAGCCTTTTTAGTAAGCAATCCGAGCCTTTTCAATAAGTCTCCGTGACTTTTATTTTTCAGTGTTCGAGCCTTTTCATGAAGTTATATATATTAATTTTTTTTTTATTTTTTTTTATGTGAATATGTAGATGAGGAATCCATTGAAAGATTTTCTGAAAACTCCAGTGGAAGAAAGGTACCCGGGGAAAATAACTCGGCATGACCATTTCGGTCACCTTAGAGATATCAAAAATGCACTTAACAGTGTACCTCAACATCTTGTGGTCGAAGAACGATGTCGGTACACTGAGTCGTGTTTTGGACATTTCCTTCGGATGCAGCGCAACATGAAGTTTTCAACTGGCATTGTCCATCGATTGCTTATTCGTGAGTTGCATCACGACGATCCGGAAGATGAGATGAGATTTCTTTTAGGAAAGCATTCGGTCCGGTTCTCGAAGGTTGAGTTCTATTTGATCACCGGATTGAAGTTCGGAGAACTTCCCGACACGTCAACCTATGATGTGGTACATAATGGCATACACCAGTGGTACGATGCGGTTATGCTATGCTTACTGTATATGCTTAACTGGATATTAATGGGTTTGGACGAGAGAGAGAAAGTCCCATTATGGCAGTTTCGCCTAATCGAGAACTTGGACACTTTTGATGCATTCCCGTGGGGTGCGCACGTGTATAGGCGATCTATTTCTAGCTTCAAGCATGCGTTGGATGGTCGTCGGGAACGGTTCGAAAAAAGACAGTGAGAAAAGGGTGTTGAAGTACACAAGGTGGAGACGTATAACATATATGGTTGTACTTATGCACTGTTGGTAAGAATTTAGAATTTGAATCCATACTTTAATTGTATTTTTATTTTCATATGATTGATATGTTTGATTATTATTGTACTTATCTATTACGTAGATATTTGCTTTTGAGGTTATCCCCAATCTTGCCATTGAAGATTTTGGGACCCGTAGGGAAATCGAGCTATCCTCCCGTATTCTAAAATGGGAGTTGAGTTAGCGACCGAGGGGGGATAAGTTGGATTCCATTTTCATTGAAAGGGTAAGTATTTGTGATGTTAACGTTAATAGTTAATAGTATGTATGCAATTAGCAAATGGTCTAACGATGATTTCAGATATTTGCGAGGGTGAAATTGGTGCCGACACCAGCAGAGATGGCTGAACGGTACTTTAAGGGCATTGAGGAGGGAGGCAGTCTGTATGATGCCGATGCCGAACATCGTATGACTGTCGAACCTAGTGATACTGAGGGTCCGTATTCGAGACCCAGTGATACTGAGAATTCGCATTCAGGACCCAGTGATACAGAGGGTTCTGACGTGGAGGGTCGTAGTGGGTGTCCCGTGAGGCATAGGCGGGTTTGATTTGTGTTGCCCACACAGCCTCGACCTGGAGGTGACTCACGACGAGGCGTTGGAGGGCATCCAGAGGTACGTAAAAGTAGTTGCACTGCAGTATTTAATCTGAAAGCAGTTGGAAACTTTTAGTACTGACAACGTGTTTGTTTTTTTTTTAATTTCAGGACCATAGGTATACTGAACTGTTGGATGCGTTTCGAGAGTTACGGGACGAAGTGCAAATGACTGACAAAAAAAGAGATCAACAACATAAGGAGTTGCTGGATTTGATTCGGGGGCTTCAGGGTTCGACGTCGCAGACACCTACTGAAGGTAGACGGTCCGATGACCCACCGTTTGATGACCCGCCGATCGATGACCAAGACCGAGACTTTAGTGATAGAGACTAGACCGGTAGTCATCAGGATGGAGCACACTTAGAGACTAGGCGTCAGCTGCACCCCATTACGTAGACAGTGTCTGATTAGTAGGGGCTTGGTGTGACACCATGAGAGGAGGTTACTGGTGGTATTGGTGAAACTGAGACAGCACATATGGAGATAGAGCAGGTACCTCATCAGGTATTACCAGACCATGTTGTTCATCCCCAAGGCTTGGGACAGAGTGCCTCCGTACCGCACACCTCTTTGGTTGATCCTAGTGCAGCGCATCCCTCCATTTATTCCATGGGGACAGAGTTCCTCAGTCCTGACTCACCCATCGGGTCTATCCCAGCAGGGCTCACTCTTGCAGGCGATCCACGAGGACATAGTACCTCCATACAGCCCACCCAGGATGCTGTGACACAGGGACCGAGTTCCTCCATATAGCGTATCCCTGCAGGGGGATCCATGGGGACAGAGTTCCTCCATATAGAGCACCCTTGCTGGCGATCCACGGGGACAGAGTTCCTCTATACAGAGCACACATTTGGTGGATCCCCATGGTTTGGATTGGAGTCCCCTACCCCTTCAGCATCAGGATTGGGTTCGCAGGCGAGGTTGGTAGGAGCGGAGCCCATACATTGACCCCTATCGGCCGAAGAGGGCAAGGACTATGCCACAGCCACCACATGTATGGGTGCCCCACGAACTGATAGATCCTGATCACCTAGTGGCGTACCAAGCGTACAAGAGGAACCCGACGGGGGAATTGTAAGTATAATCGTAGATATTACAATCTCTGTATTTATTTTGAAACAGCTTAGTAAAACTGACTTGACTTGGTTATCTAACTTCTTCAACAATTATATAGGCGTGATGTGGATCTACACGTGCCAGTCGATGTCCTTTGGTTCCACCAGTTTCAAAGTAACTTTATAGAGTTGGAGGATACGGTATGTTCATAACTGTAATATATGTATAAGTTGTTACAAAAATTGTACAATCCTAACAAATAAAAATGTTCAAACTTTCAGCACATTGACGCGTACTTGAAAATTCTACGGAAGCGTCAGCGAGCATTTCCCACTATCTACGGTCCGAGGATCAACATACTGGATTCACAGTTTTATGTAAGTGTTTAAATTGTACGGTATTTGCTTGTGAATTGATGTGTTTCATACATCTATAACCTAACATTTTTGTACAACCATGGTTATGTAACCGCTGGGACAGAAAGATGGGAAGTGGGTCTGAGAAACCCCATATAGGTTGGTCTTCACAGAAGCAGAAGTGGTCTGAAGAAGACCTTACGGTGGTACGTGGGTTGCTCCCACTAAGAAACATACCATGGCACAATGTTGACCCTGTGAGTGTTTATTTTACATGTTTTCCATTAAAGTTTTGAAAAAAAAAATGTCACACTGATCACACAATGTTAAAACACCTACAGGTTCTGATTCCGTGCAACTTTGGACGTACGCATTGGGCCCTGGCCAGCATCGACCTCACATGAGGGAATATCTACCTTTTTGACTCGTACAGACAGGAGGTTCCAATGTGCCACAGGAAAATACAGCTCGTGTGTTTACGATATTTTTTACCCTCGATGCTGCATGCGGTGCACTTTCACGATCATAGACGGAGGGGTGATATGACGTACACAAAGACTACTAGGGCATTCACTTTTTATTATGTGTCTGCAAATCGTGTGCCACAACAGGAAATAGGGTATGACTGTTTCAAGATCTGATTTTATCCAAATTCGTTTTCATATCATTCCATTCTAACAGTTGTTCATGTGGTGAATTGTAGGGGTAATTGTGGTGCCCATACTTTAAGATTGACAGAGTATCTGGCGGTGAACATGGATACTTTTGACTGGTTGAAAAATGATATGACCACCATCCGAGAGAAGATGGCTGTGGAGGTTTTTTGCAACTCGAAGGACTGGTCTTCGAGATGACGCATGGACTGTGCAGCTGTATGACGATCGTGAAACCACTTCTGTAGCATATTCCTAATAAACTCTGCCAGTGTCATTATTGGCAGTTACCATGCGAATTTTAAGCATGATTTTATGCGCTCTGCAACATTTGTGGTCATCAACCTATACCTTCTTTGGGGACAGTGAACGTGGGACCACTTGTGTAGACCAGTATCAATGGCATAATCGTATGCACCTTTGTGCAGCTTACGTAACTCCTCCATGTGGCGATCATACTGGATTTCCTTGTACGACCTAGCAGCTTTATCCATTATGTCGACAACATCCTTTCTGTGGAATTGCTTCTTTATATTTTCACCAAAATGCCAACAACATATGGTATGGGTTGCATAAGGGAATACTTTTGAAATCTCTGCTTCAATGGTTGCATGACGATCAGAAATGAAAACTAAATCATCTATATGACCAAGGGCCCCCCTCAAGCATTCCAAAAATCACTCCCATGAATGGTTATTTTCTGAGTCACCGTATCCAAAAGCAATTGGATACACCTTTTCGTTTCTATCTTATGCAGTTGCATCAAACATTGTACCCCTGAATCTTCCTTTCAAATGGGTACCATCAACAGCAATCACATGATGCATACACCTCCAAAAACCTCTAATTGAGGACCATAACGACATGAAAAAGTATAGGAATTTACCATCGTCTGCGTACTGTAAGTCTGTGATTGTGCCAGGATTTTGCTGTTCGAGAATGTATGCAAAAGATGGCAGCAGTTGGAAAGTTTCTTCATGCGTTCCATAGCTCAATGACAATGCATATTGCAGGGCATCATATGCCTTACTGTACATGATTTGGATGCCATATATTGTTTTCATATTGGCAATTATGTCCTTGGGACACATGAGACGACCATCATGTTGCTGAAGTCTAGGTGCAACGACTTCTCCAATTGTGACTGCACTAGCTTGTCGGTGCCGACGGTGAATCTCCTCCAACGGACAACTATGTTTGTTGACAAAACTTCTGACTTGAAAGTAAGTCCTTTCATCTCTTCTCACAGCTCTTAATTTCCACGTACAGTCGTCAATGATGCAGACCAGATGTAAAGTTGTCTTATTCGACCTTTTCACCTTCTATTCAAAGTTCCGTCGCATTGAAAAATGGCTAACTAGCCTTTTCAAATCCTTTTTACTCGGAAAAAATTGACCTTTATAAATCATGGTTCTAGGTTCTTGCGCTGCGAAGGTGCTGCTTGTACCAGTACCAAACGAGTATGCATCTGCTTCGGAAATAACCCACGTTATCACATTATCATAATCAGATGTTGTTACGTTATACTAGACCTTGGAAGTCCTAGCCATATCTGGTGCAGTGCAACTAACTCCTTGTACACGTCTACCATGTGTTTGAATTTGTTCAGGCTCTTCATCCACATTTTGCAGATCATCAACTTGTTCATTATTTAAATCGTTATCCACGTCATGGTTCGGGTAATTGTTCTGCTCATTGTATTGCTCATTGTAATGCCCATTGTAATGCCCATTGTAATGCTCATTGTAATGCTCATTGTATTACTCATTGTACTGCTCATTGTACTGCACAATTCGACAACCAAACACATCAACAATTTGAGGTTCAACTATATTTGTATGGTCGACCGTTACCAGTAGGACACCACACATGTTTTACCCACCTTCGATGGCACTCCTTTGGGTGAACCCTTGGTTGCTACCGCTAAAGGATCCAAACTGTTGGGTATTTTCAGGACGAGGAATATCATTCCCTATCATATCTCCAACTGTCCTCTCAGTTACACTAACACATACTTAAGGGATCACTCGATCTTCCCCCAGCATAAACCGGACATCGTTGTCATTCCTTATAAATGTGCGACATATACTGCCAGGAACAATTGATATTGATGACAGATCAACAATGAATTTGTTTTCATCATATTTCACAAGGGTATGCACGATCGCCAACAATTCTTCGTAAGTCATATTCTTTGACACATACATTCCCCGGTTATCGGATCCAATAAATCTCTGACTTTCGTTAGGAAACTGCTCCCATCGACCATTGTAATATATTACAATCCTAACCCGATTCATGATGCTATCAAATTATTCATCACAAACCATTAATAAAAACACAGGATTAAAAAATATTTTCACATCTTACATTTACAAAGGCTCGGGTGAGGATATTGAAAAGGCTCGGAGAAGACTTCAAAAGTCTTGAAAATTTCTCTTAAAGGCTCGATACTTATTCATTTCAAAGGCAAGGAAAAGTCTCGGTGAAGGCAAGAAAAGGTTCAGAAAAGGCTCGGTCAAGGCAATAAAAGTCTCGAAAATTTCTATAAAAGGCTCGATACTTATTCATTTCAAAAACAAGGAAAAGTCTCAGTGAAGGCAAGAAAAGGCTCGGAAAAAGCTCGGTCAAGGCAATAAAAGGCTCGAAAATTTCTATAAAAGGGTTGATACTTATTCATTTCAAAAACAAGGAAAAGTCTCGGTGAAGGCAATAAAAGGCTCGGAAAAGGCTCGGTCAAGGCAACAAAACTCTCGAAAAAATTTCTGAAAGGCTCAATACTTATTCATTTCAAAGGCAAGGAAAAGTCTCGGTGAAGGCAAGAAAAGGCTCGGAAAAGTCTCGGTCAAGGCAACAAAAGTCTCGGAGATCCAACAAAAGATATAACAGTTTTCTATATAAACAAATGAAAATGTGAACAAATCAACAGAAGTATTTGCCAAAAATATTACCTTGTTGTACTGAAGCACGTCCAAACGTTTATAAGTTGAAGAAGAAAGTCGATCCAACCTTAAACTTTTATTTCTATAAACAGAGAGTCACTGTGGAGAGAGAAAGTCTCATTTTTTTGGATGTGTGGAGAGGGAAAAGTATAAACAGAATAACATAAATGAAGAACTAAGGTCAATTTTGGTAGTTCACCATAATTGGTGCTTTTTAAACTTAACTTATTAAAGTACTGACAAAGTCACCAAATCAGTTAAAAAGGGTGACATTTCCCACCATTTCCACTGTTGACGGTGAAATTTGGATTGCCACGCACTCAACAATTATATCAATTCAATGTAAAACGAGAAAATAATCAATGCATGCAAAAGACAGGTTTTACGTGGAAAACCTTTGAATGGGAAAAAACCACGGCGCCCCAGAGGGCAGAAAGATAATACTAGGCTTATTGCTTTGTTTACACACTCAGATCTCTCATACAATTGCTCTCTTCTCTCTGTTTTTGAACCCCTTCCTCATGGGATAGATAGTTCTATTTATACATGTTAATTAGGGTTTCCCCTTGTTTTTTGCCGTGTTGGTGATAGGATTCTCCTTTTGATTCGTACTAGGATTCCCATGTTGTCACGGATCGGGGTATGCTCTTATCTCTTGTTCTCTTTATGATTCCTTGTTGCCATGAGTCTTCTAAAGGTTTAGGGTTTATTTCGATGTTTCTACTGAGTCGGTTCGGGCCCAGTATGCTGATGTAGCGAACACCTTCACTCCTGGGTATTATCCTTCGGCGACCACGTTTCTCCCTTTGGCGAGTATATATCTAGCTTTGGCGACCACACCTTTGACTTTATTGATTTAAGACATCCTGACTGGCCACATTTTCTTCCTTGACCCGGTTAACGAGTGACGTGGCAACCTTTTCTTCATCATTTGTTGACTCTTTTGGTGACGTGTCTGCTTGGCGAATTTATATATACAACAATACCCCCATAAACACTTCGAGCCGAGTGAATGATTTGTTCCTTTTACTTCGTTTGCCTCTGCAAGCAGTATTTATATTTATGCTTTTAAGATTTCGGCGCATTTTGTGAATAACTTCCCTATTTTTCCTTTTCACCACATGTATTTAATTGGTTGATCCTTCCGGTTCAAGCTTTTAATTCTAGCCACACAACCTCTGGCGCTTCCACTTACTTGACAGGTGAAGATACATTTTGACTGCTTGGTGATCCCCGAGGCGCCACATGTCCATTATTCGGTGGTGACTGTTGCAGCTAGTTACTGTGACCGTCACTCACATTAATTACGTATCCTTTACCTGATTTTCTTTTTGAATTTGAAAACTCCCTCTTTTAAGGCCTGATAGTTTCTTCTTCCTCATTTTGCTCCTTTCATTTATTCCTCCATTGTTTTTCTCTGAGCAAAAAAGGAAAAGTTCACACCTTTGTTTTTTCTACCTTATTTCTTTGAGTATTTGCTACAGCTTTTTTCTGCGTCTTCCACTGCCAGGCGGTTCACCGAACTCGACCATTCCAGTTTCTCTGTGTCCCCAACTCTTCTACACATCTCTGCGATTCTAGGGTTTTCTAGTGAGTTCCTATGGATCCTTCCTTACGTTCTTCTCTTTTTAATCAAATGATGCAAGCCTTAGAACTTGGTGATAAGTGTACTGCAGACCGAATTGAATCCTTGATTCGTAATTTTCATCCGGATTCCCCAACCCCGATTTCTGTCTATATTCCTTCCTTTGAGGAAGATTTTATTCCTAACATTCCTTCTCCCTCGTCTTTTGATAATAGTTCTCCAACAATGACGAGGTCTTCTAAACCGGATAGCAGTAGACGCCGAGCTTTTAGGGTTCCACGAGGATCCCTGCTAGATGCTCAAACCACCGTCGATTCAGATGTTGAAGATCATTAGAAGAGCAGGCTACACTTTACAGCTGATCGCCCGTGCTCTTTCGATTGCGAGGATAATGTGGTTGGCGAGGATGAGCTTCGTAAATACAAGAGTCGCTTTGACATTTCAGATGCTGTGACTCTGACTTTACCGGGTGATCGAGAGGCATGGAATCCCCTTGAGAATGCGGTGGCCATCTATGGCGCAATGCTGAGTTGCGGGGTTACACTTCCTCTTCAGCCCTTCATTGCTAGGTTCCTCGCTGAGGCCCAGATTGCGCCGGCACAACTCGCTCCAAATAGTTATAGGATATTGATGTGCCTGTGCCTAATGTGGAAGTTGAAGGGTTATGGGCCCCCTACACCCCGCGAGATCCGCCATTTTTATACGCTAAGACAAGCAGGCCATGGTGGCACGTATTTCCTTCTCTCCTCACTTGTGGAGAATTGGATCCCTGAGGGTGTGGTGAACCCTGGACAGGTGGAGATTTCCAGTGACGAGAAGAAGAAAGGTTTTATTTGGGGCTTTCCTACTTCAAACAAGAGGTGGAAAAATAGTCGGTTTTTTGTTGGTGGCGAGTGGGGTCGAGATGTGCTAGCCAGCAGTCGCCGTAACCTTTCGGCGAAGAAAGTTCCCAGGCACTTCACATCTTTTGAAGCCTAGTCGAAGGCAGTCCCCGTTTTGCTAGATGGGGAGATCTCTCACCTTGCCGCGGCGGCCGTCCTTCCTTTGGACTTGAGAGATAGATCCTTCCTTTTGGATGAGAAGAAAATGATCCCTCAACGGGTTTTCACACGCCTACCTGCTAGGCTTTCTCGTCGTAAGTCTTTATCAGTTTTTCTTTTGTATTAATGTTTTGTTTTATTCTATTAGTGACAATTGGTTATTTTTCTTGTAGTGTGTGACTTTGATACCGTTTGCAATTTGCAAGCCCGGGTAGTGAAGAATTCCGAGGCTGCCAGTAAAAGACATGCTGTTGGTTTGGCCAAGGAGGGAATTGCTAGCCCGGATGGTGGTGATCCCTCGGACGGCGAGGAGGCTGGTGATGTTACTAGGGGAGGTGTTGAGTCGGGACAGCCCCTTATGCGTATAGAGGTTGCTGCGAATACTCCTGTTGCGACTACTCCTGCTGCGACTACCCCCAACTGTAAAGGTAAGGAGAAAGTTAGCGTTTCAGGAGGGGTCAGTGACATCCCTATTTTTGATGTGGATGTCCCTGAGACTCCTCTTGATCCTGCAAGTGATTGGCCCCAAGAGCTGGTAGAGGTAAACGCCCAGCTGAGGGTACCCCTGATCATGCTGCTTGACCCCCTAAGCAGGCATCAAGGGTGGTGCAGTATGTTGTCACTTCGGACGAGGAGGGTGCTGATGAACCGGCTTTCACCGAAACTCCCTATACTCAAACAGCTGTTCGCGAGGGTCCTGCTGAGGGGACTAATGCAGTGGTGCCTCCCCCCCGAGGAGGTTAATGAATTAAATATCCCTGCTTCTACTCCGCTCCGAATAGCCTCTCCTCCGGTGGCCATGGGCGAGTCAAATGTTTCTTCAGATCAGCCTAGGCCGTCTGGTCGGTTAGAGTCGGTTGATCGGCCAGGACCATCGAAGCAACCTGGGAGTTCTGCTTCTGGTTCAGGTGTTGCCTATGAAGCCCCTCCCGCGGGACCAACTGAAGCCGATGAAGGAACCATGTCTCTTTCTGATTTCTTGGCTACCGAAATTTGCTCGCACTTGATTAATAATGATGTGTACATTGGTGAGGGCTGGGAGCATGTTAAAGGCAAACCCTGCAATAGAAAGATGAAATTTTTCCTTCAACTGCCACTCTCTGGTAAGCTTCTCGCCACAAATCTATATATCTTTGTTTCATGTATACTTCCTAATTCGGCTGTTTCTCTTTTCAGATGATGTTTGAGTTGGCTGAGAACTATAAGTATGGGAACAAAGCTTCCCGGGAGATTAAGCGTTTGCGCAAGCAGGCTTCTACTTTGGCTGTTGAGAAGCTCTTTGTGAAGAATCCATGCTCAACAGCTTGCTCAGCTAAGAGAGTCCGCAGATGGTTATCTGTCTGCTCAACTAGTGCCGAGGAAAAACTATCTGCTGCTGAGGAGAAGATTCGCTCGCTGAAGGAGCATTTGTCTGCTAGTTAAGAATCCTTCGCAGCGCGTTTGGAGGCTGAGCGGGTAGCTGAGGAGGCTAAGGAAAAAGCTGAACATGAGGCGCTGGATTTGCGTAATCAGTTGTCTTCGCGTGAACTCATCTTCGATAATTTAAAGGCTGTACTGAAGGCTGAAGAGTTGATCGTTTCAAGAGATCCCCTGCCTACGATGCACTTTTGCTGCGCGAGTTTGAACGAGGTATGAGGTAGTCGAAGAAGTTCTTCGCCATGAAGGACCATTCGAATGAAAAGGCTTTAAGGCGCTTCGACAGGTCTCTTCAACAGCATATGGCCAGCGGAGTGGGTTCGATTAAAGAGCAGATAAAACGATGGAAAGCCCACTGCCGCTATAACAGACTGAGCCTCATCCCATGCATTTAGAAATCCCCAGCAAGCGTGCCTTCAACACTTACTATTCCGGTCAGAAGGGCAGCTTTTCTGGTTCTGGTGCTGAACCCGATTTGGGTCCTATTGCTGGTAGGGATTATGGATCTTTCATGCTAGATGGGATGAAGAAGTTACTTGGCCTTCTGAAGAGGATTGAAGATGAGGAAGACAGCGAGGGCCCGCCTGCAGCTAGTTAAGATTTAGGCTTTAGAGATTGTCTAAAATTGTAAATATTTATATCTTTTTGCCCCTTCAATTGTAAATGATTTTTCTGTTTTATAAGTTAATTTATAACTCCTTCAGCTTTATTTTTGTTCAGCTGCATTTGCTGAGTTTTTGGCTTACTCAGTGTTTCACCAAGTTTTTAGCATATTTTATAGCTTTATTCAGCTGCTATTGCTAAGTTTTGGCGTACTCAGTGTTTATCAGGACGTATCCGACCATACACCAAGTTTTAACATATTTTAGCTTTATTCAGCTGCCATTGCTGAGTTTTGGCGTACTCAGTGTTTGTCAGGACGTATCCGACCATACACCAAGTTTTTAATATGCTATTTGTTCGGCTGCCATTGCTGAGTTTTAGCATATTATTGGGACGTCTCCCTTTTTCTTTTTGCTTGTCTTTTTTGTTTTCAGCTGGCTTTCTCGAATTCCTTCGTTTGAGATTCATGTATGTTTTTGATTGGGTGTTTCTCGCCTCTCTAGGGATTTTATTTTTCCCGTAGTGGCGATCGCCGATTTTTATAACTTGGGATTTTATTCTTCTTGCCAGTCCTCATTGTTGCGAGTATGAACTCGTTTTTACGTGATGGTAGTGGCATAGACGGTGAATGCCCTTTGTATTTGGTGAGTCAAATCACGAATTCTCAGTAATAAATTACTCTTTATTGAATACTTCCTGCAACTTTTGTTAACATAGTCACAGAGAAAAAATGCTAAAACGAAAATTGCCTAAGAATAAAAAGGTTGAAATAAATCCTAAAAGCAACGAAAAAGGTCAAGGGTAATATATCTTCAAGTACTGCGCATTGCATGGCCGAGGTAGTTCGCCTAAACCCTCTCGAGTAATCCGATATGTCCCGTGACCAGCTATGCCTGTAATTTATAAGGCCCTTCCCATTTGTCTGCGAGTGATCTTACATCTTTGTCTCTTGTTCCTGGGTTCACCCTTTTCCACAAGTCGCCAAGCGCGAATCTCCTTTCACGCATATGTGAGTTGTAATATCTGGCTACCCTCTGTACGCAGTGTTTCTTATTTGTGCGCGTTCTCTTCTTTCTTTTAATTCATCCAGACCACATTTTAACATATCAATGTTGAGTTCCAGTTGAAAGAGTTGTACCCTTGGTGAAGAGAAAGGTGTTACCACGAGAATGATAGCTTCAACTCCATAAACCATGGAATATGGGGTCTCACCTGTTGAACCCCTTTCTGTGGTTCGATGTGCCCAAAGTACCTGTGGTAATTTATCTGCCCAGCTACCCTTTTTCGCCGCCAATTTGGCTTTTAGGTTGTGTTTTATGATCTTGTTCACTGCTTCAGTTTAGCCATTTGTCTACGGATGTGCTGGGAGGCGTAGTAGTTGTTGATGCCATACTTGTCACACAGCTCCCTGAATTTCCTGCCATCGAATTGGGTCCCATTCTCCGTGATGATGGTGTTTGGTATCCCGAACCTGTATAGGATATTTTTTCTTCACAAAGCTTATAGTGTTTGCTTCTGTTATATGTACCAATGGTTCGGCTTCTACCCATTTCGTAAAATAATCCACGGCTACAATAGCGTGCTTCGCTCCTTCAGCTGCTGTTGGCATTGGGCCGATCAAGTCAATTCCCCACATGGCGAATGGCCAGGCGAGGTGATACTTTGCAAGAGTTCAGGTGGTCGGCGGATGTTGTTGGCAATTTTTTGACATGCCTCACATCTTGCTGCCACCCTTTTAGCGTTGGCGAATAGCGTTGGCCAGTAAAAACCCTGTTTTATGGGCTAGGCTGACACCCCCGCGTGATTCCCACAGTTTCCACTATGTATGCTTCTCAGGATACCTTCTGCTTCTTCGAGCCCGACACATCTCGCAGTGCCCTTGAGTACCCTTTTGTACAGTTGAGTACTGAATATCTCGTAGCTCTATACTTTAATCTTTTTCCTCTAATGGATCACTTGGGAGTACATCATTGACGAGGTACTCTTTGATTGGTGTAATCCAGCTGTCTCTTTTGCCAAAGACTCCCAACTTCCTTCAATTTGACTATACTTGGCTGCAGCAGGCGGATCATAGAAATAGTTTTGGGCAGATGTGATTGTGGCGGATGCCAACTTGGCCAAGGCTCGCTGCTCTTTTCTTCTCTGGGGACCTGAACAATTTTGTATTCTTTGAATCTTTCCAGTAGCTCCTTTGCTAATTCCAGGTAAGCGATCATGCTTTCATCTCTCGCCTGGTATTCATCTAGCACCTGATTGACAACAACTTGAGAGTCGCTGAAGATTTCCACCTCATCTGCCCCTAGGACTGTGCAAACCTTTAATCCTGCTATGAGTGCCTCGTATTCATCTTGGTTGTTAGTAGCTTTGAAGTCAAAACGCAAGGCACACTTGACTGAATCTCCTTCCGGGGTTGACACCACTACCCCTGCCCCGCTGCCATGCGGTTTGACGACCCATCAACGTAGAGTTGCCATTTGAATACTTTCTTATTTGCTCCCCATCATTCTCGCCACCTCTATGCTTGCTCGTTGGTATTCATCTAGCACCTGATTGACAACAACTTGAGAGTCGCTGAAGATTTCCACCTCATCTGCCCCTAGGACTGTACAAACCTTTAATCTTGCTATGAGTGCCTCGTATTCAGCTTGGTTGTTAGTAGCTTTGAAGTCAAAACGCAAGGCACACTCGACTGAATCTCCTTCCGGGGTTGACACCACTACCCCTGCCCCGCTGCCGTGTGTTTTGACGACCCATCAACGCAGAGTTGCCATTTGAATACTTTCTTATTTTGCTCCACCATCATTCTCACCACCTCCATGCTTGGCTCGGTGAATTCTGATACAAAATCCGCCACTGCTTGGGCTTTAATTGCTGTCCTTGGAAGATACTCTATATCGAATTCACTTAACTCGATCGCCCACTTCGTTAATCAACCGGATACTTCTGGTTTTTACAGAATTAATTTCAGTGGGCAGTTGGTGTATGCTCCGATTTTATGAGCCTGGAAATATGGCCTTAACTTCCTTGCTGCTTTTATTAGAGCGAGCGCCATTTTTTCGGCTGGCGAGTACCTGGTCTCCGCTAGTAACAGTGCTTTGCTGGTGTAGTATATTGGTTTCTAGATCCCCTCCTCCTGTCTTACCAGCACAGAACTTGTGGCTGCTTCAGAGAAGAACAAGTATATGTACAGTGTTTCTCCTGTTTCTGGTTTAGATAGCAGCGGTCTTGCCCAGGTAATCTTTCAAAGCTTGGAAAGCCCTTTCACAATCCTCGTTCCACTCACTCCTTTTCCTTTCTTCAGAGCTTTGAAAAATAGTAGGCATCGATCTGTTGATTTAGCTATGAACCTGCTCAGCGATGCCAGGCACCCGTGAGTCTTTGGACGTCCTTCAAAGTTCTTGGCGAAACCATTTTTGCCAATGCTTGGATTTTTTAGGGTTCACCTCTATTCCTCTTTGATGCACTTGATATCCGAGAAACCTTCCAGATGGTACGCAAAACACGCATTTTGTTGGATTCAACTTCATTCCATACCTAACCAACACATCGAATGTCTCCCTCAAGTCATCCATATGTTTATCTGCTGTGATGCTTTTTGTCAGCATATCGTCAACGTAAACCTCCATATTTCTTCCTATCTGTCTGGCCAAAATTTGTTGACTAATGCTGGTAAGTTGCTCCAGCGTTCTTCAGGCCGAATGGCATGATTGTGTAACAGTATAACCCTTGATCTGTGGTGAACGATGTCTTCTCCTCGTCTGGCTTGTGCATTTTTATCTGGTTATATCCTGAGTATGCATCCATGAAGCTCAACGTTTCATGTCCTGTTGCAATCGACCAACTGGTCAATTCTTGGTAGCGGAAAGCTATCCTTGGGGTAGGCCTTGTTCAGATCGGTGAAGTCGACGCACATCTTCCATTGGCTGTTCTTCTTTTTCACTAGAACTACATTCGCCACCCATTCCGGGTACTTAACTTCTCTGATTGATCCTGCGGCGAGCAACTTCGACACCTCCTCTTTTATTGCTGCACTTCTTTCTGGGTTAAAGCTTCTCCTTTTTTGCACAACCAGTTTGCATTTTTCGTTTACAGCCAGGTTATGTGAAATCACACTTCTATCAATTCCCGGCATGTCTTCATGGCACCAAGCAAAAATCTCCTTGTACTCTTTCAAAAGTTTGTCACATCTCTCTTAACTCGTTCAGTCAGCCTTGCTCCGATCTTGATTGTTTTGTCCGGTTCTGCTTCGTTTAAAACATTGACTCAGTTGGCTCTTCCTTTTCTCTGCTCGTTTTGTCCCTTGGGTTCAGTTCAAAGGTTTCCGGATTATCTTCCTGCACTTCCTTGCTTACCTCGAATATGCTTAAGGTTTCCATCTCTGCCTTATCTTTGAAGATCGATAGGTTGGCACGACGAGCCATCTCCTGTGACCCTTTCAATTCTCCAACTCCAAATTCTGTAGGGAACTTTATTTTCAACGCGTGGATTGAAGTAACAGCTCGAGCTTTGTTAAGAAACGGTCGGCCAAGCAAAGCATTTCCTCCTGATCGCCAGTTAAAGGGGTGTAATGGTTGTACCTTCCTTGAAACCTATTGGCTCGAGCGTTTCCCCTGCTTTCCCTTGGATGTCCCTTTTGGCCCTTCTCTCTCTCTGGCGGTCACGTGACTGCGTCTTCTTGTCATCCTTATGTTCTGATTTTGAGTCAGGCTTGTGTCCATGTACGTAGCTACCCCCTTGTGCTACTTCTTCTTCTTTGCCAGTGCATAGTCGCCAGCTATTTCCATCATCTCCTTATAAGTTTTCGGTCTATCTCTTCGTAAGTCAAAGGATAATCGACCACTTTGTAACCCATTGGTGAAAGCTGCGATAACAGCTACATCACTAGCGTCCTCAATTTGAGCAACCTCCTTCCCGAATCTTGCTAGATACTTCTTGATCGACCATTGCGCTCATGCTTCAAGTTTGATAGATGAGCGAGTGACTTTCTTCTCTGCACACTCCCCATGAATTGCCTTATGAATGCCTGCTGAGGTTTGAGAAACTGCTTATGCTTCCGGTGGAAGTCTTCCCAACCACCTGGAGGCGAGGTCGTCGAATGTTTACGGGAAAGTGAGGCACAACAGCCCGTCATTGGATGAATATTGGGCCTAATATTGCAGAACCGGTGAACATGCTCCTTCAGATCCCTGTTCTCCTTATACTGCTTAATGGTTGACATTCTGAATCTGTTTGGAAATTAGGTGCGAGCAATATTTTCAACGAATGGGCTATCTGACTCATCATCCGAAGATACGTTGTGACCATACCTTCGTGCCATTGCTGAAACCTTTCTTGATAGCTCTTGCAGGGTGACATCTCGCTGACCAGTTGGCTCTCCTGCTGGATCGAGTCTGCTCTTGATTGTCATTCTCCTATAATTGCCTCTATCATCCGGGCTCCTTCGATCTTCTATGCTCTCGGATCTTCTCTACTGTGCTCTTTTGGATCGTAATTCCCTTCGTGGACGAGGACTTTTATCTTCAGATAAGATAGAACGGTGTCTCCGCCGGTTCCTTTGGTATGTGTCACTGGAATTGACCCCATGTGTTCGTATCTGGTCTCGCTCCTCCCAAGATTCTTCATTCATCACACCTTTTCCCTTCCTTTGTTTTCTCCCTTCGAAATCCTCAAGGTGGTCCTGGGAGTCTCCTCAGTGGATTGTCTTGCTTGAGCATCGGGGTTGCAATGTGAACTTCCGACCGTAGTCTTCCGGGTGGCTGGATTCCAGGAGTGGTTAACTCATAGGGAGAAGAAATTCCTAGTCCTATGGGAAGCGAAAGCCCTATTTTGCCAGCCTCGCTGATAAGTTTACTAGTGCAATTTGAAAGTGCTGCAGAACCCCGGGTCGGCTTGTAGGGAAAAACCATAGTACACGCAGTGGAAGCGAGACTAAAAATAAATTTAGTATGTTTTAAAATTTTCATTTTTATGAACCTTAACCCTTTAAATTAATTAACCATACATATAAGTAACAAAAAGTATAATACATTTTGTCGCGTGATCCGATTGACTTACGTCGATGGTAATCCGCAAGATCTTCAATCCTAGCACGAACGTGAATCACCTAGGAGCGTGGTCTCCCTTTTCTTTGAATTGCAAACCTGTGAATGGACAAACAACTTTTCTTTTTCTTTGTTAGTCACAAAAACAATCAAAAGAAGACTAAGATTATTCCGGTCACTTTGAGTTCTCAATCTAATGATCGAAACTCGCGTGAACCTAAATCGATGTTGTACACACAAGCTTATTGATGAACAAGCAAATAGTGTACCATCAAAGAATAATCTATTCCTCTTTTATGTTTTTGCCGAAATCACACACACTAATCACTAGAGTTGGATTCTATTTTTTTAAGCAAAAGAAAAACTCTCAAGCCTTGCAAGTAGGGTTAGCCGAATTCAACCAACAAATAATATATATATATTCAACATATATATTGCATAAATTCTGCACACCTCTTTTAAAGTGAACTAATGCTGCACGCCTATTTTTAAAACACTAATGCTGCACGCCTATTTTTTAAAAACAACTAATGCTGCACGCCTATATCAATATATATATTCTGCCCCCACATATTGTTTGCAAAACTAATATATCTTGCGGCACACACATTTATGTTTGCAAGATAATATATATTGCTCTTGCCATATATTTTCTATGTATATCACGGCAATTCCTCTACCATGTAGGATTTTTGTCTTTTGACCTAAATCCTAATCCTAGGTAGATTGTTTAGAATTTCAAACCCTAATCCAACTCTATAGTGTAGTATTAAATTATGACTAAATTAAAAGACTTCCTATTTGATTAAATAAATAAACCTTATTATTTATTTTTTTACCAAATAAGTCTTTTAGTATACTACTACCAATAGTATAACTCTAGGAAACATATTTCCTATTCAAAAAAAGATTTGTTTCTTAATTAAACAATTAATTAATAATTAATTAATTCTTATTTAATTAAACAATGAAACAAATAATATATAGGCTAATATATTAACCTTGCCGCCCCACTTGTCTAAAATTGGGCCTTATATTATTTTCTTATTTCATTTAATCCATTGGACTTTAAATAAAAAGCCCACATGTGAACCAGACCCATTCTTACTAAAAAAACAAGCCCACATGTCTTTCATTAATATATTATAATTGAGCAGCCCATTAAATAAATAATGTGCAAATTATATTCTTAATATTAAATGCAATTCTAAATGGACCCATAAATTGGTCCGGTAGAATATATCAAGTGATCCATGCAAGTCCGTGTGGATTGGGGATCTTGGCGGGCCATCTAAATTTAAGCTTCAATAGACATAACCTAATCATAATCAACAAATGATTCACTTAGGTCCGATCCATTAATTTTAACTCATTCCATTAAAGAGCTAAAACTGAACTCTTAAATAAAGATAGAAAAGGAAGATGTTCCTCATTCATACCCTAGACAATCATATTGGAGAAAATGTATCCTCGTGATTAATATCAGTAATCGCCAAGTTCATAGACCGCCTATAACTCTCCAAGTTACCATATTTACTCATATGACCACGTTTTGAACTTGGATATTTTGACTTGTCCAGAAGCCATGTTTTCAATAGACACTATCGAAAACTCAACGTTGAGATTTATATCCAATTACCTCAAAACATCCATATGATGATATTATACTCTCATTTAATAAATGGAGCCATGATGTCCATATCTATAAGTCCTCTATCGATTAACAAATGAATATCACAAAACTATCGAGGATAGACTATGCGATATAATCGTACTCATTGATAACTCAAATGATATCACTTGCAACCATAAGTCCATCATTTATCTCAGGATTAAGATAGACTCTCCGATTGTCCTGATAATGAAAGACTATTATCTATTGACGGTTCTAGATAAAGCTTTTCATTGTGATCCTTCAATGCACCCAGTGCACTAGATTCTTTTGCTCGAACACTCCGATGATTTTAGACTCATCATATCTCATTTGATCCCACTCAAATGCTAGCAAAAGAATTCTACAACTTTAACAAGATAAAGGTGCCAACCTTTAACTTAAGTTGTGAACATTATTCAAGACTAACTAAAGAATTGTGTCTACCACATACATATCCAGATGTACGAACAATTCTTCTTTTCTCATAGTCTTTAGACCTTATGATTATTTACTTTGACAATTATAATATTAAACTATAAATGCTATACGATTTGTTAAACTAGAAATCACTTTATTAATATGAAAAAGATTGTTAATTACAATATTACACTCTTGCTATTGAGCATAACCTAACACGGCTGCCATAGTTCCTAGCGTTGCTGCCGATTGTTCCTCGATCGTCACCGCCCTATCTCCTGTTGGTGCGGTTGGTTCAACAATTAGATCTCCGCTGGAGTTACCATCCTTGTCGCTGTCGTTGTTCATATTTTTCAATTCGCAAGGGTTCCTCGAAGTTTCTGTTTTGGATGCCCCATTCTTCTAGCGCCAATTGTTGACGGTGAAATTGGATTGCCACGCACTCAACAATTATATCAATTCAATGTAAAACGAGAAAATAATCAATGCATGCAAAAGACAGGTTTTACGTGGAAACCCTTGAATGGGAAAAAACCACGGCGCCAGAGGGCAGAAAGATAATACTAGGCTTATTGCTTTGTTTACACACTCAGATCTCTCATACAATTGCTCTTTTCTCTCTGTTTTCGAACCCCTTCCTCGTGGGATAGATGGTTCTATTTATACATGTTAATTAGGTTTCCCCTTGTTTTAGCTGTTGGTGATAGGATTCCCCTTTTGATTCGTACTAGGATTCCCATGTTGTCGCGGATCCGGGTATGCTCTTATCTCTTGTCCTCTTTATGATTCCTTGTTGCCATGAGTCTTCTAAAGGTTTAGGGTTTATTCAGTGTTTCTGCCGAGTCGGTTTGAGCCCAGCATGCTGATGCAGTGACCACCTTCACTCCTGGGTATTATCCTTCGGCGACGTTCTACCTTTGGCGAGTATATATCTAGCTTTGGCGACCACACCTTTGACTTTATGATTTAAGACATCCTGACTGGCCACATTTTCTTCCTTGACCCGGTCAACGAGTGACGTGGCAACTTTTCTTCATCATTTGTTGACCTCCTTTGGTGACGTGTTTGCTTGGCGAATTTATATATACAACATCCACCTTTAATTATACCAACAAAAAAACACCTTAATTTTAAGATATTTTTTAATTGTGCATCTACAAATATTATCTATAAATCCAATTTATTTATTTTTCTTGCAGTTGAAATAAATTGTTAACACAATTTGATTAAAAATATTACTATTTGTAAGTTTGTTAAGTTTATATAAATTAAAATTCGATTAATTTTGTTATAAAATAAATTCTTATAAAATAAAAGAACCCTAAAAGGCTAAAACCATTGCAAATGCATCAAATTTTTCCACAACTAAACCACATCAACCAATTGAAAAAAGATATTGGAATCAAACTATATCTAGGTTTTCTAATTCTCTTACAAAATCAATACAGCAATACCACAAGAAAGTAATCCTATAGATTATGTTTGGCTACCGAGAAACAGAGAAAAAAAAATTGAAACAAAGACAATGATTTTGCTTTTAGTACCTAAGAGTGATTATTATTTTTATTTAATTTTAAAAAACAATTAACTTTGTTGACGGTGATTTTTTGGATATGAAAAACCACACTCCGAGAACGTTAATGCGAACAGATAATGATACTGTAAAGTGAGAAAATAATAATTAAGCATGCAAGACACAAAATTATGTGGAAACCCAAAAAGAGAAAAAAAAAAACCACGGTTGACAGAGACGGTGAGAATAGGTTTCACTATGTAATATGAATACACACTCAATCTCTCTTCCACTCTTGCAGTTATATTCGTTTTTACGTATGTACATAATAGAATTTAAGGGTCTATTTATACATGCATAGAACCCTATTCTTGGTGTACGAGTAAGGAAAGTTCGAGATTTAGTATGATCCTAATTCGTTGGAGTTGTTTTTATCTTCTTTCATGTTTTGTGTTTATCCTACGCATTAAATGAATTAGATCTCCTATTGAATTTGGACTCCAATATCTTTAGGGAAATTTGTTTCCTTATCGAAGTGTACACTTCATGGTTCCTTTTTTGAGTAAGATTATTCCTCTTCGTATTTGAGTCATGGTTAACTTGGAGTTACAGCCTTCCACACATCACTAGCCAACCGGTTATCTAACCTGACCGGGTCTTCTTTACCTGATTGGTTACTCAACCCAACCAATGTCCGATCAATTGTTCAGCCTGACCAGGTTTTTCTATTCGATCGGTTAGATGAACCCGATCAGGTTATCCCTACCCGATCGACCTAAGAACTGATAAGGTCGTCTTTCCCGATGAATTGGATGAACCCGATCGGATCTTTCTGGAGTCAAAGGTTGAGCCTTAGTCAACTACAATTGGTTTCATTGGCTGACTTTGGTGTCATGGCATACTAGATTATCGCTTTTTTCCGGTATCGATACTGACTTGTTAGTTCACTAAATTTTACCAATAACAATACCCCCTTAACTATTTGAGCCGAGTACCTCGTTCGGTTTTGAAAAATGATTTACCCGTCGAGATATATTTAAGGGAAAGAATCATTCCCCACCCCCCCCCCCCCCCCCCCCCCCCCCCCCACCCACACACACACACACACACACACACGCACACCACATATTATGCATATTTGTAATTCTCCCCTTTGTATTTTGCTTAATGGCCATTTTCCCCCCCTCAAAGCAAAGTATTCGCCAAATACCCTCCCTACCGTTACTTTTTCCGTTAAAATGAGAAATTGACTATTATCTTGAAGGTATTATGGTAATTTTAAAAAATAAATGAAGGGAAATTATCATCTCTCCCCCTGAGGTTTGCCATATTAGATAAAAAAATTCCTCTAGTTTCAATAATAGTCAGTTAACCCCCTGACACTCTAAATATTAGTTATTTTACCCCTTCTATCAAATTAAAAAATAAAAACTCCTTCACCAAGGATTGAACCTTCAACTTTGTGTTTAAGAGCAACTCGCTCTAACCTACGGAGCTACTTTAGCTCACTATTGAAGGATTGTTGATTTAAATGTATATATATAATGTTTATATAATTTTTATTATTATTTTTATTATTTTTTGGGTTTTTTTTCTTATCAAATTGAAATAAATATATTTTTTGAAAAGGAAAAATATTCAAAAAAAGAAAAAAGGAAAAAAGAAAAAAAGAAAAAAAATTTATAGGCTTTGATTTTCTAGATTTTATGGGTTTCCTTTTGTTTTCTTATTTTCTTTTTCTTTTATAAATCTATTTTTATATATTATTTTTAAATATGAGTTAATTTTAAATTATATAAACATATTATAATATATTATATCTATATATATATATATATATACATTTAAATCAACAATCCTTCAATAGAGAGCTAGAGTAGCTCAGTTGGTTAGAACGTATGACTCTTAAGCATAAGGTCAATCCTTGATGGAGGCTTTTTATTTTTTAATTTGATAGAATGAGCAAAATGACAAACATTTAGAGTTTCAGGGGTTGACTGACTATTTTCAAACTAGAGGGACTAGTTTATCTAATATGGCAAATCTCAAGGGGAGAAATAATAATTTCCCTTCATTTATTTGTTAAAGTTACCATAATACCCTTCAACATAACAGTCAATTTGTCATTTTAATGGAAAAAGTAATGGTAGGTGGGTATTTGGTGAGGGGGATGGAATTACCAATATGGCATAATATAGGGGGGCAAATGATTCTTTCCCTATATTTAATTATATCTTTAAATCCTGTCTTCAAGCTCATTAATGCTAGTTTTGTCTTAACAACTAAGCACTTAATTTTAGCCACAACATTTGATTTGTTTAACTAATTTGATATGCTGATGGGACTTGTGATAATTAATCATACTCTTCGAGTGACACTTGTAAGTCAATTAGTGGTCGTGTGGGCGGTAGTTTTCGAAGAACATGCAACAAAGTCAACACTTACCAATAATGCATTCATAGAATAGTTATATATTAAATATTTTGCTTGAAATATCATTAATGTACATTAAATTTAAATTATTTTAAATATTTAAATATATATAATGGTATTTTTATAATTAAAAATAAACATTTATTACTGTGCCAAATTCGGCATATGCTATACTCTTCGAGTGACACTTGTAAGGCAATTAGTGGTCGTGTGGGCGGTAGTTTTCGAAGAACATGTAACAAAGTCAACACTTACCAATAATGCATTCATAGAATAGTTATATATGAAATAGATTTTGCTTGAAATATCATTAATGTACATTAAATTTAAATTATTTTAAATATTTAAATATATATATATATATATAATGGTATTTTTGTAATTAAAAATAAACATTTATTACTGTGCCAATTCGGCATATGCTATACTGTGTGCCAAATTTGACACAAAGTATAACATATGCCAAATTTAGCACAGCATTTGATAGTGCATTGGAGTATGGTTTTGTACTTTGTGCTAAATTATAGTATTGGCATAATAATTTAGTACATGGAGATGCTCTAAAGTTGGTGTAGTATACTAGTTTTATTACTGTAGTACTTATTCTGCAACTGGTAACATGAGTAGGGATGGCAACGGGTCGGGTTCGGTGAGTTTTGCAAAATCCAACCAGCACCGGCTAAACTTTGTGTCACCCGCACCTGCCCGTGAGCCGGTGAAAATAAACGGGTTCGCGGGTGGGTTTTGGGGGCACCCACACCTACCTATGAACCCATGAAACTAAATGGGTCCACGGGTCACACCGGCAAACCTGCTAATTTTTTTCATTTTTATTTAATAATATTTCTATATTATTTATATATAAATGAGAGTTGAGAATTGTAATTCTCATACTTAGAATGAGTGAAGTTTTTATATTTTATTATCTATATGGTTAAAAAGTTTCTATTGGAGTTTAAATTTATAATATTTTAAATAATAAATATTATATAATTTTTATTTATACAGGTTCACGGATTCACCCATGTGTTCGTTTTCAACCTAAACCCGCTAGATTTTTCTTTATACAGGTTCACAGTTTACGAGTCATAAATTCACCACCAGAGGTTCGGGCAAGGGCAAGTGCCCACCACCGAGTCAAATTGCCATCCCTAAACATAAGTCGACTCTGCTAAAGTTGGTGTAGCAAGCTTCGTATAAAAAAACAAACAAAAGGCACACGACCGTACTAAAGAAGTTTAGTATTATCACTCTATTAAAGTTAGTGTAGTATACGTTCTTTTCAAAAAATAAAAAATAAAAAAATAAAAAAAATGTTATTGTAGTATGCTAGAATTTATTCCGCAACTTGTAACATGAGCTCACCAGTCACCACCCCAAAAAAGATTTTCAAAAGCTTTTAACTGCTGTGTTTTTTACTAAAAATATTTTATTATATATCCAATAAGTATGTGGGCGCTGTTAGTTTTTGGTTAATCTTGTACTCTTGTTTTTTTATTTTTTATTTTATTTTATTTTATTATTTTTTTATTGAATGTACAACAACTACTGGGACCTTGCAAATTGGACACTACTAGCACAGTCCAGACGACTACTCCCACAAGTGGGGAGAGGACACTCACACATGAGGTGGGACAAGGAAATAATGGGTGTATATATATATATATCATGGTGCCGGGCATTGGACCGTGGTGGTGGAGTCTCCCTTTGGAGAGTCACACCACATTGGCAAGAGGCCCAATGGCTCTTGTACTCTGGTTATGATTACATATTTACATCTGATATGTACTTTTAAATTAATAATATTATTATTAAATAAATAAAGAAAATTTCAATTATATCTAATTTATGTATGTCTCTTTAATATAAATATTACATGAACTATTACAATAGGATTGTCGGGACATGTCAAGATCAAACAATACATGTGTGACCCAGATATCTATTTCTATAATAGGAGATAATTATTCCCACAACCCAGGAAGAAAACTCTTCACATATGCTTGTAAAATGCAAATTGGGGATTTAAACCCCTCACCACTTATGTAGAAGAGATGTGCACTACCGTCTCTACTAAGAGGTGATGTGCGAAAATATATTTCTTTTAAGCTTTGGTTTCCTATGCATCATAAACTAGTTTAACCTATAAATACACACACACACACACACACACATATATAATGTATATATGTTATATATAATCTTATTTATTTTTCTTTAGTTTTCATTTAAGCAATTTTATTACTACTGTTGCAACTAAATTGATTTTTATTCTTTGATTCATCTATCCGAATAATTTTAGATACGAGAATACAAATTTGATAAGTCCATTTATACTCTTTGCGTATCCCCTATTTTCCTATGTTTTGATCTCGTTTTCCTTATGTTTACCATGTTTTAATGTTTAAATAATGTGCTTGCAGGTCTATTTGTTCTAGGAGGAGTCTTCATGTGATAATAGAGATTTTTCGGGCAAGTATAGGATTATCGGGTTAAAAGAGCATTTTTTCCAGTTTTCGTCGAAGCATACTGCGCTAGGCAAAATGGTGTACCGCGACCTGTACCACATTTTTGAAGATTTGATCCACTGCCAAGTTTCATCGGACAGGAACGTCGAAGTGTATCACGTCAGACCAAAATGCGTACCATGAAGTTCAACAAAAGGTGTTCGTCAGACAGATCGTCAAAGCGTATTGCGAGACGTACTGCGAGATGACAGCCACCACTTGCTTTTCACCTTTTTAGGACCCACTTTGACCTACATATACATATGACTTTACCAAATTTTCCAAAGTGGTGCTTCACAAATTCAAGATCTCAAAATAGCTCCATTCACGCCTATCAACACTTCCTCCACAATTTTAACACGAATTCACCATAATCATCATCTCTTCACCATAAATCATCACAAATCCATCACCTCCACTCCAGAACCTTCTCTTACACACCATACGCATCCTTAATCAACACCTTGGAGCAGCAAAGGAAGCTTGGAAGAATTAAGTCTTGGAGCCCAGCTTGCAAAGAAGAGTTCTATACCTATAAGTTCATTTCTTGCAATTATTCTCTTATCTTTGTGTATTTGCTATGGTTTACTTCAATTTTATATCTCAAATGACTTTGAGGTGTAATATGAGCTAAACACTTTTATGCTAGAATTATGATGATACCAAAACCCTTCCCTTTAGTAATGATTTGCCTAATTTCTCTTAAATGCTTGTATTGTAATATGGATATTTTGGTGAGCTTAATATGCTTTTTGCTTGATTGATCATCTTGTAATTATTCTATTGGTTGTGTGTACGAACCGAGAGGTGACGCTTAAACGTGCTTGTCCGATATCCACTATATATGATCAGTAAGGTAGAGATACGCGAGATTGACGTATAGGAAGTAGTGTCCCACCGTGCTAGATTAGCTCTCAAATATATTCTGTATGTTTTGGGTGCGATTTCTATCTTTGAAAGAGATTAGGAGTGTATTCAAGGGGGCACGAACCTATAATGTGTACTTGCATAATTTGGGAGATTAGCAGGGTCGAATTCTTATTGAAGGGTGCGGTGGATTCTAAATTCTAGCTGAAACTAATTATAGCACATGTGTATAAAACTATCTAGAGGGGGGTGAATAGATTTTACGCTTTTTACCCAATTTTTCGTGTTAGTCAAAATTACGAAATTACCCCTAAATAGATAAAGCAAAATCAGTAAAATATGCGAAATTAAATAACACTTGATTTTACGTGGAAACCCTCACGGAAAACCACGGGCTAGTAAGTAAGCCACACTCGAACTCAATCCACTAAATGTTAAACGATTACAACCTAATCCCGGAAGTAATCACACACCTCCTATCCCGTATGAGTGAACCTAGTCCAATTTGCTTGCGATCTAAGCAACCTAATCCCGGAAGCTACACACAAGATTACTTTCTCTATGAAGAAATACAACCCTAAGTGAATATATGTGAATATCCAAATGCAACTAGAGCAGGGAAACCCTATATGCTTATCTAAGATGATTAATATGCAATTAGAACAATTCTAGATATTAAAAACTAAATGACATGTTCAATCAAATAGTTTAGCTAATCAAGATTAAGCACAAAACCTAATTAGCTATCACAATACAACTTCTCAAACATACATCACACTCATCTCAATCTTGTATCCAAAGTATAAAAAAATAACATACAAGTAATTAATTGAGATTGCTTGTTAAGAGAAACACAAAATAAGATATTAGTGAAAAGCTTACCAAGCAAAGTATGATGAAGAATCCATGCAAGAAGACATCTAGATGGTCTAAGATGATGCTAGATGATGATTGATGATCATGAAAAAGTGTTTGAGATGATAAAAATGAGTTCTTGGAATTTTTCTTCTCTTTGAAAAATATCCTAAGTATGAAATCTGAATATGAACTCTTGTATTGACCTAAAGTCAAAGTGGCATATATATAGGGTGTCAAGATGAAGTGTGGTTGTTTTGATAAGTGACACCACAATTTTGCCATGGGCGCCATACGTAGGGCGCTTCTGTACAGCGCATGTACAGTGCCCTACTCTGTTCTCGCGATAAAACAGAGGGGCGCTCTACGTAGAGCGCTTTGTAGAGCGCCTCTACAGCGCTCGTACAGCGACCGAATTAAATCGATCAGTCTGTACAGCCCAACGGGGGTGTTCGTACATCGCTTTTGTAGAGCGCTCTTGGGAGCGCCCAGTGCAAAATGCAATCCTAAGTCTAAGCATGACAAGGCAATTGGATATGCAAGATGCAATCAAACTAACATGCAAGAAGAGATGTTAATGAGCATTAAGGCACACAAATAAGACACAACATACAAGGATTAAACATATGCATGAGTTGTGAGTGTGTGCAACTATCTCTTCAAGACAAGTAAGCACTTAGAGTATTACCTTTGGAGTGCTTAACACTTGCAAGGGCCTTGAGCTTGAACACATTCCTAAGCTACCCTTACATGATCCCCACATATGGTTTGATCACGAAATAAGCCAATTAAAAACTACGGGAATCCTTACAATCTCCCCCTTTGGCTATTTCGTGACAAAACCATCACTCACATGATTCCTCACATAAAAAAAAACAACGGGATAACATAGATCTTCTACAATACAAAGAGATAATAAACAAAGTAAAATCTTCAATGCTCCAATCTCTTGTAGAACAACCAACCCTACAAAACAAGGTTTCTATATTTTTCCAAAAAAATGCATGTGAGATTAATCAAGTGATATCAAAACAAGCATTTGCATTTTTAGAATTTAGGCACAACATTACAAAGATATGCAATGTATGATAAATGCAATGCTCCCCCTCAAAGGGTTACTCCCCCTCAATGTTTCTCCCCAATGTGCACAATTGCAACAACAATTTGCATCTCCCCTTACCAAATCCTACTCCCCCTTTTTGTCATGATATAGGCAAAGGAGTAGTCCCCAACCGGGTCACCCAAGGCAAAGAGAGATAGTAGCATACTAAATATTTGCATAGTCATATAAGCCACTTTATGCATCTCAATAAATTGGAGAGAAACAAGGAGATTTATTTTTATTGAAAATGTGTGAAAAATCATGCTTTGCATACAAGACATGTAGCATTCAAGTCCAAAATACAATGGTATTTGGCAAAGCAAATGACAAAGGTTTCTAAAAGAATTCAAACCAATTTCACCATTTGTCATGAGAAAAGCAAGGATATAGAGATTATTGATTTCTATTTAAGAGTAACTATATCCAACTTTATAAGCGAAACATGGCATGAGCGACTTTGCACCCTATTTGATTTTTCCGGATAAGATATCCGTATGATAGTAGCCATGTTCAACAATAAAGAAAGAGAGACATTTGGAATATAAATTCCTTTGAACGGATACAAGATCCTTTATTCATTTTGAGTCTCATAAGCTTTCACACAAGTTTTGCATTTTAAGAATATGCAATCATCAATTCATGCTTTTCATGTGAGCATGTTTTATGAATTTCATGCTTTTTCATTTGACATTAGCATGTTATAAAAATCATCATGTCATGGAGATAACTATAGGTCATTCAAATCATACTTCCTAAGAACATCTCCTAGTCCAAAAATGCATGTTTGAACATAAATATGACATGGATTGTAGACAAGCATTGATCACACTTATTAGATAGAAAACATATATACATATGTGCAACCAAGCTTACTCAAGCAATTAGGAAAGAGGCATAAGATTTTTCAAATTTTTGCAAACAAATATGCAAAATAGCTCTCTTTGCTTGAGTTCCCCATATGGGGTCAAGTACCATACTCATCACTCCACCAAACAAATTCCAATCTACTAAGAGTTTTAAATCGAGTAGCATCTAAAGGTTTAGTGAATAGGTCCGCAAGTTGATCGTTTGTACCTACATGCTCAAGTACAATAACTTTGTTCTCAACAAGCTCTCTAATGAAGTGATGGCGGATGTCAATATGCTTAGTTCTAGAATGTTGGACCGGATTCTTGGAAATATTAATAGCACTCATGTTATCACAAAAGAGAGTGAGAGTACCTTGGTTGAATCCGTAGTCTACTAGCATTTGCTTCATCCATATAAGTTGAGTGCATCCACTCCCCGCGGCTATGTACTCGGCTTCCCGTGGACAAGGAAATCGAGTTTTGCTTCTTGCAAAACCAAGACACCAAGTTGTTGCCTAGAAAGAAGCAACCGCCCGATGTGCTCTTCCTATCATCACAATTTCCTGCCCAATCCGCATCACTATATCCTACAAGACTAGGATTAGTGTCAAATGAGTACCAAATCCCATAGTTGGAAGTCCCATTCACAAAGCGAATGACTCTCTTAACCGAAGAGAGATGGGACTCCTTGGGATCGGATTGGTACCTAGCACAAACTCCTACACTAAATGATATCGGGCCTACTTGCGGTCAAATAGAGCAAGCTCCCTATCATGCCACGATATAAGGTTTGGTCCACACTTTTACCGCTAGCATCCTTGCTTAGCTTCAAAGTGGTGCTCATAGGAGTGTCACAATGTTTGGCTTTTTCAAGACCAAACTTCTTCACTAGGTTTTTGGCATATTTGGCTTGGGTTATGAAAATCCCATCATCTAGTTGCCTAATTTGCAAACCTAGGAAGTAACTAAGCTCACCAACAAGACTCATCTCAAATTCATGAGACATACATCAACAAATTGTTGGACCTTGGTGTTGTTGGTGGAGCCAAACACTATGTCATCAACATATATTTGAGCTATGAAAAGCTCATCATTGTCTCTTTGATGAATAGTGTCTTGTCAACACTACCTCTTGTGTAGTTATTGTCAACAAGAAATTGAGTGAGGCGCTCATACCAAGCCCTCGGTGCTTGTTTCAACCCATATAGTGCCTTCTTGAGGCGATAGACATGGTTGGGGTGGTGAGCATCCACAAACCCCTTAGGTTGTTCAACAAACACTTCCTCTTGCAAGAAGCCATTGAGGAAGGCACTCTTGACATCCATTTGGTGCAATTTGAACTTGTGCACAAGAATGGACAAGAGAAGCCTAATGACTCTAACGGGCAACGGGAGCAAAAGTCTCCTCAAAGTCGATACCCTCAATTTGAGAGTACCCTTGTGCTACAAGTCTAGCCTTGTTCCGCACTATGTTGCCATCCTCATCGGATTTGTTCCTAAATATCCATTTGGTGCCTATGACATTAGTGGTCTTAGGCCTAGGAACTAGAGTCCAAACCTCATTCCTTTCGAATTGGTTTAGCTCTTCTTGCATGGCAAGAACCCAAAATTCATCATTTAAGGCTTCTTCAACCTTTTTGGGTTCAATTTGAGAGGTGTAGCATGTATAGCTAATAAGATTAGCAAGTTGACGTCTAGTCCTAACACCCTCATTACCTCTCCAATGATATCTTCTTTATCATGGAGTTTCCTAACCCATGGAGCGGGTTCTTTAGAGTCCAAGAGAGGAACTCTATCAATAGGTTGTGTGTCATCATTGTTGACATTAGATGTCCCAACATTAGGAGACACCACAACCTCCTCCAAAGGAGAACCATCACTAAAAATAACCTCCTCCTCATGATCATTTGACTTGAGCCTAGTATCATCAAATACGACATTGGATGATTCCATAACACTTAGAGTCTTTAAATTGAAAACTCTATAGGCTCTACTATTCAAGGCATAGCCAATAAAAATACCCTCATCACTCTTAGCATCAATTTGCCAAGTTGATCACGGTCATTCAAAATGTAGCATTTGCTTCCAAAAGTGTGGAAGTAGCTAACATTTGGCCTCTTGCCTTTCCATAACTCATAGGAGGTGTTTCTAGTACCGGGCCTTAGGAAAACTCTATTTCCTATATAGCAAGCCGTATTGATGGCTTCGGCCCATAGTTCCTAGGGACATTGTTGCTAAGCAACATCACACGGGCCATCTCTTGAAGGACCCTATTTTTCCTCAACAACTCCATTTTGTTGAGGTGTCCTAGGAGCCGAAAACTCATGGGAGATGCCTAAACCATTACAAAAGGTTTCAAAGTGCATTCTCAAATTCCCTCCCATGGTCACTTCTAATCCGTTTTATGCTTTTAATATTAGAGTTCATTTCATTTTGTATTTTATTACAAAGCATTTTAAACTTATCAAAAGTTTCGGATTTTTCTCTAAGAAAATATGTCCATGTGAACTAGAGAAATCATCAACACAAACAAAAATGTATCTCTTTCCACCCAAACTTTCGGTTTGCATGGGACCCATGAGGTCCATGTGGAGAAGCTCAAGAGGCTCCTTGGTGGTGAGATACTTACCCTTTTTGTGCATGCTTTTAGTTTGCTTTCCTTGTTGGCAAGGTCCACAAACACCATTGGCTTTCTTCCCAAGCTTAGGGAGGCCACGCACACAATTGAACTTTCCAAGGGTCCGTAGATCCCTAAAGTTCATGTGGCCAAGTCTTTCATGCCACAACTCAATTTGCTCATCCATGGACACATGATTAGATACAATACTAGCTTCAAGACAATAACAATTGTCGCTAGATCTCATGCCCTTCAACAAGGTTTGTCCATCGGGTTTTAGGATAGAGCAATAATCTTTAGAAAACAAGACGGAATATCCTTCATCACTAAGATGTGAAATGCTTATTAAATTGGCTTTCAAGCCATCAACAAATAAAGCATTGGATAAGGAGGGTAATCCGGGAACGGAAATGGTTCCTTTCCCTACAACATTTCTTTTGGATCCATCACCAAAAGTGACATTTCCACCTTCCTCCATAACAAGAGTCTCGAAGAAACTCTTGTTTCCCGTCATGTGCCTAGAGCACCCACTATCCAAATACCAAAAATTAGAAGAATTTGCCTTCAAGGCTATTTGTGCAACATGGCAAACATTTTCATTCTTTCTAATCCACTTAGCAACAATTTTAGCTTTCTTAGTGGTCTTTGGTACATGTGCTCTACTATTCTAGGATCATGCAAATCAATATTATCATTCCTAGAAACATGCATCTTGGCTCTATTCTTTCTCTTTTCAATCATGCTTTGTTTTCTACACATTTTAATATATTGAAAGCAATTTGGTCTAATATGACCATCACAACCACAAAAGTGACAAATAGGGATGAAAAAAGGAATCATACCTTGTCTTTGTGCACGTATGGGAGCTCGTCCATGTCTTTGTGGATGAAGGGGTTCAATGCGTCTTCGTTGTTGAACCGGTCTAGGTTGCTTCCAAGCTTGAGGTTGCATGATAGGCCTCTTTCCTTTGTGAGCCATTTGAGGAGAAATGTTGGCTTGAGGAAACCCTAGGGGGTTGAGCTTGAGGTTGCCTTCTTGGCCCCATCTTCACTTGAGCATTTGAACTTTGTCCTATTTCTAACTTCTTTCTAGGAAGTTGCACAAGTGAAGTTTCTTCTTTCTTCAAGCTCTTGACAAATATGGTCTTGTTAGAGGTTGAGATCTTCTTGTCATCTTCATACCCAAGACACCTCTTGTCACATGGACTCTTTCCAACACCAAGCATATGGTCAAGCTTCTTGGTGCTAGAATCCTTCCTAGTCATAGATTCTCTAACTTCTTCAAGCTCCCTCTTTAGACTATCCTCATTCCTCCTAGATAAGACTAACTCCTCTTTTAGCTTATCTTCCATCTTCTTGAATTTCTCCACTTGTTCACTTAAGTGGTCATTTGAGATGCAAGTTCAAGATTTTCTTCTCTCAACATCTTGATCTTTCTTGTACTCTTGATTGCTAAATCATTAAATTCGGCATGATATTTAGCAACTCCTTTTTCTCCATAAATCCATTCATGGAGTTAGAGGAGGAATCACTTTCTACATCACTTGAGTCATTTTCCTCTTGACTCATTTCCTCTCTCTCACTAGCACTTTTGCTTTTATGGGAGGAGGCAAAGCTAGGAGATTAGCCATGAGCTCTTCATCATCCGAAGACTCATCTCCCTCATAGGGAGTCATCACTACTTCCACTCCAAGTGGCGGCCATCACTTTCCCCTTTTTCTTCTCAACATGGTTTGCACAATCGGGGGCAAAATGACCTATGCCACCACACTCGAAACAACGGACCCCTTTCCTTTCGGTCCTTTCTTGCCTAGGTTCAAACTTCTTGAAAGAGCCCTTTTTCTTCAAATCTTGACCTTTTGACCCAAAGCTCTTCCTTCTAAACTTCATAACCTTGTTGAACCTTTTTACAAACAAGGCAAGGTCTTCATCCGAGTCAACCTTCTTTTCCTCCTTTTCATCCTTGGAGGTTTTTAAAGCAATTCCTTTTTGCTTTTTAGTGGGTGTGGAGATAGGCCCTTTCCTAGACTCATAAGCTAGAAGTCTCCCAATCACCTCACTCGGCTTCATATCCTTATAACCACTATTTTCTTCTAAAGCCGTCACCTTCGATTCAAACCTATCGGGTAGAGATCTCATAATCTTTTGCTTGATTCTCCTATCCGAATATGGATCACCAAGTTGATGGCTTTGGTTGACTATATCCATCACTTGATCTCAAAGTCGTTGAAGCACTCATTCTCCTCCATCTTAAGCGTCTCGAATGAGTTTGGAGGACTTGAAGCTTGGAGTCCTCACTACTTCGGTTCCCTCATGTGCAATCTCTAGGATGTCCCAAGCCTCCTTAGCTATCCTAGTATTTTGAATCAACGTGTATTGATTTTCGTCCATGGCACACAAGATGGCATGCAACGCCTTCCTATTCCACTTTGAAGCATCAAACTCTTGCGCGTTCCATTGCGCCTTAGGCTTCAAAACATCTTCTCCTCCACCCGCGGGAGTCATCATAGGGAGATCATATCCGTCTTCCACCGCCATCCATGCACGGTCATGAATTTGGCATATGTAGGATTCCATCTTCCCTTTCCATTGGGAATAGTTCAATCCGGTAAGAAGTGGAGGCCTAGTGCTAGAAGCTCCTTCGTGGCCACCACCATTTCCACCGTTTCCACTCATAGTGTTTATGAATGAATGAAATGAATGCAAATGTATGAATGATCAAAAATCACACAAATGCAACACACACCAAAATAAGCAAGGATCACCTATGTATGTCTAGGAACCCGCTCTGATACCAATTGAAACTAAATATACCACGGTGTGTATAAAGCTATCTAGAGGGGGGGTGAATAGATTTTACGCTTTTTACCCAATTTTTCGTGTTAGTCAAAATTACGAAATTACCCTCAAGATAATATAAACAAGCAAGTGTAATATGGTGCGGAAATTAAAATAACACTTGAATTTTTACGTGGAAACCCTCACGGGAAAAACCACGGGCTATGTAAGTAAGCCACACTCGAACCTCGAATCCACTAAATGTGCAAACGATTACAACCTAATCCCGGAAGTAATCACACACCTACCTAATCCCGGTATGAGTGAACCTAGTCCAATTTGCTTGCGATCTAAGCAACCTAATCCCGATTGCTACACACAAGACTTAGCTTCTCTTGAAGAGAATACAACCCTAAGTGAATATATGAAATATCCAAATGCAACATAGAGCAAGGGAAACCCTATATGCTTATCTAAGATGATTAATTTGCAATTAAGAGCAATCCTAGATATCAAAACTAAATGACATGTCAATTAGTTTAGCTAATCAATATCAAGCACAAAAACCTAATATGCTAGCACAATACAACTTCTCAAACATACATCATACTAATCTCAATCTTGTATCCAAAGCATAAAAATAACATACAAGTAATTAATTGAGATTGCTTGTTAAGAGAAACACAAAATATGTAAGATATTAGTGAAAAGCTTACCAAGCAAAGTATGATGAAGAATCCATGCAAGAAGACATCTAGATGATCTAAGATGATGCTAGATGATGATTGATGATCATGAAAAAGTGTTTGAGATGATAAAAATGAGTTCTTGGAATTTTTCTTCTCTTTGAAAAATATCCTAAGTATGAAATCTGAATATGAACTCTTGTGATTGACCTAAAGTCAAAGTGGCATATATATAGGGTCTCAAGATGAAGTGTGGTCGTTTTGATAAGTGACACCACAATTTTGCCATGGGCGCTATACGTAGGGCGCTTCTGTACAGCGCCCCTGCTCTGTTCTCGCAGAAAACAGAGGGGCGCTCTACGTAGAGTGCTTTGTAGAGCGCCTCTACAGCGCTCGTACAGCGACCGAATTAAATCGATCAGTCTGTACAGTGCCCAACGGGGGCTGTTCGTACAGCGCTTTTGTAGAGCGCTTTTGGGAGCGCCCAGTGCAAAAATGCAATCCTAAGTCTAAGCATGACAAGGCAATTGGATATGCAAGATGCAATCAAACTAACATGAAAGAAGATGTTAATGAGCATTAAGGCACACAAATAAGACACATAACATACAAGGATTAAACATATGCATGAGTTGTGAGTGTGTGCAACTATCTCTTCAAGACAAGTAAGCACTTAGAGTATTACCTTTGTAGTGCTTAACACTTGCAAGGGCCTTGAGCTTGAACACATTCCTAAGCTACCCTTACATGATCCCCACATACGGTTTGATCACGAAATAAGCCAATTAAAAACTAGGGGAATCCTTACACTAGCATTATATCATCGAATTACAAATATCGTTTTCTTGTGTGATTTAATTAATTTGCTTAATACATGCTTAAAATTAGCTTTAGATTAATTTAGTGATAAGTTTAGAAATCATTTAAATGTTTTGTTCAAATAGTACGCGTGCCTTGGAACGCCAGTAATCATTAAATCCCTTAGCCTCTGTGGGATGATACCCTACTCTATCATTGTACTACAATTCGACCTCATATTATTGCGAGCGTGACGGTTTGTAGCGATCAATTTTTAGCGCCGCTGCCGGGGATTTAGCAGATAGTTGATATTGGAATTAGTTGGATTTTACTACTTTTGAACCTTGTACTTTCGTGTGTTATTATTTTTCTTAGCATACGTTGTTGCCTGTATGCATTCCATCAATGTACAAGGAGTAACAATATACAGGTTTCGACTTTGATCTAGCCATTGAGGAACACCAGTGCGAAATCGTCGAATCGTAGGCAAGCAAGAACCATGGCAATCCCGTTTCGAATCCAGTCCCAGTACCAATCAATACCATTCAGGTGAGCTAATGTGGAAGTTGAGAGAACTCACATGAATACCTTATGCCAAGAGTTATCAGAATATTTCCTCAATCAGAAGGCCCCAATTGCAGCGAACAATTTTGAAATCAAGCCAGCGCTGATTTCGATGATTGTTGCCACGGTTCAACAATGGACTGGCATCTGAGGATCCAAATGGCACCTCAGAGCTTTAATGAAGTGTGTGACACCTTTCGTATAATGGAATGTCAGAGGACTTCATCAAGTTAAAGTTGTTCCCATTCTCATTGAGGAATGCGAGAAAATGGCTGCAAGCACATGACCCCGATACATTCATTTCCTTTAAGTAGCTAGCTTAGGCGTTCTTAAAAAAGTACTTTCCACCAGGAAAGTAGCCCGCCTTCATAATGAGATTATGTCCTTCTCACAGTTTGACCAAGAGAGCCTCTACGAGGCTTGGGAACGGTTCAAGGATCTCATCAGGAGATGCCCCCACAACGGACTAGTGAAGTGGCAGACGTTGTAAGCATTTATCAGGGGATCAAAATTTTGACCAGAAATTGATAGATGCGGTTGCGGGAGGTTCACTTATGAGCAAAACTTTGGATACAACTCATGATCTAATAGAAGCAATGGCCATCAACAATAGTCATTGGGGAAATGAGCGACAACTCCGAAGAAGAAGCCTGGTATGATTGAGGTAGATGAGCTCACTGGTGTGAAAGCTCAACTTGCTACACTCACTAATGAAATGAGCAAGTTGCGAGCATGACCGAGTCAGGCGATTGTTACTAGTGCGAGGTATGTATGGGTCCACATTTGAGTTTAGATTGTCCAGTTGGAAGCCCGTTTGCTTCAACCTCTTCATATCAAGTTGTATATGTGAACTACAATCGTAACTTCAATAACCAACCCAATAATCTAAATGCAAACCAAAACCCCTAAAATAATCCATACTCTAATACTTATATCCCTACCAGAAGAATCATCCCCTATCTTTGAGTGACAACCAAAACCCTCCACCTCAACAAGCAAATTTCAAACAACCTTCGGGATTCCAGAATCAGTTTGTGAACAACCAAGTGGAAAAGAAACCTACTTTAGAGGACATGTTCTCCAAGTTCATAACAAAATAGATTCCCGGATGGAGATGCAAGACCACAGTGTAAAGAAACTAGAATCTAGGATGGAGTAAATTGCCCAACACTCTCAAGCCTCGATCAGAATTTAGAAACTCAAGTGGGACAGTTGGCCAAGGCGATATAAGAGAGACCACAAGGATCTCTTTCGAGTAATACTGAAATGAATCCAAGAGCGCAATGTATGGCAATTTCCTTGAGAGGTGGGAAGCAAGTTGAGTTGCCCGTAGATTTTGGGATGAAGAAGAAAAGGGTAATTCAGGAGGAAGATGAGAAGTTGGATGATAGTTCTATGCCCCATGAAAATCAAGGTGAGGAGAAAGTGGACGACGACTTATAAGGGAGATCATTAGATGAGCCGACCTTACCATAAGTGAAGGCATACGTGCCTCCAATCCCTTATCCTCAGAGATTAAAGAAACAAAAGGATGTTTAGAGCTTGCTAAGTTCTTGGACATCTTCAAAAAGCTTCAAATAAATATTTCCTTTGCTGAAGCTCAGCCCAAATGCCCACATATTTGAAGTTCTTGAAGGAGTTTCTATCGATAAAAGAAAGACAGAGATCAAGGTGAGGAGAAAGTGGACGACGACTTACAAGGGAGATCATTAGATGAGCCGACCTTACCACAAGTGAAGGCATATATGCTTCTAATCCCTTATCCTCAGAGATTAAAGAAACATAAGGATGTTTAGAGCTTTGCTAAGTTCTTGGACATCTTCAAAAAGCTTCAAATAAATATTTCCTTTGCTAAAGCTCTAGCTCAAATGCCCACATATTTGAAGTTCTTGAAGGAGTTTCTATCGAAAAAAGAAAGCTAGAGGAATTTGGGACAGTTACTTTAACTGAGGAATGCAGTGTAATCATTAAAACAAGCTTCCTCCAAAGTTAAAGGATCCAGGGAGATTCACCATCCCGTGCACAATAGGAAACTCCCTTTTTGATAAAGCATTGTGTGATCTTGGGGCGAGTATAAATCTCATGTCGTATAACGTTTTCAAGAAGCTGAGATTGGGTGAAGTCAAGGCCATAAACATGACTCTTCAGTTAGTGGATCAATTCGTAAAGTACCCGCATGGAGTGGTAGAAGATGTACTTGTGAAAGTAGGAAAGTTTTACTTCCCGTAGACTTTATGGTACTAGAAATGGAGGAGGATGTAGAGATCCCATTGATTTTGGGACGACCATTTTTAGCAACTGGTGGGGCGCTCATTGATGTGCAAGAAGGGAAGTTAACATTGAGAGTTGGGAGTGAAGTTGAGATATTCGATGTGTTTAAAGCCACCGAGAAATTTCCGCAAGCTGAAAATTGTATGAGAGTTGATGTAGTGGAAATCCCAAAGGTGGAGATCCTGAAGGAACACAAGCTAAAATCACCAACCAAGTCGGTGCGCAAGATAAAGGTTGAAAACAAGGTCACGGAACCACCCAAAGCAGAGGAAAAGAGAAAACCTGACAAGAGAGGGAGTAGAAAGAAAGAAGGTTGCTTGATTGATGAGATAAAAGAAACAAATGGATTTTGGGTGAGAATGTTTTATGCCTCACATATGGTGAAAGAGAGAGGGGTGTGTGATGAGCCCAAAACCACGGTTCCTCCCAAGGAACCAGATTGAAGAAGAAGCAGAGGGATGGAAGGTATCACCTTGTACATAGTATTTAACGTTTTATTACTTCTGGATAATTGATTATATATGTATGTTTTCTTTTGTAAGAGCCTTTCGGCTCGCCTTTGTTTTTGATGTTCTTGTTGAGTTTTGAAAGGTTGTAGATGAGTGAGAGGGAATGTAATTGCTCATGAGTTGGAATGGAGCGCGAAAAGATGAAAGATTTTTTATTCAAAATTTACCAGTTTTCGTCGAAGTGTATCACAAAAGGCGAAATGGCGTATCACGTCGAACCACGAAAATCAACTTTGGTGATTCTGACAATTTGCACGGTTGGGGTCATCAAAGCGTACCGTGTTACGTACCCCGATATTGAAAAGGTGAGCTTCTGCTAACTTTCGCAGTTTGTCGTCAAAGCGTACCGCGTTCGTACCACGAAAACCAACATAGCTGATACTGTGAAGTTTCGTCAAAGCGAATAGCGAGACGAACCGCGTTTTTGTTAAGTGGAACTTCTGTGAAGTTTCACGGTTGCCAACGTTAGAGTGAACCACGTATGAGCAAAACAGGTACCCAAAAAGAAAAAAAGAATAAAGAAAAAGGGAACAACACTGTTTTTGCGTGCATGTATAAAAGGTATTGTGCACCAACTAATTCAGCAGTTTCTTTGTTTAAAAAAAAAATTCAAAAAAAAAATCTCTCACTCTAAAATCAAAACCGAATCTCTCTCTTCTCTCTCAAGAATCGATTCAAGCTTTTAAGGTATGTAATTTCCCCAAATCTCCTTCATTTCATCATCTAATCGCATCATAGCCTATTTTCTTCTTGATTTAAACGAATTAGGGCATGGATTTTTGAAGATTGAGTAGGCTAGGGTTCCGAAATTGGGGGATTTTACATGAAATTGATTTTGAATGAGTTCTTGAGTTATGAAAGCATAAATTGCAGAGAAAACGAATGGGTTTCGTTTATTTTGTCATGGATTGCCATGATTTTTGTTCTTGTATAGTTCACTTGGTAAAATTTTGAATTTTACCATGGTTTTTGGTGAAATTTCGAATTTTGATCTCTAATTGTAGTGCATGCAAGTTGTTTTTGTATTATTATAACTTGTTTTCAATTTTAGTTTTTTTTTTTTTTGTTTTTTTTGTTTTTCTTGGTATAAATTCTGGAATGACTATTATTGTTGGGAAAATTTTGAATTTGTTGCTTTATCTTGATAGTGATATGCATGTCTTTACTTTGTTAGTTTTGGTGCTTATGTTGAAATTTATGGAATAAGCATGCTTGTAGTTTAATGTTAGTTGGTTTTTGTCTAATAATTTTGTTGTGTATACTTTAGTTCAGATTATGCCTTGTTTTAATTTTTTTTTTAATATATTTATTTTAGGATGTTTTTAGTTTTTCCCTTTCTTAGCTTTCGTTGTCCAATTTTTTGAATCAAATGTTAATAACATTGTGGATAATGTTAGTTTCGGTTTGGGGGTACAACCATTTCGGTTTAGTTGGTTTTTTTTTTTTTTTTTGTTGCCATGTGAAATCATTTTGGGTACAGCTTTTGTGTGTAATTATTTTTGCCTTTCGAGTCAAATTTTGAGTAGTTTATTCTACTCGTTTGAGATGCTATTGGGTCGGATTAGTTCAGACATTTATGCATGTTTTGAGTCGCTAGGATTGTGCTTGCCAAAGCTGCACCACATGGCTTTCACATCCTACCAGACTCGTTAGTGTCCCAATTAAGAGGGTAGCGCGGTTAAGATGTTTAGACCATTAATGGAGACTACCGTGCGCGTTTTCAGAGCCCGCCTATATTGCGTCACTTGAGTGAATTTTTCTGTTGGCCTCATGAAACACTTATCAATTAGCATTTTAGGAAAAAATTATTTAATTAGACACTTTTGAGCTTGTATTCAATTTTGCCGTGGTTTCGTTTTCGTTGTCCCAGGCCTTTAGAGATGAAGTAGGCATATTTGTAACCATTCGAATGGCCTAAACACGTCCCATAACCATGTGTGCTTAATTGATCAAATACAAATGGCCTTCCCCATATCACAATCCACGACAATATCCCAAACACAAGACCAACCCCTTTTGCTATGATCATGTATAGAAATGAATAAAGAGGAGCTCAAGTAAATAGCAGTGGAATGAGCAAGTATAAAAGTGTATTGCGAAAATAGTATTTATTTTTGTAAGTAAATTAATTTCAAAAAAAAAAAAAAAAAGGGTCTGTGAAAGAGTACATCAATGTTTATAAGCTTGTCAATGTGTACAAAATCATAAAAGCTTTTAAAAGCTAAAATGTGTAAATATTTGCCTATGTCTTTGTGTATAAAATGCACAGTGAGTGGGTTATTTTTTTTTATTTTTTTTGGTATGATCATAGTTTCCCTATATTCCATATCCACCCGGTTTTTCCATAGCCATTTAACCATTGCCCCAAATGAGCCTAAAAGAAGACCTAGCTAATCTAAATGAAGGGACTTGTGTGATATTGAAAATGTTTCCACGGTGTGCCAGATATTTCTCTTAGTGTTGATTTCCGTTCAAAACGTTTTCCTTGCTGATAAAAACAAACGATTTTGTTTTCTCATATGCGTATACTTCAAATCTTTTTGTGTTCAAACTTCCAAAAATGCATATGTTTGATGAGTGAGCCTAAGTTCTGTGTGCAAAATGAGAGAAATCTGGAAAGGCTTAGAGTTGAGGCGAAATGCAGTCATAAAACTCTTATGTTCGATACTTTTGATGCTAGGGTCACAATGAAGTCTGGAATTGAAATCCTTAGTGTTGTAGCACCTTGGCTTGCACTTCTCAGTGGTTCTAGCATGCTTGTGTTTGTGTTTAGTTCGCCCAGTATCGCATCTTTATTGTTCAGTTGGCTCGGTAGAATTTTTGTGTGTTATTTAAAATCTTTTGTTTAGTTTTTCTTTCTTGGTTTTGCTCAGGGACTAGCAAAATTGGTTTAGGGGTGTTGATAAGTCCATTTATACGCTTTGCGTATCCCTTATTTTCCTATGTTTTGATCTCGTTTTCCTTAAGTTTACCATGTTTTAATGTTTAAATAATGTGTTTGTAGGTCTATTTGTTCTAGGAGGAGTCTATGTGCGATAACAGAGATTTTCCGGGCAAGTACGGGACTATCGGGTTAAAAGAGCATTTTTTTCCAGTTTTCGTCGAAGCGTACCGCGCTAGGCAAAATAACGTACCGCGACCTGTACCACATTTTTGAAGATCTGATCCACTGCCAAGTTTCATCGGACAGGAACGTCAAAGTGTATCACGTCAGACCAAAATGCGAACCACGAAGTTCAGCAAAACGGTGTTCGTCAGACAGGTCGTCAAAGTGTATTGTGAGATGACAGCCACCACTTGCTTTTCACCTTTTTTGGGACCCACTTTGACCTACCTATATATATGACTTTACCAAATTTTCCAAATGTGTGCTTCACAAATTCAAGATCTCAAAATAGCTCCATTCACGCCTATTATCACTTCCTACACAATTTCAACACGAATTCACCATAATCATCATCTCTTCATTGTAAATCATCACAAATCCATCACCTCCACTCCAGAACCTTCTCTTACACACCATATCCATCTTAATCAACACCTTGGAGCAGCAAAGGAAGCTTGGAAGAAACAAAGTCATTGGAGCCTAGCTTGCAAAGAAGAAGTTCTACATCTAAGTTCATTTCTTGCAACTTATTCTCTTATCTTTGTGTATTTGCTATGGTTTACTTCAATTTATTATCTCACATGACTTTGAGGTGTAATATGAGCTAAACACTTTTATGCTAGATTTATGATGATACCAAACCCTTAATCCTTTAGTAATGATTTGCCTAATTTCTCTTAAAATGCTTGTATTGTAATGTGGATATTTTGTGAGCTTAATACTTTTGCTTGATTGATCAACTTATAATTGTTCTATTGGTTGTTTGTATGAACCAAGAGGTGACGCACTAAACATGCTCACGATATCCACTATATATGATGAAAGGAACGAATAAACGCTCTGTGTGTTCGATATATCAATCTAGAGAGGGGGGTGAATAGATTTTTGCTATTATGACCCAATTTTCGCATACAAGTCAATATTACGAAAATGCCCCTACTAGTCAGAAATACAAGCAAGTGTAATATAGTGCGGAATTAAAAATGACACTTGATGTATACGTGGAAACCCAACCACTGGGAAAAACCACGGGCTGTATAGTGCGCCACACTCGGAACTCGAAATCACTAATTGAAATGAAGTTTACAACCTATGTAGACCTTGTCTAACACTTCGGTCTGTAACCCCTCACTTCTACCCAGCAGGCCTTTATTAGCAACCCTATCTAATTTGCTTGAGGCCTAAGCAACCTTAGCCTCAAGTCTTAATTCTCTAAGAAGAGATTATGCAACCTATGTGAATATGTATGAATATTCAAATAACAAACAAGGCTAGGGAACCTTAGATGCTTATCTAGGATGATATATTCAATTAAATCAAACCTAGATATCAAATGCTAAATGACATGTCAAATAGCTTAGCTAATCAAGATTAATCAAAACCTAATTAGCTATCACAATACAACACTCAATCAATTCATCACAATTAATTCTCTAATCTTGTATTTATCATATGATCAAAACATACAAGTAAATTAAAGAGAATAGCTTGATAATAAAAATAATCAATAAGATGAACTTAATCAAAATCATACCAAGCAAGTTGTGATAATGCAAATCCAATCATGGATGCATTCTATATAGTAATAGAAGATGCAATATGAAATATGATGCAAAAGGGATTTGATTTGAGTGGTTAAAGGTGAGTTCTTTGTATTTTTCTTCTCTTGAAAAATGTTCTAAGTATGAAATCAGAAAATCAACTCACTTGATTGACCTAAAGTCAAAGTGGCATATATATAGGGTGTCAAACCAAAGTGTGGTCGTTTTGAATAGTGACACATATTTTTTGCCTTGGGCGCTGTACGTAGAGCGCCCCTTGTACAACGCCCCTACTCTGTTCTCTCGGGAAAAGAGGAAAGGAAAACAGAGGGGCGCTGTACGAACAACGCTTCGTACAGCGCTTCGTACAGCGATTCGTGTAGCGCCACATCAATTTGCACAGACCTGAGCATTAAAAGACCATTTTTGCATCAGGTTTGTGGGCGCTATTCACAACAGCGCTTGTAGAGCGCTTGAACAGCGCCCTTTGCATGCATGACTTCTAAGCTAATCATGTTAATGGCAAAAGACAATGCAAGATGCAAATCAAACTAACATGCAAGAAGAGATGTTATTGAACATTTATGAGCACATAATAACAACATACACATCATACAAGAAAATGAATTAAGCATGAGATGTGATGTGGTGTGTGCTTCTAATCTCTTCAAAGCAAATTAAGCACATAGAATTTTACCTTTGGGCTTATCACCTTGAGGACATGAGAGGTCGTAAGCTTGAATATCTATCACTTAAGCTACCTTACATACAATCCCCAACACGTGGTTTGTCCACGAAATAAGCCAATTAACAAAAGGGAATCCCTACATGTAATCATAAGGTAGAGATAGAGGAGACGGTTGTAAGGATTCCCGTTTGTTGATTGGCTATTTCGTGGGCAAACCCACAAGTTGGGGTTTGGTTGTAAGGGTAGTCTAGGTGATTAGTTAAATATCAAAGACCCTTTCCAAGACCTCAAGAGGACAAGCACCAAAGGTATTATCTTGTGCTTACTTTTGCCTTTGAAGAGATATAGTTGCACACACACACAACATGCAGAACTCTATTCTTGAATGTTGTGTTTATATTTTGTGTGCATTGTGCTTTATTGATTATTCAATATTCTTCTTGCATTAAATTGATTGCATCGTTCTATGAAATGCCATGACATGTTTAGGCATTAGGATGCAAAGTATGAATTTTATTCATGCATGTTTGAATTGAGTGCATCTTGTCAATGATAAGCCATGACATGTTAGGCATAGGATGCATTCAATACCCAACTTGCACTCATGATAGTCTTAAGTGTGGTGTAATTCGTTCCGTTTGTGATCGGAACGTCCGCGCTTGCACGTGGTGTGCATGTCTTAGCGCGCTGGTTTGACCACTGAGAAGGTCTCATTCTTCTCTTGGATAATGGTAGTTTTGGTTTGGTTGATTGGAGTAAGTGTCTAGTTTTTAAAAGATTGGATTTCAATGTTTTAAGTGTTTTCAAAACTGACCTTTGCATGGTCTTGTGACCATACGTTTTACACAAGCTTCAAAATGAGTTTTGAAAATTTCTGTATAAACTAGACACCCATACCTTTCCAACTGTATATTATCATAATATTTCATGACCGTTGTGGATTGGTTTTAAAATCTCCAAAGTTCCAACCAAAAGGGCAACTCTGTTGTTGTCCGTTTCTGACCTTTGGTCACTCAATTGACCATAACTTTTTCTACAGATATCAAATGTCATTCTGTAAAAACGAGTAGAAAGTAGACATCCATACCTTTCCAACGATATATTATATGAAAGGTTTCGATATCGTTTGGTCATGTTCGAAGCGCTCGAATGTTGAGTCGCTGCACTGACGCGAGTACCGCGAAAATGCCCATACTTTTTCCATTTCTTCCAATGACGTAGTTTCATTTGGGCATATAAATACATATCTTTCTCTCATTTTGAGAGGAGAGCCACAAAATCAAACCTAGAGAGAGAGGCTCCTTATTCTTGAGAGAGAAAGAGGACTTGATGAGGAAAAAGCTTAAAGATTAATCTTTACTCTCTAAACCCATTCCCACATGCACAAATCTCATCTAGGCATCATCTAGGTTCATCTAGCATGTGCTAATGCATGGGTCTTCTTCAACACACATGGTATGATTTGTTGAACAGTTTTATCTTACTAATTGTTTCTACTTATCAATTTATCTCATTTATTACTTGGTATGTGTTGAGATTAATTTCTACATACATGATTGAGATTTGTGTTGATTGGGTTATTTATGAGCTAGGTTTTCATGCCTATTTATATCTAGCTAATTAATCTCATTATATGATTGAGATTATTTTTGATAGCTAATTGATTAGGTCATTATGCCTAAAAGCTATGCCATAAACATTCTTGTGTGATTATTTATAACTAGGTTGATAGATTGTTTTTTAATCAACTAGTTATCTTGGAATGTTTGTGGGTTTTTTGTGATGCGTTGTATCTAGGATGGTTATCCTTTACTTAGCTAAAGTTGTGTATGCCATGACATATAGCTATTTCATATCTAGGATTGATTGTTATTGTCATCATATAATCCTAGGTAAGCATCTAAGGTTCCCTAGCCTTGTTTGTTAATTGAATATCATACATATTCACATAGGGTTGTGCATCTCTTTTGAGAGATTGAAGTCTTGTGTGATTGACCGGGATTAGGTCGGACACCGGGAACAGGTGGTCACATAAGCAATTGGACTAGAGCCACTTTTAAAGGCCCGCGTGGTAGAAGTGGGGGGTTATTGACGGAGTGTTAGACGAGGTTACATAGGTTGTAAACTCCATTTCAATTAGTGGATTTCGAGGTCCGAGTGTGGCGCACTAAACAGCCCGTGGTTTTTCCCAGTGGTTGGGTTTCCACGTAAACATCAAGTGTCATTTATTATTTCGCATCTTATTACACTTGTATGTATATTGACTTGCTAGGGGTATTTTCGTAAAATTGACATGCACGCGAAAATTGGGTAATAATTAGATAAAATCTATTCACCCCCCCTCTAGCTTATATGTTAAAACACCGCGTATTTGTTCAATTTTCAGATGGTATCAGAGCGGGTTCTAGATATACTTAGGTGATCCTGCTTATTGTTGGTGTGTTTTTGCATTTTGTATGTTTGTTTGATTTCTTCATACATTTTGCATTCTTCTTTTGCATTCATTCAACAAAACACTATGAGTGATTTCATGAGAGAAGAAATTAACTCCCATGAGGAGTCCCTCTAAGGTGAGAGAGGAGACGAAGATGAAAGGGCGTTGCTCACATCACCAAAGAGCTTCAAGCCAAGCCTTCCTTAATCTGGTCTAAAACCAAGAAGCCTAACTTCCATCAACCTTTGATCCTAAAAGGGAAGTGCTCAATCATGCAAGCTCAACCGAGCAAGCAACATTGTCTTGGTCATCAACAAAGGAGGAGAGATCCTATCCAACTACCAAGACAACCACAACGACAAGGGAAAGCACCCATCCATGCTCAAGGGAATGGTGATTCCTAACCTTTTTCCCACTTGTCATTTTTGTGGTATTATTGGTCATATTAGACCAATTGCTTGCATTACATTGAAATGTGTAGAGCTAAAAGCATGTTTGACAGAAAAGGCTAGAGTTAAGATGCTCATAAAAAGGAAGAAAATCATGTGCATAATCCTTTTTCATCTTGTACTCTAGAACCTTTGTCCACTAGGATTGACTTAGTGTCACCTAAGTGGATTAATAAGAATGAACCCGCTTGCTACGAGACTAACAAGTCTCAAATAGGTTCAACTAAGTCCAAAGGACTTGGTAGGTCCATAGGACCTCATACCCTTCTTTGAAGAGGTATGGAAATGACCCCATATGGGGAACTTGAGCAAAGAGAGCTATTTTGCATTTTGTCACTTGCAAAAAATTTGAATATCTTATGCCTTCTTTTTGTTGCTTGAGTAAGCTTGGTTACACTATGTATATATATTTCTATTCAATAAGTGTGATCAATGCTTGTATTGCATCCATGTCATATTTATGTCAACATGCATTTTGGACTAGGAGATATACATAGGATAAAATTTGAATGACTTATAATGATCTCCATGACATGATGATTGTTAAAGACATGCTAAATTGCTAATTTAAAAAGCATGTTTTGATGATTGCATTTCTTAACTGCAAAAAATGTGTGAAAAAGCTTATGAGACTCAAATGAAAAAGGATCTTGTATCCATTCAAGGATTTTACAATCCAAATGTCTCTCTTTCTTTATTGGTTGAACATGTCTACTATCATACGGATATCTTATCCGGAAAAATCAAGTAGGGTGCAAAGTCGCTCATGACATGTTTGGCTTATAAAGTTGGATATAATTGTTCTTAAATTAAAATCAATGAAAACCTATATCCTTGCTTCTCTCATGACATTGGTGAAATTGGTTTGAATTCATATTGAAAACCTTTGTCATTTGCTTTGCCAAATACCATGGTATTTTGGACTTAAATGCTACATGTCTTGTATGCAAAGCATTTTTTTTTTTCACACATTTTCCTTAATAAATCTCCTTGTTTCTCTCCAATTAATTGAGATTGCATAAAGTGACATATATTGATTATGCAAATACTAGAATGCTACTATCTCTCTTTGCCTTGAGTGACCCGATTGGGGACTACTCCTTTGTCTATATCATGACAAAAGGGGGAGTAGGTTGTGGTAAGGGGAGGTGCAAATTGTAGTAGCAATTGTGCATGTTGGGGAGAATACTTATTGAGGGGGAGTAACCCTTTGAGGGGGAGCATTTGCACATACTTACATTGCATGATGTTGTACTTAAATTCTTAAATGCAAATGCTTGTTTTATCTCACTTGATTCATCTCACCTTTTCTTGTATTGGAAAGTATAGAAACTTTATCTTTCAGGGATTGATTGTTCTACTTGAGATTGAAGACTTCAAGATTATTTATCTTATCTCTTTGTAATGTAGAAAATCATAGTTGACCCGTAGTTTCTATTATGTTGTGAGGAATCATTGTGAGTGGTGGTTTTGTCACGAAATAGCCAAAGGGGGAGATTGTAAGGATTCCCGTTTTGTTGATTGGCTTATTTCGTGGGCAAACCACAAGTTGGGGTTTGGTTGTAAGGGTAGTCTAGGTGATTAGTTAAATATCAAAGACCCTTTCCAAGACCTCAAGAGGACAAGCACCAAAGGTATATATCTTGTGCTTACTTTGCCTTGAAGAGATATAGTTGCACACACACACAACATGCATAACTCTTATTCTTGAATGTTGTGTTTATATTTTGTGTGCATTGTGCTTTATTGATTATTCAATATCTCTTCTTGCATTAAATTGATTGCATCTTGTTCTATGAAATGCCATGACATGTTTAGGCATTAGGATGCAAAGTCATGAATTTTATTCATGCATGTTTGAATTGAGTGCATCTTGTTCAATGATAATGCCATGACATGTTAGGCATTAGGATGCATTCAATACCCACACTTGCACTTCATGATTAGTCTTAAGTGTGGTGTAATTCGTTTCCGTTTGTGTGATCGGAAACGTCCGCGCTTGCACGATGGTGTGCATGTCTTAGCGCGATGGTTGACCACTTGAGAAGGTCTCATTCTTCTCTTGGATAAGTGGTAGTTTTGGTTTGGTTGATTGGAGTAAGGTGTCTAGTTTTAAAAGATTGGATTTCAATGTTTTAAGTGTTTTCAAAACTGACCTTTGCATGGTCTTGTGACCATAACGTTTTACACAAAGCTTCAAAATGAGTTTTGAAAATTTCTGTATAAACTAGACACCCATACCTTTCCAACGGTATATTATTCATAATATTTCATGACCGTTTGGATTGGTTTTAAAATCTCCAAAGTTCCAACCAAAACAGGGCAACTCTGTTGTTGTCCGTTTCTGACCTTTGGTCACTCAATTGACCATAACTTTTTCTACAGATATCAAAATGTCATTCTGTAAAAACGAGTAGAAAGTAGACATCCATACCTTTCCAACGATATATTATATGAAAGGTTTCGATATCGTTTGGTCATGTTTCGAAGCGCTCGAATATTGAGTCGCTGCACTGACGCGAGTACCGCGAAAATGCCCATACTTTTTCCATTTCTTCCAAAATGACGTAGTTTCATTTGGGCATTATAAATACATATCTTTCTCATCATTTTGAGAGGAGAGCCACAAAATCAAACCCTAGAGAGAGAGGCTCCTTATTCTTGAGAGAGAAAGAGAGACTTGAGAGAAAAAGCTTAAAGATTACATCTTTATCTCTCTAAACCCATTCCCACATGCACAAATCATCATCTAGGCATCATCTAGGTTCATCTAGCATGTGCTAATGCATGGGTCTTCTTCAACACACATGGTATGATTTGTTGAACACTTTTATCTTACATAATTAGTGTTTCTACTTATCAATTTTATCTCATTTATTACTTGTATGTGTTTAGATTAATTTCTACATACATGATTGAGATTATGTGTTGATTGGGTTATTTATGTTAGCTAGGTTTTCATGCCTATTTTATATCTAGCTAATTAATCTCATTATATGATTGAGATTATTTTTGATAGCTTAATTGATTAGGTCATTATTGCCTAAAAGCTATGCCATAAACATTCTTGTGTGATTTATTTATAACTAGGTTGATAGATTGTTTTTTAATCAACTAGTTAATCTTTTGAATGTTTGTGGGTTTTTTGTGATAGCTTTGTATCTAGGATTGGTTATCCTTTACTTAGCTAAAGTTGTATGCCATGACATATAGCTATTTTCATATCTAGGATTGATTTTATTGTCATCATATAATCCTAGGTAAGCATCTAAGGTTCCCTAGCCTTGTTTGTTAATTGAATATTCATACATATTCACATAGGGTTGTGCATCTCTTTTGAGAGATTGAAGTCTTGTGTGATTGACCGGGATTAGGTCGGACACCGGGAACAGGTGGTCACATAAGCAATTGGACTAGAGCCACTTTTAAAGGCCCGCGTGGTAGAAGTGGGGGGTTATTGACCGGAGTGTTAGACGAGGTCTACATAGGTTGTAAACTCCATTTCAATTAGTGGATTTCGAGGTCCGAGTGTGGCGCACTAAACAGCCCGTGGTTTTTCCCAGTGGTTGGGTTTCCACGTAAACATCAAGTGTCATTTATTATTTCCGCATCTTATTACACTTGTATGTATATTTGACTTGCTAGGGGTATTTTCGTAAAATTGACATGCACGCGAAAATTGGGTAATAATTAGATAAAATCTATTCACCCCCCCTCTAGCTTTATATGTTAAACACACCGCGTATTTGTTTCAATTGGTATCAGAGCGGGTTCCTAGATATACTTAGGTGATCCTTTGCTTATTGTTGGTGTGTTTTTGCATTTTGTATGTTTGTTTGATTTCTTCATACATTTTGCATTCTTCTCTTTTGCATTCATTCAACGCAAACACTATGAGTGATTTCATGAGAGAAGAAATTAACTCCCATGAGGAGATGTCCCTCTAAGGTGAGAGAGGAGACGAAGATGAAAGGGCGTTGCTCACATCACCAAAGAGCTTCAAGCCCAAGCCTTCCTTAATCTTGGTCTAACCAACCAAGAAGCCTAACTTCCCTCAACCTTTGATCCTAAAAGGGAAGTGCTCAATCATGCAAGCTCAACCGAGCAAGCAACATTGTCTTGGTCATCAACAAAGGAGGAGAGATCCTATCCAACTACCAAGACAACCACAACGACAAGGGAAAGCACCCATCCATGCTCAAGGGAATGGTATGATTCCTAACCTTTTTCCCACTTGTCATTTTTGTGGTATTATTGGTCATATTAGACCAAATTGCTTGCATTACATTGAAATGTGTAGAGCTAAAAGCATGTTTGACAAGAAAAAGGCTAGAGTTAAGATGCTTCATAAAAGGAAGAAAATCATGTGCATAATCCTTTTTCATCTTGTACTCTAGAACCTTTGTCCACTAGGATTGACTTAGTGTCACCTAAGTGGATTAATAAGAATGAACCCGCTTGCTACGAGACTAACAAGTCTCAAATAGGTTCAACTAAGTCCAAAGGACTTGGTAGGTCCATAGGACCTCATACCCTTCTTTGAAGAGGTATGGAAAATTGACCCCATATGGGGAACTTGAGCAAAGAGAGCTATTTTGCATTCTTGTCACTTGCAAAAAATTTGAAATATCTTATGCCTTTCTTTTTGTTGCTTGAGTAAGCTTGGTTACACTATGTATATATATTTTCTATTCAATAAGTGTGATCAATGCTTGTATTGCAATCCATGTCATATTTATGTTCAAACATGCATTTTTGGACTAGGAGATATATACATAGGATAAAATTTGAATGACTTATAATGATCTCCATGACATGATGATTGTTAAATGACATGCTAAATGCTAATCTTAAAAAGCATGTTTTGATGATTGCATTTCTTAACTGCAAAAAATGTGTGAAAAAGCTTATGAGACTCAAATGAAAAAGGATCTTGTATCCATTCAAGGATTTTACAATCCAAATGTCTCTCTTTCTTTATTGGTTGAACATGTCTACTATCATACGGATATCTTATCCGGAAAAATCAAGTAGGGTGCAAAGTCGCTCATGACATGTTTGGCTTATAAAGTTGGATATAATTGTTCTTAAATTAAAATCAATGAAAACCTATATCCTTGCTTCTCTCATGACATTGGTGAAATTGGTTTGAATTCATATTGAAAACCTTTGTCATTTGCTTTGCCAAATACCATGGTATTTTGGACTTAAATGCTACATGTCTTGTATGCAAAGCATTTTTTTTTTCACACATTTTCCTTAAATAAATCTCCTTGTTTCTCTCCAATTAATTGAGATTGCATAAAGTGACATATATTGATTATGCAAATACTAGAATGCTACTATCTCTCTTTGCCTTGAGTGACCCGATTGGGGACTACTCCTTTGTCTATATCATGACAAAAAGGGGGAGTAGGTTGTGGTAAGGGGAGGTGCAAATTGTAGTAGCAATTGTGCATGTTGGGGAGAATACTTATTGAGGGGGAGTAACCCTTTGAGGGGGAGCATTTGCACATACTTACATTGCATGATGTTGTACTTAAATTCTTAAATGCAAATGCTTGTTTTATCTCACTTGATTCATCTCACCTTTTCTTGTATTGGAAAGTATAGAAACTTTATCTTTCAGGGATTGATTGTTCTACTTGAGATTGAAGACTTCAAGATTATTTATCTTATCTCTTTGTAATGTAGAAAATCATAGTTGACCCGTAGTTTCTATTATGTTGTGAGGAATCATTGTGAGTGGTGGTTTTGTCACGAAATAGCCAAAGGGGGAGATTGTAAGGATTCCCGTTTTGTTGATTGGCTTATTTCGTGGGCAAACCACAAGTTGGGGTTTGGTTGTAAGGGTAGTCTAGGTGATTAGTTAAATATCAAAGACCCTTTCCAAGACCTCAAGAGGACAAGCACCAAAGGTATATATCTTGTGCTTACTTTGCCTTGAAGAGATATAGTTGCACACACACACAACATGCATAACTCTTATTCTTGAATGTTGTGTTTATATTTTGTGTGCATTGTGCTTTATTGATTATTCAATATCTCTTCTTGCATTAAATTGATTGCATCTTGTTCTATGAAATGCCATGACATGTTTAGGCATTAGGATGCAAAGTCATGAATTTTATTCATGCATGTTTGAATTGAGTGCATCTTGTTCAATGATAATGCCATGACATGTTAGGCATTAGGATGCATTCAATACCCACACTTGCACTTCATGATTAGTCTTAAGTGTGGTGTAATTCGTTTCCGTTTGTGTGATCGGAAACGTCCGCGCTTGCACGATGGTGTGCATGTCTTAGCGCGATGGTTGACCACTTGAGAAGGTCTCATTCTTCTCTTGGATAAGTGGTAGTTTTGGTTTGGTTGATTGGAGTAAGGTGTCTAGTTTTAAAAGATTGGATTTCAATGTTTTAAGTGTTTTCAAAACTGACCTTTGCATGGTCTTGTGACCATAACGTTTTACACAAAGCTTCAAAATGAGTTTTGAAAATTTCTGTATAAACTAGACACCCATACCTTTCCAACGGTATATTATTCATAATATTTCATGACCGTTTGGATTGGTTTTAAAATCTCCAAAGTTCCAACCAAAACAGGGCAACTCTGTTGTTGTCCGTTTCTGACCTTTGGTCACTCAATTGACCATAACTTTTTCTACAGATATCAAAATGTCATTCTGTAAAAAACGAGTAGAAAGTAGACATCCATACCTTTCCAACGATATATTATATGAAAGGTTTCGATATCGTTTGGTCATGTTTCGAAGCGCTCGAATATTGAGTCGCTGCACTGACGCGAGTACCGCGAAAATGCCCATACTTTTTCCATTTCTTCCAAAATGACGTAGTTTCATTTGGGCATTATAAATACATATCTTTCTCATCATTTTGAGAGGAGAGCCACAAAATCAAACCCTAGAGAGAGAGGCTCCTTATTCTTGAGAGAGAAAGAGAGACTTGAGAGAAAAAGCTTAAAGATTACATCTTTATCTCTCTAAACCCATTCCCACATGCACAAATCATCATCTAGGCATCATCTAGGTTCATCTAGCATGTGCTAATGCATGGGTCTTCTTCAACACACATGGTATGATTTGTTGAACACTTTTATCTTACATAATTAGTGTTTCTACTTATCAATTTTATCTCATTTATTACTTGTATGTGTTTAGATTAATTTCTACATACATGATTGAGATTATGTGTTGATTGGGTTATTTATGTTAGCTAGGTTTTCATGCCTATTTTATATCTAGCTAATTAATCTCATTATATGATTGAGATTATTTTTGATAGCTTAATTGATTAGGTCATTATTGCCTAAAAGCTATGCCATAAACATTCTTGTGTGATTTATTTATAACTAGGTTGATAGATTGTTTTTTAATCAACTAGTTAATCTTTTGAATGTTTGTGGGTTTTTTGTGATAGCTTTGTATCTAGGATTGGTTATCCTTTACTTAGCTAAAGTTGTATGCCATGACATATAGCTATTTTCATATCTAGGATTGATTTTATTGTCATCATATAATCCTAGGTAAGCATCTAAGGTTCCCTAGCCTTGTTTGTTAATTGAATATTCATACATATTCACATAGGGTTGTGCATCTCTTTTGAGAGATTGAAGTCTTGTGTGATTGACCGGGATTAGGTCGGACACCGGGAACAGGTGGTCACATAAGCAATTGGACTAGAGCCACTTTTAAAGGCCCGCGTGGTAGAAGTGGGGGGTTATTGACCGGAGTGTTAGACGAGGTCTACATAGGTTGTAAACTCCATTTCAATTAGTGGATTTCGAGGTCCGAGTGTGGCGCACTAAACAGCCCGTGGTTTTTCCCAGTGGTTGGGTTTCCACGTAAACATCAAGTGTCATTTATTATTTCCGCATCTTATTACACTTGTATGTATATTTGACTTGCTAGGGGTATTTTCGTAAAATTGACATGCACGCGAAAATTGGGTAATAATTAGATAAAATCTATTCACCCCCCCTCTAGCTTTATATGTTAAACACACCGCGTATTTGTTTCAATTGGTATCAGAGCGGGTTCCTAGATATACTTAGGTGATCCTTTGCTTATTGTTGGTGTGTTTTTGCATTTTGTATGTTTGTTTGATTTCTTCATACATTTTGCATTCTTCTCTTTTGCATTCATTCAACGCAAACACTATGAGTGATTTCATGAGAGAAGAAATTAACTCCCATGAGGAGATGTCCCTCTAAGGTGAGAGAGGAGACGAAGATGAAAGGGCGTTGCTCACATCACCAAAGAGCTTCAAGCCCAAGCCTTCCTTAATCTTGGTCTAACCAACCAAGAAGCCTAACTTCCCTCAACCTTTGATCCTAAAAGGGAAGTGCTCAATCATGCAAGCTCAACCGAGCAAGCAACATTGTCTTGGTCATCAACAAAGGAGGAGAGATCCTATCCAACTACCAAGACAACCACAACGACAAGGGAAAGCACCCATCCATGCTCAAGGGAATGGTATGATTCCTAACCTTTTTCCCACTTGTCATTTTTGTGGTATTATTGGTCATATTAGACCAAATTGCTTGCATTACATTGAAATGTGTAGAGCTAAAAGCATGTTTGACAAGAAAAAGGCTAGAGTTAAGATGCTTCATAAAAAGGAAGAAAATCATGTGCATAATCCTTTTTCATCTTGTACTCTAGAACCTTTGTCCACTAGGATTGACTTAGTGTCACCTAAGTGGATTAATAAGAATGAACCCGCTTGCTACGAGACTAACAAGTCTCAAATAGGTTCAACTAAGTCCAAAGGACTTGGTAGGTCCATAGGACCTCATACCCTTCTTTGAAGAGGTATGGAAAATTGACCCCATATGGGGAACTTGAGCAAAGAGAGCTATTTTGCATTCTTGTCACTTGCAAAAAATTTGAAATATCTTATGCCTTTCTTTTTGTTGCTTGAGTAAGCTTGGTTACACTATGTATATATATTTTCTATTCAATAAGTGTGATCAATGCTTGTATTGCAATCCATGTCATATTTATGTTCAAACATGCATTTTTGGACTAGGAGATATATACATAGGATAAAATTTGAATGACTTATAATGATCTCCATGACATGATGATTGTTAAATGACATGCTAAATGCTAATCTTAAAAAGCATGTTTTGATGATTGCATTTCTTAACTGCAAAAAATGTGTGAAAAAGCTTATGAGACTCAAATGAAAAAGGATCTTGTATCCATTCAAGGATTTTACAATCCAAATGTCTCTCTTTCTTTATTGGTTGAACATGTCTACTATCATACGGATATCTTATCCGGAAAAATCAAGTAGGGTGCAAAGTCGCTCATGACATGTTTGGCTTATAAAGTTGGATATAATTGTTCTTAAATTAAAATCAATGAAAACCTATATCCTTGCTTCTCTCATGACATTGGTGAAATTGGTTTGAATTCATATTGAAAACCTTTGTCATTTGCTTTGCCAAATACCATGGTATTTTGGACTTAAATGCTACATGTCTTGTATGCAAAGCATTTTTTTTTTCACACATTTTCCTTAAATAAATCTCCTTGTTTCTCTCCAATTAATTGAGATTGCATAAAGTGACATATATTGATTATGCAAATACTAGAATGCTACTATCTCTCTTTGCCTTGAGTGACCCGATTGGGGACTACTCCTTTGTCTATATCATGACAAAAAGGGGGAGTAGGTTGTGGTAAGGGGAGGTGCAAATTGTAGTAGCAATTGTGCATGTTGGGGAGAATACTTATTGAGGGGGAGTAACCCTTTGAGGGGGAGCATTTGCACATACTTACATTGCATGATGTTGTACTTAAATTCTTAAATGCAAATGCTTGTTTTATCTCACTTGATTCATCTCACCTTTTCTTGTATTGGAAAGTATAGAAACTTTATCTTTCAGGGATTGATTGTTCTACTTGAGATTGAAGACTTCAAGATTATTTATCTTATCTCTTTGTAATGTAGAAAATCATAGTTGACCCGTAGTTTCTATTATGTTGTGAGGAATCATTGTGAGTGGTGGTTTTGTCACGAAATAGCCAAAGGGGGAGATTGTAAGGATTCCCGTTTTGTTGATTGGCTTATTTCGTGGGCAAACCACAAGTTGGGGTTTGGTTGTAAGGGTAGTCTAGGTGATTAGTTAAATATCAAAGACCCTTTCCAAGACCTCAAGAGGACAAGCACCAAAGGTATATATCTTGTGCTTACTTTGCCTTGAAGAGATATAGTTGCACACACACACAACATGCATAACTCTTATTCTTGAATGTTGTGTTTATATTTTGTGTGCATTGTGCTTTATTGATTATTCAATATCTCTTCTTGCATTAAATTGATTGCATCTTGTTCTATGAAATGCCATGACATGTTTAGGCATTAGGATGCAAAGTCATGAATTTTATTCATGCATGTTTGAATTGAGTGCATCTTGTTCAATGATAATGCCATGACATGTTAGGCATTAGGATGCATTCAATACCCACACTTGCACTTCATGATTAGTCTTAAGTGTGGTGTAATTCGTTTCCGTTTGTGTGATCGGAAACGTCCGCGCTTGCACGATGGTGTGCATGTCTTAGCGCGATGGTTGACCACTTGAGAAGGTCTCATTCTTCTCTTGGATAAGTGGTAGTTTTGGTTTGGTTGATTGGAGTAAGGTGTCTAGTTTTAAAAGATTGGATTTCAATGTTTTAAGTGTTTTCAAAACTGACCTTTGCATGGTCTTGTGACCATAACGTTTTACACAAAGCTTCAAAATGAGTTTTGAAAATTTCTGTATAAACTAGACACCCATACCTTTCCAACGGTATATTATTCATAATATTTCATGACCGTTTGGATTGGTTTTAAAATCTCCAAAGTTCCAACCAAAACAGGGCAACTCTGTTGTTGTCCGTTTCTGACCTTTGGTCACTCAATTGACCATAACTTTTTCTACAGATATCAAAATGTCATTCTGTAAAAACGAGTAGAAAGTAGACATCCATACCTTTCCAACGATATATTATATGAAAGGTTTCGATATCGTTTGGTCATGTTTCGAAGCGCTCGAATATTGAGTCGCTGCACTGACGCGAGTACCGCGAAAATGCCCATACTTTTTCCATTTCTTCCAAAATGACGTAGTTTCATTTGGGCATTATAAATACATATCTTTCTCATCATTTTGAGAGGAGAGCCACAAAATCAAACCCTAGAGAGAGAGGCTCCTTATTCTTGAGAGAGAAAGAGAGACTTGAGAGAAAAAGCTTAAAGATTACATCTTTATCTCTCTAAACCCATTCCCACATGCACAAATCATCATCTAGGCATCATCTAGGTTCATCTAGCATGTGCTAATGCATGGGTCTTCTTCAACACACATGGTATGATTTGTTGAACACTTTTATCTTACATAATTAGTGTTTCTACTTATCAATTTTATCTCATTTATTACTTGTATGTGTTTAGATTAATTTCTACATACATGATTGAGATTATGTGTTGATTGGGTTATTTATGTTAGCTAGGTTTTCATGCCTATTTTATATCTAGCTAATTAATCTCATTATATGATTGAGATTATTTTTGATAGCTTAATTGATTAGGTCATTATTGCCTAAAAGCTATGCCATAAACATTCTTGTGTGATTTATTTATAACTAGGTTGATAGATTGTTTTTTAATCAACTAGTTAATCTTTTGAATGTTTGTGGGTTTTTTGTGATAGCTTTGTATCTAGGATTGGTTATCCTTTACTTAGCTAAAGTTGTATGCCATGACATATAGCTATTTTCATATCTAGGATTGATTTTATTGTCATCATATAATCCTAGGTAAGCATCTAAGGTTCCCTAGCCTTGTTTGTTAATTGAATATTCATACATATTCACATAGGGTTGTGCATCTCTTTTGAGAGATTGAAGTCTTGTGTGATTGACCGGGATTAGGTCGGACACCGGGAACAGGTGGTCACATAAGCAATTGGACTAGAGCCACTTTTAAAGGCCCGCGTGGTAGAAGTGGGGGGTTATTGACCGGAGTGTTAGACGAGGTCTACATAGGTTGTAAACTCCATTTCAATTAGTGGATTTCGAGGTCCGAGTGTGGCGCACTAAACAGCCCGTGGTTTTTCCCAGTGGTTGGGTTTCCACGTAAACATCAAGTGTCATTTATTATTTCCGCATCTTATTACACTTGTATGTATATTTGACTTGCTAGGGGTATTTTCGTAAAATTGACATGCACGCGAAAATTGGGTAATAATTAGATAAAATCTATTCACCCCCCCTCTAGCTTTATATGTTAAACACACCGCGTATTTGTTTCAACTGGCATATAGAGATCGCGTGTGTGTCCCACCGTGCTAGATTAGCTCAAATATATTATGTATGTTTGAGTACGATTTCTATTACTCGAAAGAGATTAGGAGTTAGTTAAAGGGGGAACGCACATATATCGTATACTTGCGTAATTTGGGAGATTAGGCGGGTCGAATTCTTAATTAGAAGGGTGCAGTGGATTCTAAATTCTAGCATTATTTCATCGAATTACAAATATCGTTTTCTTGTGTGATTTAATTAATTTGCTTAATACATGCTTAAAATTAGTTTTAGATTAATTTAGTGATAAGTTTGGAAATCATTTAAATGTTTTGTTCAAATAGTACGCGTTCCTTTGAACGCCAGTGATCATTAAATCCCTTAGTGTCTGTGGGACGATACCCTACTCTATCATTGCACTACAATTCGACCTCGTACTATTGCAAGCGTGACGGTTTGTAGTGATCAAAATTAATAATATTTTAGGTTTTTGTTTTAAATGTATAAATGGTTTAGGTTATTAATATGATTTTGCTATATTTATTATACTAGTTTGTTATTTCAATGTTTATTTATTTAAATGTTTTCAACTGTGACTACTTAGAAATCATTTTCGGCTATGCAGTCAATACTAGGCTTCGCAACAAGATGAAAGATGACATTCATATATTGAAAGAGAAATTACATATCAACTTAGTATAGATTCGATTATAAATAATTTTAGTGATTTAAAATAGTGTCGAGTTCCATTTTGATTCATAACGCTGATGTCTATTTTATTTATTAATTTATTTGTTGTACCATAACATATGAGACTAAGTACGCTATTACATTTGGTTTTTTAATAATTAATTTTAAAAATATTAGTACATTTACCTTCCGATAACTTGAATATTTGTTTTGTCTCGGCCCGTCCAAAACCAAAATCTTGGCTTCACCCCGGTTAATATGTGTATGTGTGTGTGTGTGTGTATGTGTGTATGTGTGTGTGTGCGTGCGTGTGCGTGTGTGTATATAAGACTATCTATAGAACACCGGTGTACCCGTACACCGTATAGAAAATATTACGATTGAAGGTTGGATCACACTTTTTCAAATTATGATCACAATATTTCCTACACGGTGTATGGGTACACCGGTGTCGCATGTGACTTGCACATGACCATTTGACTTGTTGTTAACATGTAAACTTGTTGAGCAAGTTATCATTTATCCAGGACAATTCAAATTTCAACTTCATTAATTATTCCTTAGGTAAAACAATCATTTCTTTTCAAATTTAAAAAGCAATCAATGCAATAATAATAATAATAAATAAAAAAACAATAAATGCCTTTCAAATTTAAATAGCAATCATTTATTTTTAAAAGTAAGTATTTTCTCGCTCCCGTTATTCTATTTGCATTTGGACTGTGTGATAACACTCGATGTGAGTAAACATCATTTGAAATATGTGATAACATTCCATACGGGTAAACATCATTTTGAATGTGTGATAACACTCGATATAGGTGAATAATAAAAAAATAAAAGGGGTGGTGAAACTAATGTCCAACAAAGTAAGAGGATTGATAGAGCTTTGGCTACAGCCTACAAACCCCTTGTCCGTGTGTCTAGGTAAGAGAAGTCTTTTTTAGAAAAGAAATAATTGACAATAGTCCCACACCAGACATACATGCCCATTGTACTTACATCATTCATATCAATAACAGTAGTTGGTATGGAAAAAAAAAAAAAAAAATCTAGGAGGGGGGGTGCGGGGTGTGGATTGAGATTTTAATAGACAATTTTGGTGTGCAAGGATTTTATGGATTTGCAAGACTGTTAGGATTATTAGGATTGTTAGGATTATACTTTTAGGATTTTGAAAGAGTCTTTGGACTTTATTTATAGACTATTAGGATTATCTAGACTTTATTTCAAAACTTTTTAGACTTTTAAAAATATAGACTTTCAAGAGTCGATTGTAATATTTAATTTTCTCCCCAAGTTCCAGTGCTCTATAATTTTATTGAGGGCAGTCAAATGAGAAACATGTATAAGCTATGAAGAGAAGTAATAAAATTTTAAAATACCACCAACCAACACATAACCTTCAGTTGGTTCATATGTGTAAGGATTCCCATATCTTGATTGGCTTATTTCGTGGACAAACCACATGATGGGGTTGATTGTGTAAGGGTAGTTTAGGTGATTGATCTTCAAGCTCGAAGGCCCTTCCAAGACCTCAAGGACAAGCACGCCGAAGGTATAATTTCTAGTGCTTGGTTTTCTTTGAAGAGATTTAGTTAGCACACACACACTTAGCATATTTGTTCTTGTGTGCATACTCTTCACATGTCACTTTACACACTAGCACTTTGATTGATATCTTATTGTGTGTATATGTGCTTTATAATTCGTTTCTCGATATAATTCGGAAACGTCCGCACTTGCACTAATGAGTGCTTGGTTTCGCGCGAAGATCACCTATGGAGAATGCCCTTGGCTTCTCCTTGGTTTTCACCTCTGATGGTGATCGGCAGTTATGATCGGCGGCCTGGCCGCCGAATGAAACCGCCGTTTTGACCTGATTGATTTTTTTCTCTCGGGTTTGATTCGGTGGTTGGATCGACGGTCACGAAACCGCCGAATGAAACCGCTGTTGTTTCCTTGGTCTTCTCGGGTTCAATTCGGCGGTTAAGAACGGCGGCCTGGCCGTCGTTTGAAACCACCGATTGGTGCATTTCAGGGGTAAACTTGTCTTTTCACATGCCCATTTCTTGATGTCTATAAATATCTTACTTTCTCATTATCTGAACAAGTTCTTTGACTCCTTAGAACCCTAAACTTAAAAGAGAGATTTTTGAGAAAAAATCAAATCAAGAACTCACCTTTAACCACTCAAATCAAATCCTTTTTGCATCAAATTTCATATTGCATCTTCTATAACTATATAGAAAGCATCCATGATTGGGTTTGCATCATCACAACTTGCTTGGTAAGATTTTGATTAAGTTCATCTTTTTTAGTATTTTTACTATCAAGCTATTCTCTTTTAATTTACTTGTATGTTTTTGATCATATGATAAATACAAGAATAGAGAATTAATTGTGATGAATTGATTGAGTGTTGTATTGTGATAGCTAATTATGTTTTTGATTAATCTTGATTAGCTAAACTATTTGACATGTCATCTAGCTCTTGATATCTAGGGTTGATTTAATTGAATATATCATCATCCTAGATAAGCATCTAAGGTTACCTAGCCTTGTTTGTTATTTGAATATTCATATATATTCACATAGGTTGCATAATCTCTTCATAGAGAATTAAGTCTTGAGGCTAAGATTGCTTAGGCCTCAAGCAATTGGACTAGAGCAACTTTTAAAGGCCTGCGTGGTAGAAGTGGGGGGTTATTGACTGGAGTGTTAGACGAGGTCTACATAGGTTGTAAACTCTATTTCAATTAGTGGATTTCGAGGTCCGAGTGTGGCGCACTAAATAGCCCGTGGTTTTTCCCAGTGGTTGGGTTTCCACTTATATATCAAGTATTATTTAAATTCCGCACTATATTACACTTGCTTGTATTTTTGACTAGTAGGGGCATTTTCGTAAAATTGACTTGCATGCGAAAATTGGGTAATAATGATTAAAATCTATTCACCCCCCTCTAGATTAATATTTAGAACACACCTAGTATTTCTTTTCAATATGGTGCATAAAATGTCACCATATTAAATAAATATAATAACCAACTACCCATCCCCCACTACTTTACTAGAAATGACAAGAAATAGGGAAAAAAAATAGCTTGAACATTGAATTATTTCCATTTGGCTTGTTAGACTTCATTAATTCATATGTTATAAAACACTAATATTCACTGCTCTTTAATTATTATTTTTCTCTAGTGATGTGTATAGTGTACGTCCCCCTTTCATGTTAGTGATAGATGATTCAAGTCCGGTGAGATGAGTTGATATACAGACTATGCATGCATTGGTTAAATTTGGAGGGTCGACGCATGACAAGAAAGTTTTTAAATATAAATGTAAATAATGAAAAAATTGATATGTAAGATTTAATTATACATATTAAAAAAAAAAAAAAAAAAAAACTCCAAACGGTCAACTAGTACTTGCTCTCGACAGGTTTTGGCATACCTTTCCGTTATCGGATTTAAAAATTAAAAAAAAAAAAAAAATCATGTATCTAAATTATAGAAGCATGGTTTTATGCGAGACTCATATCTTTTTAACTCGCTCAGGCAATAAATCAATAGAAATGGTAACCATCTTCTTTTGTCTTTGAACTCAATCTACACAAAAGGTGATGTTATCAGTAATGCGTGTATACATAGATAGATATATAATCAACTTCCTCTTTATCTTTACTTTTTACCAAATTCATCTTTTATAGATGTAGATAAAGTATTTGATCAATTTTTACTAATGGTCCTAAAAATTTTAGATACTGGTGGTGGTGGTGGGATCATAGAAATCTAACATAAAATTACTTTTAACTCACATAGGCATTTTATCAGTCATTTGGTACTTGACTTTCAAGTGTAGTTTTATGCTGCTTTTTTGCATATTTGGCTGTCACATTTATTATATACCAATACACCCACCAAATATTTGAAATCAAATAAAAAGTTTGGAAAGTATTGAGGGAGAGGGCAAGACAATTTTGGGTTCAAGCTATTTATACATATCACTAAAAAGTCTAGAAAATCCATTTGTCATGAAATCCTAAAAATCTTGATCTCAATCCAATACCAGCAGACAATTTGCTGCCTCTTAAGAGTCCAGATCCAATACCACAAGACAATATGGACTTTTTAAAAAAATCTTAAAAGTCTTGATCAAATACCATTAGACTTATCTAACTTGTTAAAAAGTCTCAATTCAATACCACCAAACTTTTACTTCCCCAAATTGTCTAATAAAATTTTGAACCAATACACCCCTAAATTGTAATCTATAAACTTGATTTCCTGTTGTGCTTTTTATAGATCCAACCTTCATTTGTGTCTGTTTAAAAAAAAAAAAAAAAAGAGTTAAAAAAACCTTATTAAGGTAAGACTAGTCGATGCCTTAAAGGGCTCTAACTCGTTAAGAGACAAGCTCAAGAACCCCAAGACCCAAAGCCTATCATTACTTTAATATGTTTATATGCTAGGCCAAGTTGAGTGGCCTATTGTTCATTATATGGGTATTACTTTACTACTTATAAACCATTTTAATCATTTTTTTTTTTCGATGTGAGATTCGCATTACATAGTTTTTCAATAAAACTTTTCCACTCTCTACAACGGGTGATATTTACATAATTACATTGTGATTGTATTAAAAAATTTACGATTACACAAAATATTTTATATAAAAAAACCTTATTAAAGTCAAACTAGCCGAGGACTCAAAAGGCTCTAGTTTGTCAAGAGACAAGCCCAAGAACCCCAAGACCCAAAACCCATCATTACTTTAATAGGTTTATATGCTAGGCCTAGTTGGGAGACCTATGTTCATTGTGTGGGTATTACTTTACTACTTATAAACCATTTTAATCCCTTTTCTTTTTTCTATGTGGGATTTGCAAGTTATTCAATAAAACTTTTCCACTCTCTACAACGAGTGATATTTACATAATTACGTTGTGATTGTATTAAAAATTTTGCGATTACACAAAATATTTTATATAAAAAACCTTATTAAAGTCAGACTAGTTGAGGACTCAAAGGACTCTAGCTCGTCAAGAGACAAGCCCAAGAACCCCAAAACCCAAAGCTCATCGTTACTTCATTAGGTTTATATGCTAGGCCCAGTTGTGAGGTCTATTGTTCATTGTATGAGTATTACTTTATTACTTATAAACCCTTTTAATCCCTTTTCTTTTTTCTATGTGGGATTCGCATTACATAGTTTTTCAATAAAACTTTTCCACCCTCTGCAATGAGTGATATTTATATAATTACGTTGTAATTGTATTAAAAAAATTTGTGATTACACAAAATATTTTATATAAAAAAACCTTATTAAAGTCAGACTAGCCGAGGCCTCAAATGGCTCTAGCTCGTCAAGAGACAAGCCCAAAAACCCTAAGACCCAAAGCCCATCGTTACTTTAATAGGTTTATTTACTAGGCCCAGTTGGGAGGCCTATTGTTCATTGTATGGGTATTACTTTATTACTTATAAACTATTTTAATCCCCTTTTTTTTTAAATTTTATTTTATTATTATTATTATTTTTTATGTTGGATTCACATTACATAGTTTTTCAATAAAACTTTTCCACCCTCTACAACGAGTAATAGTCGGTCGGCTAGTATGACATTCATGTATATAACAATGAATCAAGAACTTCATGTTCTTAATGAAATTTAAAATTCAGAACTTTAGGTTCTGATCGGTTTGCAAAAACGCACCAACTTAAATACCAGAAACTTCATGTGCTGGTTAGTCGGTCTGCTAGTATGGCATTCATGTATATAACAATGAATTCAGAACTTCATGTTCTTAATGAAATTTAGAATTTAGAACTTCAGGTTCTGATCGGTTTGCAAAGTCGCGCCAACTTAAATATCGAAATAATAAATCCAGAAACTTCAAGTTCTTGTTAGTTGGTCTAGCCAATCTCATATATTGCGTATAAATAAATAAATACAAATATTTAAAGAGTATAATAAATAAATCCAGAACCATATATAGGTTCTGTCGACACAACCGTGGCCAGTCTTTGTTGACACAGCCATAACCAATCTTATATATTGCGTATAAATAAATACGAATATTTAAAGAGCATAATAAATAAATCCAGAACTATATATAGATTCTACAGACACAACCGTTACCAGTCTCTGTCAACACAGCCGTAGCCAGTCTTATATATTGTGTATAAATAAATACAAATATTTAAAAAGCATAATAAATAAATTCAGAACTATATATAGGTTCTGTCGACATAGCGATAGCTAGTCTTTATTGACACAGCCGTAGCCAGTCTTGTATATTGCATATAAATAAATAAATAAAAATAATGAAATGTAAGTAAATCACTCTCATGGAGATCCCTTTTACTTATATACACGAAGTAAATCACTCACCTAGAGATACTTTTTACTTATATACGGTCGTGCTGATAACGTGTTATGAATAAATGAAATAATAAATAAAGAATGAGATGATAAAGAGTAGAGAATATTAACTTACAATTTGTATTCAACTTTTGAGAGCTAAGAGCATCTCTAAAAGACTCTTCTATTTTCACTCTTCAAATATCTATTTGCTTACCTATGTCGCAATTAGAAGAGTGAAAAAAGAAGAGCCATTCAAAAAGACTCTTCGATTAGAAATATGTTTATATTATTTTAATGAAAGCATTCAAGTTCCCCCTTCCCCACCAACAAATCTAATTACCCTCCATTTTTTTTATTAAGTTAGAAATAATAACTTCTCAAATGCACTAGTTTCATACATGTGAAATTAAAATCACATTTTTAGGTGGATATGAAAATTATTTGAATGACCTTCCAAATTATTAATATGTTATTATTAAATATTCAATATTAGTCTCATTTTAAAGATTTAAATGAGACCTTTCTAATTGTATAATTTTTATAATGATAAAATTTATAAATGAAAACTTATTATATATTAATTGAATTTAATTAAAAAGATAAAAAAGGATATAGATTTTAAATATTAATGATGATGTGATATAAAAATTAATATAATAATAATTGAAGAGGGAGAAGTTACTCTTCAATATTAAAGAGAGAGAAACAAAATCTCATTTGAAGAGTCTTTTAAAGATGCTCTAATGTTTACAATGAAGTGGATCTCTATATTTATAGACTGATCACTTGGCCACTTGACATTTACTTCACCACTTACATCATAACCACTTACACCACTCTTTGCATTGAAGACTACAAATAGGCACCAACGCAGGTTGGTTCTAGTGGTTCGGCACTCCTTCCCCTTAAGCAAGGTCTCGAGTTCCAGTCTTGTGAATAGAGAAAACCTGCGCTGGGAGAGCTTTACCCCTTAGTGGGCTGACCCGACTCAACCCGGATTAGTTAGGGCCAGTGGGCTTCTGGATATCGGTGCTTAAAGCAAAAAAAAAATAAAAAAAATAAACTACAAATAGGCGGCCACCTCCTTAAATTAGGAAGTTGGTTAGGCTAAGTAAACATCCCCCACTTACATGGTTTAAGAGGTGAGTGAGTTATGGTGGGAATCCATAATTATTTATAACAATATTATATATATTTACAATTACTTAATAATATAGTATTATATTGAAATTGTTTTAAAAAAAATATTAATTTAGGATATATTTTACTTCATTCTATAAACATGACACTATACTTAAGCATGACCTTTCAAGTTTGTAGGCCTCAATAGTTAAGTCCAGCACATCCAACCATAGGGCTTAGACACAAACCGGGTCTCATTTTCTAGGCTCGGGTCGTTGGCCCATGCCTCATGTGATACTTCTCAACTGTGAAACCACCTAATCAGCTAAACTTTGTGGTTAATAGTATACTTTTTTTCTTTTTCTAAGCATATATAACTGGTTTAGGTTGAGTTCGTCCAATGATAAATCTCTTACATCCACATCGATGAGATTTTGCTTTCGATTTTGAATTTGAGTGCCCTGCTCCCAAAATTTAAATCTTGTTATAGTTTTTTTTTTTTTTTTTTTTTTTTTTTTTTTTTTTTTTTTTGAAAAAAGGAAAAGAAAAAATCAAACAGGAAGTGTGTATAATAGAATGGAAACCAAAAGGTTTATATATAGATGATGCAGAAAGTACTACATTGATTCAAGTATTCAACAAGTAGAGAAGAATAGAAATTTTTCATCATCATCATCATCGTCATCAACAACAACAACAACAACAACAATAATAATAATAATAGAGAAGAGGAGTAGACAATCAAATTCATTATTCTTCTTAGGCTTGGGCTTAAGCTTGGGCTTGGGCCTACTGATAAAGGCCCACCTTGAACCACCTAAAAACGCAGGTAAAAGCAAAGATTATAAAGGCTAATTGATACTAATGCCCTTAAACTCTTTAAATATTTATATTATGACCCCTATTTTTTTCTTCGACACTACACTCCCTGAACTCTCACAAATTGATAAAATTGGACTGTAAATACCCCCTTATAGGTAGCAATAAACCCAAGTGTTTACCAATAAACGAGAGTTTGAGGGGTTTAGTGTTGAAAAGAAAGTACAGGGGGTATAGTGTAAATATTTGAAGAGTTTAGGGTCATCAGTGCCAATCATCCTATTATAAAACCATATATATTTTTTTCACTGTATATATCTTATTCGGCCTTGTTTGGGAAAGCTTTTGGGAGGCTTAGAAGAGCTTCAGAAGTCCAAAAGTGGCTTTTGGAGCTGTTTGGATAAAATACAATAAGAGCTTCTTGAAGTTAGAAGCTCTTCTATAGGAAGCACCACCTACCCAGCTTCTCTGGAAAGAGCTTCTACAAAAACATGCGAAGCCAAAACTACAGTTTAATGATTTTTTTCTATTGACACTTTTATCCTTATTACAAAATTATAATTCCAACCGTATCCTTCCCTCTCTCATTTGCTCTTACGTCTTTTTCCCCAATTTACAACCATAATTACAGTCCATACAATCTCATCAAATCTGGGTAATTCACAAAATCTAACAATTCATTTGTTCACAAGTTCACAACCACCAAATATCAACCATTCAATTGTTTCAGGATTTCAAAGAAGTGTAATGCCTCCACCAAGATCTGATTTTGATGATGCACCCTAGCAAAGCAAAAGTCTAGGTGGTCTTGGAAAAGTTGTTCACTTTACTCAAAGTGGGATGCTGTTGAAGAGATTTGAAGAGAAAAAAGAAGAGAAAAATCAATTAAATACATGTGCAAACTAAACTAAACAAAATGAGAAAACAAAAAACTGAAACAACGGAGAGAAGATTGGAGTATGCATTAATTAAATATGAGAGAGAGGTTAAACTTTAGGGTAAAAGATAATATTCGGATAAAGAAAAAGAGGAAAGTAGAGGTGAAAATGAAAATGTTTTGAGAGCAAAAGAAAGAAAAAGAGACGATGAAAGTTGCCGAGTTTGATGATGTGAGTTGCTGGGTTTGATTGAGAGTTTCTGGGTTTGATGATGTGAGTTGTTGGGTTTGATTGAGAGTTGGAGTTGCTTGGTTTGATGATGAGAATTGCTGGGCTTGATTGAGAATTTGCTTGGTTTGATGAGAGTTGGAGTTGCTTGGTTTGATGGTGAGAATTGCTGGGTTTTATGAGAATCGGATTTGGTTGGTTTGTGTTGGTGGCTGCGAATGTGATGATAGTTGGGTTTGTGTGGGATGATAGTATTTTAGGGTACTGGGGTATTATTTTTAATTATATTTTAATTTTTTACTTATAACAATTTTAATTTTAATTTTAATTTTTATATTGTATTTACATTTAGAATTTACTGTTATTATGTTTTTATTTGTCTGGTTTTTTTTAAGCCTTAAATTTAATTGTTTATTTTTCATTTTAATTATTTTTTTTAACTATAATTAAAGATTATTCATATATAACTCTAATTAAAGTCAAATCATTATTCAAAAAATAAAATATAAATTAAGGTCATAATCGTCATATCATAGTTAGAAGAGATTTTAAAATATTCTAACCAAACAGTCTCAAAAACTCTTCTAAATAAAAAAGCTCTTTTGAAATACACTATCCAAACGGTAAATGAAAAGCTCAGGCTTTTACTTCTCTTCTTCTACTGTCAAAAGCTAAAAGTAAAAGTTATCCCAAACGAGCCCTTCGTCCTCTTCTTCCTCTTCCCCCAAAATCACCTTTTGTCCAAAACCCCAATATTTTTCTAGGGTTTTTGTGATTTTTATTATTATCCATCCCAAAATCAAACCCTAAAACCCATTTATTTATTTTTCTATTTCCTTCAAATTTCAACCCAAAAATGGAACAACCAAAATTCCCAAACTCTCTCTCTCAAACCACCACCACCACCAACAACCCACAAAGAAAAAAACCACCAACACCAACTCATCTCCCATTACAAAACTCAAGGCCTGGACCAAGAACAGGCTTCAATCAAGGTCATTGAAGACCTCCAGAGTGTGCTCTTCAGAGTCATTGGCTCCAACAGCAAGAACAAGAAAGACAGGCTGGTGGGTGACACTTCCAAAAAGATTGATGTCATCAACAACAGGCTTGCCATTGTTGACTTGAAGCTCGACACCAAGCCTGGCTATGGAGAGACTTTCGCTCTTGGGGTTGCTTCTGGGGCTGCTTTGAATGGGATTGGTTTTGTATGGCCTCATGTTCTCAAGGGTATTGGACAGATTTGGTCTGCTGTTAGAACTGCCACTGACCCTTCTTCTACTGGTTCTTGAATCTTCAATGTATTGGTTTGTGCAAACTTTAGATTGGATTGTGTTATAATTTTGTTGTTGTTTAATTATTTATCTTGTTGGGTTCTGATGGGTTCTTTGTTCCATGTTGAGATGAGAATTGTGTCGTCTCATTTGAATTAGCTCAGCTTGATATTACAGTAGGTTTTTGTATTTGCTGTGTCGAAAACAAAAATCAATTGTGACAACTAGTTTATTTGGTAAGGATTTTGAATAATTAAGAAGTGAAATTTTGAATGTAAATCTACACATGATTGGATTAATGCATGAATCGTGTAGTATGTTAGTCCTATTAAGGACTTTTTCTATATTATCAAATTATGTAATGATATAATTGTTGGCACCCTGACTCTATTGAAACTTGAGAGAGGCGGATTTCGTGTAATCTATTTTGATCAAGATTGTGGAAAGAAGATTGAGAGAGGGGGGAGTCGATTGGTCATTTAAGTACTGTTTCTGTTAATCTCTTATTATTATTATTATTATTATTATTATTTTATTAATTGTTATGACTACAATTGATGAACTCATTGTTTTCTAGCCATTGATCAGTGATCTGTAATGCCTTGCAAAGTGTAATGCCTCTGTGTTACCTCTGAGAGGGTTAGTTGTGCAAAAAGTGATCACTGAAGTTTGAAGTCTTTGTTGCAGTGCAAATGTGTATGCAAATAGTGATATACAATCTAACCTCTGAATCTGTTTTCGTCTCCTATTATCACCGGATTCTATTTACAGAAATGCTTATTTGATGTGATTAACAACAGGGTGGCCATTGTTGACTATGAAGGCGGATGATTCAAAGCCAGGCTATGGAGTAATTTTGGATGGATGATCATATGATGGTAACAAAATCTATTTCATATAATCAGATCTTCTTAATATTTCCCTTGGATAGAAGATTAATTATAGTATAAATATAACTATTATTTTTAGGGTTGTCATCTTTTGAAATGTTTTATCAATAAAATTTACCCAGTTAGGGTTCATCTTGTTTCTTTTGAATTCGGCTTTTCTCAGTTAATTGCTTAGAATAGCTTGGGTTAGGGTTAGGTAAATTCCGTTATCTGATTCTAGAGAATCGATTGCTCAATTCTGTGAGTGGTTTGATTTAAATCTATCTAACTTTAGGTACAAGTTAGGGTTTGTTGTTGGATCCTAACCAAGGTCCTCAACACCATGTCAATAATTATTGGTATGCAATCCACTTTTACATTGGAGATGCTCTCATATTTCACATACCAAACAGGGTCTTAATGTGCTTTTAATTTGTTATTTTAAATTGGAAAAAAAAAAAAAGGGCTCTCGAAAACGTAGCCCAACACCCTTTTATCATCTTAAATTTTTTATTCTAGTAGTAAAACTTACCATGTTATCAAAACCAAGTCTATTGAAGGGTTTATTGTATAGATGGGCCTTTCCCCTGAAATTCCCATCCCCAATTTCCCTAAAAAAAAGCATCCCCAAATGGAGAAATGGGGGAGGATGGAGATGAATGTCATCCCTGAATTGAAATGGGGATGGGGGGAGGTTCCCCATCCCCATTTCCCCATTTCCCCATTTCCCACAAAAATTCTTATATATAATAATAATAATAATAATAATAATAATAATAATAATAATAAGTATTTTCTCCTTTGGATTTTACTTGCATTTGTATTGGTATTGTTTTTGCATATTATTTTAATATGTAATTTTTAGTCAAACATGGTCAAACGGGGAAAAAAAAACTCGAATTAAAAAAAATAGGTGAAATGGAAAAAACGGGAAAATAAAGGTTTGGGAAAAGAAGGGGGGGGAGAGGAGGTTGTTTGTTTATTGCACTTTTTCAAAATGGATTTGTGTAACTACAACCACTTTAATAACTCATGTTTTATTAGCACCAAAGTAGATTATGAGACCAAAATGCCCCCACTTGCAAATTTTTCTATCTTTCTTCATATTCTCACAGACTCTCTCTCTCAAGTGACGATTCGACGAACACTTGCGATTTTGGTTGACAATTTGACGAACGAACTCAATTTTTTTTAATATTAATTTTGTTTTCATTGATTTTGAGTTTTTGTTGTCGATTTTGATGTGAATTGTGAGTTTGTTGAATCTGAATAGAGTTGTTTGAATCTTGAATTGGTGGGTTTGAGTTTGGGTTTGTCAAATCAGAGAAGATGAATAGTAGCTGAAGTTGGGATTTTTTACGCTTATTCAAGACTTAATTGTTCCATTTTGAGACTTATTTAATGAATATCCGAGACTTATTACACTTATTCGAGACTTAATTTATGAAGACTTATTTGCTCCATTTTCGAGACTTATTTTATGAATACCCAAAACTTATTCATGAGTTTTTGAGACTTATTAATGCGGTTTGAGACTTAATTCATGTTTTTTTTTTTAGACTTATTCTGTTTGACCTCCATCAATGGTGAAAGTGACGAGCCGACAATGGCGCCGATTGACTCTGGAGATAGATGGATCTAGAAGATCAAACGGTGACGATTTCGTTGGCACCATCAGCTTCGTCAGATTCACGACGGATCATCATAGATCGAACGATGAAGATTTGATGACGGTTTGGGTTTGGCTTCGTTTTTCTCTCTACACAGCTCGAAAATGTAAACGAACACTTCAGTTACAACGATTGGCACTCGACAAATGTTTTCCTGATGGTTTTGCCGGTCAACTCGCTGGTCGACGGTGGCACCTCCATTGAAGCTCCGTTAATGGAGGTTTTTGAAAAAAGAAGAAGAAAGAAAGTGAAGGACTCATAAGAGAAAAGAAAAGAAACTGGGGGGTATTTTTATCCAAATTCCATTTTTGGTGCTATTAAAACAAGACTTATTAATGTGGTGCTATTTGCACAAGCCTTCCCCAAAAAAATGCTATATAATTTTTGAACCGGGGAGGGGTGTTTGTGTTAGAATTATACAAACAAAAGAAATTTACATTTAAATTATTAATTTAATTCAACAATAAGATCAGAATAGAATTATAAAATGAAATAAATAGATAAGAATTTAGTATCCACATACATAGTAACTTTTAAGTGAGGGATCCTTTACTTTAATTTCGGTAAAGACCTTGATAAAATCACATCGATTTTTATAAATTTTAATTTGAATTTTTGAGGATGATAGGTTTAATGAAATCTACCTATGAATCAAATTTGAGAATTTTTCAAGCACTAGAATTATTATTATTTTTTTTTGAATTTTCCTATATTTCACCAATTTATCCTGATTTTGTTAAATATGAAAGCATCGGAAAAATGGGAGAAATGCAGGTAAATTCAAAAAATAGTTCTAATATTTTAAAAATTACCAAATTTTATTTATAGATAGATTTTAATGAACTTTTCATCCACAAAAAAATTCATATCAAAATTAAAAACATCCATGTGATTTAATCAAGGTCTTTACTAAAATTAAAGTAAGGGATCCCTCACGCACACTAAACTTGCGTGGATAACACACACTCTAAACTTGCATGGATAATTTACACTACATTTCGTGTCAGATAAAAAAAAAATAAAAAAAAAATAATAACAAAAAAACCTTAAAACTTTTGAACACAAATGATTGCTGTATTTTATAATAATCTAATTATGATTTTTTAAATATTGTTCTGATTTCTTGTCATAATCTCAAACCCTATCAAGTTATACACAGTGTTCTAGTAATCGGCCTAGGCGGCCGATTAGTCGATCCAAAACAGCTAGGCGACCGGAAAACGCACCGAAAATGTGATAATCGAACCTATTCTACGGTGGGCGAGTAATCGGGCACGAGGCCGCTTAATCGGACACGTGGCCGCGTAATCGAGCTAGGCGCCGTTCTTTTGCACCGGAAATCAGTTGGAATGAGGTGTGGGATCGCCGTTTCTGGTGACTGAAACGAACTAGGGTTCGTCGGCAATGGAGAAAGGCGTGAGGTTGAAGATGAAGTGGGGAAGGTGGGGTGCGTTTAGCATTGGGCTGGGGTGTAAGAAGGAAATCAGCTGACAACGTTTGGGCTTGTGATTGGGCCTCGCCAGCTGCTTGCCCATTAAATGAAACGCAGCGTTTCATCATCAATGCATTAGTTCTGATTTGTGTGGAAAATTACGAAACGCCCCCTAATCTCTTATACAATCACAATATCTTCAATATTTCGTCAATAATTACACTTGTACCCCTAATTGACCAATATTACTCCAACTTTTATTGGGTCAATTGAGGCTTATTGAGGCTTATTGAGCCAATTGAGGCTTATTGGGCCAATTGCAACATTGAGCCTAGGCTTAGTGGGTTTTCTTTGGATTTGATATGTGGAATTTGTTTGTAATTGTGTTTTCCGATTAATCCCCGATTAATCGGCCTAGGCGCTAGGCCCTGGGTCTCCGCCCGACTAGCGCCTAGCGCTTACTATAACACTGGTTATACATGTTTTCTAGAATAAAATACTTGTAGTTACCATTTCCTATTCTATTCTAATTTTGTCTCCCATGCACACAAATGTGTAAATGATTTGCCACCATAAAAGGTTGTCACATGGCAGCCAAATGTAATGTCTCAATCTGTTTGTTTTGAAACTTATGTATTAATATTGCTTCATAGATCACTCAAAATGACATGACATGCATTTCCTTCTCTATCTTGCACTCTCTGTACCAATGAAGTCAACTATTTATTATGCTGTAAAGTAGCTGGTTGTTGGAATGGTCTTACCAAGTTATTTGTACACCGATAGTCTCACCAGTCACCATGTTATTTTTATGTACACCAAATCAAAACATAACATGTGATAAAAATATTAAATGTATTTCAATAACAAACAAAAGAGTAGAATTAAAAAAAATCAACACACAACAGTGTGATTCCCGTGCAATTCTTTTTTCCTACATTAGATCATTTTTGTACCTAAAGTAAAAAAGAGAAGAAGTATTAATACTAACAAGATTTTTAGGCTTAAATGCTTCATTGGGGGTCAGATTTTGGTTTCTAAATTGGGGTGGGCAGGTTGCTTATTGTCAAATCGATGATTTGTTGGTGTTAGGTTCTCTTTGGGGTAAGTAGCTTAGTAGGAGCTATAAACATACTATAAAGAGCAAATTGATTGACATGATCTTTCTTTATATAATTACACAAAATTGTCATAGGATCCCAATTAACTAGTTCATATTCATGTCTTTACAACCAATACACCAACCATAATGTATTTACAAGCATGTGTCTTTCACAATTTTTCTATTATTGGTTCGAACTGACAAAAGATATATCAGTTCCTTGCATGTGGACCATTGGATTTAAATACTTTGATTTGGCTACATACACTTGTCAAAGCATCTTTTAAATCCAATGACCCACATACAAGGAACTGATATATCTTTTGTCAGTTCGAACTGATAATAAAAAGACTGGTGTCTTTCAATCACAAATATTTATTTGTGTCATGAGCTTCACACGTTTTTTTTTTTTTGTTTTTTTTTGTTTTTTTTTGTTTTTTTAATTATTACAATTAATTTGATATTTGAGAGTGTCTCAAACTCTACAACCTCAATAATATGCAACTTGTTCAACTTCATGTTATTTCTAAATGGTTCAAAAATGATTTTTTTGTTAATCTCTTTTAATTTATCTAGCGTTCAATTAAGAATAGACAACAATGTTATTATTATTATTATTTTTATCATTATTATTATTATAGTATATGCACATATTGGTTGGATGACATATAATAGATGTTTATAAAGTCATTTTAGAATCAGAAAAGCACTTGACAAATATTTTTCCAAATAAAAAAATAATAATAATTAAAAAAAAAAAAAAAAAAAAAAAAAAAGAACGAAAGCATGCAAGTGTTTAGTAGAAACAGCTTCTAATTACATGCACTTTCTCAAAAGTGCTTCCAAAAACACTTCAAAAGATTGGTGAATTGGTTGTAAAGACATGCAATTCAACCAGCTAGGATCTTTAATAGGTGTGTATAATAATTATATTAAGATTCATAATGTGATAAAGATTTACTCATTAGGTAATGCTAATTATCCACCAACCTTTCCTAATCCCAGTAAACATAACCTAGGCCTACATAATTTGGATTTGATTTATAGGTGTCCTTTTTTACTCTAATTTTCTTCTCTTCTTTTTTTTTTTCTTCCATTTGGTACAAATAATCAAAAAGAGAAAGGCATCACTAGCTACAACTATGCATGATATTTGGAGAAAAACTGACGTGGGATGTCTCACTGCGTCAATAGAGAGACAACCCAATATGTTGTATCGTGCAACAATTTTTTACATTACACAATTTTACTTTCCTAATATAATTAATGCAATATGTCCTGATCTAATTTGACATTCTCACCGTCTCAATAATGAGACCGTCTGACACAATATATATATATATATATATATATATATATATATATATTAATTTACTCTAGTGCTACAAGAAAATGTTAAGCATCTAAAATTTCTTTGCGCTGATCTTTTTTCTTATACTCACTCTCTCTATATAAAATTTATCACATTCCACGTCCCTAGCTAACAATAAAAATCTCATATTAGAATATTATAAGTCGTACAAAAATCACTGCAATAATATTCTCTTAATTAATTATGAAGGTGATGAGAAGTTTAATCCCATGGTTAATTATATAAATCCTCAAGCAATTAAAATTTAATTAACCTTTGAAAATTTCAACTATAAATATGAAAAGAAATCTTCTAAAGCATATAGAAATAATGAAAAGCTATAAATTGGGCTTTGGCTTTTCCTCTTCACCAAGCATTTGGGGGGACAAGTCCAGCAAACAAGCAGGTGGGTCCAATGGACATCAAGAAGTGGAAAAAGGCAAGGAATATCATCATTAATGAAGCATGAAATTATGGTTAAAAATTAAAAATGAAAAATGAAAAATAAAATAAAAAATACAGCACTTAATAGACAATAGACATATGGGGTCTTAATTGTTTTGCTTAAATTATCATTACTACTCTCCTTAATATTAATAAAAGATTTTAGGACCCAAATGATTAGGTAATTTTTTTACACATTTTTGCCATGTATATTATTATGATTAAAGTTATATTACTTATATGGTAAAAGTACAGTGATATGTATTAATATACTATAAATATGTCTATATTATGTATCTTAGAGAGAAAAATTGGATGATGAGGTGTTGACAATTGACCATTCTTCAAAAAACAGCAAAACATTTGGTCAACAATAAAGGTATGTTTGCCCGTGATGTTGTAAAAAACTTCTTTTTTTTTTTTTTTTTTTTTTTTTTTTTTCAATTAAAAATGTTTTATGAGAAAGTAATTAGATTTTTATATTAGGAAAAGAACATATCTGGACCAGAAAGCAATTTAATTGTTTGGCTTTATACATGTGTTTCTCAAGAAAAAAAAAAAAAAAAAAAAAAAAAAAAAAAAAGCTTTCAAACTAAATACATTGATGTCTGTGTGAACTGTGAAGGACACATATATAAGTATGAAGCCAATGCCGAGAAACAAAATTGTTGGATATAAAGAAGGGTAATGCTTGAGTACTGACCCATAAATGGGGTATTGGCACATGGTAAAATTATTATTATTATTTTTTTCACTTTTTACATTTATCTCCTTGCATTCTTCCAAAAATAGGTCATGTGCCAACACCTTATTGGTGGGGTTAGTACCCAAACATTGTCATATAAAGAATATGGCCAAAACCATAAATAGCCTTAAAATTAGGGGAGTATTCAAAGATATCATTTCTCAATAATTTCACTATTTTCATCTAAGAGAAATGATTTTTAGACAAAAATACCCTTGGTGCATTTATGACATGTGAGAGAGATTTTTCTTTAATCATCTTCATCGATCTCCATTTATGGAGGTTTAACAAATTAACCTCAATCAATGGAGGTAGGTAATGGAGGTTTGTTCGACATTCGACCTCCATCAATGGAGGTCTGTGAGCAGTGGCGGACTCAGGAATTTTAACCAGGTAGGGCACTTGAATATATATAAAAAAAAATATTGAAAAATCAAAATCATAGTAAAATGAGTTTTAAAAATTTTTTTTTTTATTTTTATATTTTAACAAAAAGGAGTTTTTTTAAAGATAAAATAAAATAAATAGAACACTTACTCATATGAATTAAATAATCTTACATTCAAAAAGAAATAAAAACAAGAAAAAATGTTAAAAAAATAAATAATAACAAGAAAAACAACATAAATAATGAAAAAAATTAAAAGAATAAATTACAATCTAATTTTATAATAAGATTTTTTTTTTTTTTTTTTTTTTTTTTTTTTTTTTGCATTTATAATGAATTCGATTTAAATTTATACAAAAATATTTATTAATAAATATTACTAGATATGTTTTCAAATTTTTTGTTCTTCAAATTATATATTGGTAAATTATTGATTCTAAATAAATTAAAACTATAAAATAAAGAAAATACTAAGGAAAAAAGAAGATGAATCATAATAATAGACTGACTATTTTAATCCAATAAAGTAGAATTTGATTTTTTATGATTTATTGATTGGACGTATTAGGTATGTTAAACTAAAACTATTAAAAAAAAATAAAAAATAAAAATAATAATACATAATTTAATATAAAATAAGGAAATGAATTGTTTTGTTTTAGAAGAAATGAAAATTTGAGAAAAGAATTGGAAAAGATAGTGAAATAAATAAGAAGTAAAAAATTATAAGATAAAATTGAATTAAAAAAAAAATACATTTGCTAGAGATGGGACATGAACAAGAACTTTAAGGGGTAAAAACAAGAACCAATACCAACTGTGCTAAGGGAAACATGATGTAACTACTATTAATGGATATTTATATATAAAGTATATACAAAGTCAAAAATTTTTTTAAAAAAATTGAGGTAGGGCACGGGCCCCACCTGGTCTCCACGTGGGTCCGCCCCTGTCTGTGAGCAAACCACCATTGATGGAGGTTTGTTTGCGTGTAAAGTTTCTGAAAACATTTTCAAATGACTTTTGAGGGGAAAAACGATATCAAATTTTCGTACATAATATACCGTTGGAATCGTTTCGGCTAGGAAAACAATATTTCGAGGAGAGAAAATTGTAGAGAGAGAAACACAAATGAATGAGAGAAACGAGGAAAATCTGCAAAAAGAGAGAAAGTGTCAATGGAGATTTAAGTTATTAAAATTGATGAAAGTAAAAACTTAAAATTGATGAGAGAGAAAACTTAAAAGGGAGAAAGAAAAAAGAGAAGTAATTAAAGACGATGGATATGGATGTCAACAAAAAGAATTTTAAAGGGTATTTCCGTCGAGCCACCCATAAATATGGATAAAAATAGTTAATTTATTGAGAATGGATAAATGTGAACAACATCATAATTTTATGGATAAATACAAGAATTTTCTCTAAAAAAAAATGTTATGTGATTGCTTGAAAAAAACACTTTTTAACTATTTTTTTCTTTATAAATTTAAGGAGAATTCTCAAGTGTAAACAATTCAGACTACGATGAAATGGCAAATGGGTGAAAGATGGGTGTATGAAACCTATAACTTTAAACAAAACAGCATAAGTGTAGAATTAATGGTAATACTACTGTAATAGCAAGCTGTTATGCAAATTTGGAGGTGTTTAATTAGTATCTAATTAGAGGAAATCTCATGCTTAAATCAGTGTTGATTATTATGTTTAATTGTAATGATTTAAAAAGGTTGATTTGATAGACATGTATTGCTTTCATGCTCAAAACTTTTGCAATGGACCCCAACACCTCTCTCTTTACTCTTCTTTCCCTTCTATAATCCAAACTTGGTATCTCTTTATATCCTGTTGTCTTCAACACCTCCACTCCACTGCCAAAAAATCTGACAACTTGCAGACATTAAATAGAGAGAAACACAACAACAACAACAACTCAGAGAGAGAGAGAGAGAGAGGAGAAAACACACAGATCAGAGAATGATCAGAAGTGTGTGGCACTGAGAGAGACAGAGAGATGGGTAATTACAGATTTAGATTCTCAGATATGATGCCTAATGCCTGGTTTTACAAGCTCAAAGATATGAGTAAAACCAAAACACATCCTGTGAAGAAACAAAACCAACCGAAAAAACCTACAGACAAGTCTCACAGTAAACCCAACAACATTTCCCAGCCAAGGTACTCCTATCACCTCACATCACAACCCATCTATTCTCCGGTGAATCGGAAGGCCTCGGATACTCATTTCCCTGATTCATCATCTAGAAAATCAACTTCCAGAAGGAATAATTCCAGAAGAAAAACAGTTTACAAGCCTTCTCCTAGACATTTTTCCTCTTCTGATAATTGTACTCCTGACTACTACTTTATTTCTTCTTCTGAGAGCTCTCTGGATCCTGGTGAGTCTCCTCTGTACTATTCTGAGGAGGAATTTGTAGATCCTGATCATGATCAAGTCTCGTGGCCCGATTCCTGCAACTGTGAAGTCACTTCTTCTACAACTGACATCATCATCGACATAAACAGCAATGAAACGTTCACTCAAAAAGTCGAAAAGCTAGCCAGGTTTCGTCCAATTTCAGAGTTGGAGCTCCCTCCAATATTCACAAAACCAGCCAAGTTCAGGAAAAGTTCAGAGCAAGTTTCTGTCAAAATTTTCAAGGAAGAAAGCGTCAGGACTCAGAAACAGCACAGAACAAGTCCTGTAATACGAAAATCGTCTTCGAATTCCACAGGAATAAAGCTGAGACCAAATTCTCCCAGGATTGCCAGGAAGAAAATCCAGGCCTATTCAAGAAAGAGCATCTCACCCAACAAGAAGTACGTGAATTCGCAGAAAAGAAGCCTCTCGGAGAGCTTTATAGTTGTCAAGTCCTCAATTGATCCACAAAAGGACTTCAGGGATTCGATGGAGGAGATGATCATGGAGAACAACATTCGAAATTCGAAGGATTTGGAAGATCTTCTTGCTTGTTATCTCTCGTTGAATTCGAACGAGTACCATGATCTTATTGTCAAGGCATTTGAGCAAATCTGGTTTGATATGACTAACCTTCGCTTGTAAAATTCTAGTCCATCAAATGCATATACAACATCTTATTTTGATTTTGTAAATGTCATTGCATTTAGCAACTTCTAGCAAATTAATTAAATTGAATAACTGCTGATCATGAACAGAGAGTTGTTAATTTCAATTTTGCTGAATTGGTAATTGGGTTGGTACATTTTTCAAGTTCTCTTCCAAGCCAAGTTCATGATTATTTCTGTCCAATGAAGTTAATTAGTAGAAAATTTACTTCAAAATGTATTTGCAGACACTAATAAATGATAAGTTTGAAGGAGATTTACATTTCACGGAGTGTACATATTTCATCAGAATTACGTACAGTATGTTGTTTAACCCTTTTGCTTGAGAAAAGTACTAGGATGGTTGAATGTAAGGAAAATTATCTCTATGTGCGATTAAAGGGAACGCAACTCGAATTCACAAGTTTAATAGTGTAAATACCCATTTTGAAGAGTTTCCTACCAGTTAAAAGAGTTTTTTTAATTTAAAAAACCCTTTTTAAAAAAATTTGTATCGTTTGGTTGTCACTTAGTGGAGCTTTAAGTTTAATTATAACAGTTCGGAACTATATTCTAAAACTAAGTGGAAAAAAAATCCGAAGAGTTGTGATTGAATATATTCATCCAGTACTATATGCGTTGGAACTTGGTTGTCCTTGGGGAACAGTTGAGCAATTGTACGGTGATTTCATCAAATCATTGTGGTGTTAAGGAGTTTCCGGGGTACAAAAAATTGAGATATTTTCTCATATCCATTGGGTGTCTGAAATTGGATTGAATTATTTTATGTAATTGAATTGAATAAGATTGAAATGAGATTGAGATTATCTGCTATTAGATTGATATTGATATTATGTTGTATTCGGTGAAACATGGGATTTGACTATATTAAATTATTAATACTAGGTTTTACTCGGTGAAACACGTAGGTGAACAAAATATAAAAATATTTTAAATTTGATAATATTTTGAAATTTAACAAAAGTTATTGAAATAATTTTAAATAAAATTATAGTTTTATATTATTTTTAAATTGAATTTAAATACATTTAAAATTTATTTATTTATAATATATATATATATATACAGAAATTCTATTATCAGTTCGAACTGACAAAAGTTATATCAGTTCCTTGTATATGGGCCACTGGATTTAAATACTTTGACTTGGCTGTATGCACTTGTCAGTGAAAGTATTTAAATCCAATGGCCCGCATACAAGGAACTGATATAACTTTTGTCAGTTCGAACTGATAATAGAAAGACTGTATATATATATATATATATATATATAATCTAGGTCGCTTGGATGACTGAATTTTCCAATCCCGTTAGGCCACAAATATATAATCCCAAATTCTATCCCTTGTAGTCCGGTACACCAAACGATTACTTTTTTTTAGTTAAGGTTGTTGGGGATCGGAATCAACCCCATCCCAACATTTTATTAAAGAAAAAAGAAAGAGAACAAAAGAGAAAAGAAAACAAAATAAGAAACAGATCAACAGAACCTAAAAGAAGGTCTATTACAAAAATCATTGAAAATAAAGGAATTGCAAAAATTCGGAACGGTCCACCACAATGTAGAAGAGACGATATTGGGGCTCTTGGATGCTAAACTATCTGCAACTTGGTACCTTTCCGATAAATATGAGTGACAACAAAGTCCATTTGAGAGATTAAGCTCAAACACCTATCCCAAGCGGGGCACCAACGCCAAGGAACCTTACGAGACCTATAATGAAGGATATCGATTACAAAAGTCGAATTGCTCTCCAAGACTCCAACCATAACCGACGCCAGCCAAAAGTCTAAGCATAATCAATAGTGTGGATGGTAGCGGCCAATTCGGCTTCAAAAGCAAAGCAAACACCAAGAGGAATAGCAAAACAACCTTTAACGAAACCCCTACCTGTGCGAAAAACCCTTGCACAACCAACAAGATCAGGACTACCAAATGCAGCCCCGTCCATGTTAACCTTAAGACAGCCCAGCGGGAGAGGGCGCCACTTAACCTCTAAAATGCGAGGAGCCTTGGAAAGACGACTAGAGACATGAAGCCGTTGAAGAGTCTGAAGCTCATCCATTGAATTCTTCATAGTCCCAGACTGAAGTGAATCCTCCTCGTGAACGGAACGCCAAATTAAGGAAAGAGCATCGGCAAAAATAGGCTTGCCACCCTTAAAGGTAGCTTGATTTCGGAGGAACCACACCACCTAGAAAACCGTGATGATAGAAGCCCGCAAGAAAGCTTTCAATTGAATGCTAAAGACAATCCTCATCGCCTCCTGCCAATGGTCCAAACAAATACCATCCAACTTAAGCTTATGACTAAATGTAGAGGATACAACTTCCCACAACCCACGAACAAAAGGATAGTCAAGAAACAGATGCCTTAAATCTTCCTCTGCAGCATAACAAAACCGACAACGAGATGAAAAATATAAACTCTGGCACGTAACGCAATGTCCGTAGGAATCTTATCATGAAACAAGCGCCAAATGAGGACAGAGCGAGAAGGAGGAATAAAAGACGCCCAAATTTGCTTACCCTAAAAAAACAGAACTCTTAACCTCAGAAAGAGAATCATAAGCAGATTTACAAGAAACAACACCATCTAAGGAATAAGTCCAAACTAACGAGTCTAGGTCAGTGCTTACCATCACCTTCTCAATCTCAAAAGCAACATCCGGGGTGAGAAGCATGAAAAGAAGCAGGAATATCCTAGCTCGTAGCATCTGAGTAAATATCACCCACAACAGAATCCAGATGAGGTTGTAACGAAGACCTATCCTCAATCAGATCAATCAACGGATCTCCTAACCAGTTATCCGTCCAAAAACGAACCTTAAGAGTGACGACCAACCAACCACCTAGACTCAATCATCAAGGGAGGATAATGTAATTTTAGACCTGGCCAAACAGAAGAAACAACATACCATGTTCTAGGTCTGTGATCCTGGGTGAAAAAATGAGCCTGAAGATATGTGAAAATGAAGGACTTCTCAGTCAGCATCCTCCAAGTGAACTTCTTAAGCATGGCCTTGTTAAGAATACCAAGGTCTTTAACACCAAGACCACCACTATCCTTAGGTCAGTAGCAAGACTTCCAAGCAACTTGGACAGGTTTACGACCATCGATCAAACCAGTCCAAAAAAAATTCTGAATAGTAGCATTTAAATCTTTCAAAAGCGATGAAGGCCAACGATAATATACAATACAACCAATTATGACATTTACAACAAATTTTACACTATCTATGTAAAAATTATGAGAATTTATGAGTTGTTATTAACAGTAAACATTTATAGTTTAGGCTTGGATTGTAAATGCTAATTAAAAAATACAATCAGTTAGAAAAATTTGAACAGTAAAATCTCTTGGTCAATCACATTATGATCCTTTATATGCTAAGTTTCCACTAATTAAATTTAAAAGATTAATTTTAAAGGTAAGAGTGTCGAGATGATGTAGGGCTAGTGTTTGCCCATCACACCTATATCATGAGGTTGTGGGTTTGAGTCTGTCCCCTCTCCAACTAAAAAAATATTATTAAAGTCCAAAACAAAAAAAGTATTAAATTTAAGAGCAATCTATGTCTACCACAAGTTTAGATAAAAATAACTTTTATTTTTTCAGGACATGATAATTGGTGTAATTTTTATTTATTTTTAATCTTAATGAGGGATATGCAATTTCGTCCCTAAAAAAATGAAGAACCATCGTTTTTTACTTAACTTTGTATTTTTCATCAAACAAGTCCTTAACTTTAGAAAAATGACTTGTTTAGATCCCTATGACCAATTCTTTGACGGTCAACCCTCACAGAATCGTCTAAGAGTTCATTTTGCGCTCGGAATTTAATTGTCCAATAAAATTTTTAAAAACAGAATTAACATTTAAAGAGAAACAAATAAGAAAAGAAAAAAAAAAATTTAGAAACAAATTGCAAAAAACAAAAAATGGATCTCCACTGTCCATTTTTTGAGATGGACATCAGAGATTAAAAGACATTGAAACATAATTTAGGAAAAAAAAACTAAAAGATGGATCTCCACCGTCCTTCTTTGAGATGGATGGTGGAGATCAAATTAAAAAATGAAACAATTTTTTTTTTTTTTTGAAAACATAATTAAAAAAACTAGGGAAAAAAAAAACAAAATAAAAAAAAAAAACGAATAATTTAAAGAAATAAAAATAAAAATGAAAAAACAATGGTGGAGATTCGGAGATCATCATCACTCTCAATAATGGAGATCATGAACTTCATTGATGGAGTTTGCATCTCCATTGATGGAGATTTGGATCAGTGGAGATTGGATCTCCACCATTTCTTTTTCTTGTCATTTTGATCTCAAAAGATAGATGGTGGAGATCCAATTATGGACATGTGAATATGTGATAAGACAAAATTGTCCCTAGAATTGTTAAGTTTGACCATAGGTGTATTTGTGGGTCGGGCCTGGGGCCCCGGCCCCTCTAGACACGACAAAGGGTTGTGCCGGCCCAAGCACGGCACGAGGGGGCATGTCGTGCGGGTTTGAGCTTTCAGCATGGCATGGCCCCCTCCACCACATGCCTAGGTCCAACGGTCGGCATGGTGACCGATAGTTGAAGCATTTTTTTTTTTTCAAATTCCATTTTTACTATTGGCCCTATTAAAAAAATAATTCAAATTTCCCCTATTTACCATTTTACCCTCATTTCCCTTTCCCTATAAACACCCATTTCATTTCCAAATATTTCACAATCTCTACACTATCTCTAATACTCTAAATTCTCATTCTCTCTCTAATCTCTACTCTTACTCTCTCTAATCTCTATGCACTCTCGTACTCTCTAATCTCTATTCTCTTTTCTCTAATATAAATATATAATTAATTCTATAATTCTCTATCTCTAGTTTTCTACTCTCTAATCTCTCCAAATAATATTTATCTACTCCCATTGTTGTCTCAAGTCTAGGCATTTCTTCTACAAAAATACAAACTACAAAGGTAATTTTTTTTTATTTAAATTTTATTATTTATGCTTAGTATATTTATTCTTAGGTTTTAATGTTTTATATTTAATATTTATGCCTAGTATATTTATGCTTAGGTTTTAATTTTAATATTTATGCTAGAATTTTTATTCTTAGGTTTTAATAGTTTATATTTAATATTTATGCTTAGGTTTTAAATTTTAATATTTCTACTTAGTATATTTATTCTTTGGTTTTATATTTGTTTTTAATTTTAATATTTATGCTTAATTTTTAGTTTAAATATTTATGTTTTGTTTTTCTATTTAAATTTATTATTTATGCTTCATAAATCATATGATTTTTATTTTATTTTATATATGCTCAAAATGGTGAATATTTATATTTATAGTTTGAAATACCTACAAGGTTATACTAAACAACTTTGGGGGGCGGGGGGCGAGGGTGGGGGTGGTTGAATAGGTTGACACTCTAATTTTAAAAACTCTTTCGAGACTTTTGTCAAAACCTTGGTGAACATACAAATTAACCTTTAACATGATTGTTATGAGAAAACAATTAACACATGTACGCTTAATTCACCACCTTTAGTCTACAAAACATATACCAAGAAACAATGTATCTCATATACAAGTATATTCAATAAAGAGCAAATTCCACAAGGTGTACTTTGAATATTACAATGTAATTAATGTTCAAACACTTACAAGGATACAAGAGACAAATATTGATTCAACAAATAATGTGTGCATCTCTTTCTCTATAAAAATCTTGTTTACAAGGATGTGAAGAAATGAAGATCTTAAACAAGATATTGATCACATATACAAATATAGAGATATAGAGATAGAGACATTTGACACATTGATTTTTATGTGGTAAAACCTTCGAAGAGGAAACATCCACGGGTTGAATCCACAACTACCGGCAAACCGTAATCCACTATGACGAATAAATGATACACACTCAAAGAAGTGACCAATCTTATGATACACTGTCCATGCTATCAACTCCTACTCTACCATTGGGCCTAGTGAATCATTTTGCCTACTTTCTATCCGAGATGTAACTCACACACCTCTAGGAAGCAACTTCCTATCCAAGACGCTCACGTCTCTAGGAAGATTCCTTGATTGTCTATTCGGATCCTCCCGATCCTAGACAAGACTTCTTGCTTAGCTATCCGGATCATAAAGATCCTAGTTAAGCTTCTTTAGCTTAACCATCCGGAGCATCACACTCCTAGCCAAGACTTCCACCTTTTGCAAGGCAAATGGTCTAAGTGATGCAAATGATGCAAACACATACAACATAGAATATATAATCAATACATCCTATGGAAACTAGAAATAATCAATTAGCACACGATGTATGTTTTTCTAGTTTATGATCCAAAACATGACACCACACAAAATGATACATAAGCATATGAAATGTATGGATTAGTTACACTCCATGAAGATCTAGATATAGGCAACAAAGTTCACACAATAAAGTAGTCTAGATCTTAAACATGAACAAAAAAAAATCTTAAGCATGCAAAACACCAAAAACATGTCAAATCCTAGATTCTATTCATGTTACTAAAGCTTGAAAACAAAGCATGTTCATTAAGCATATATTTAAGACTTTAGAACAAAAAACAAAAATGCACAAGATATGATCAATGGACATTCTAGCAAGTATCTAGAGCAAATATGTATACACAATAATCAATTAAATCCTAATTAGCTCTAAATACAAAATTAAATATGCTAATCCTAGATTTGTTCAACTAATGGATCCTAGCACATGATAAGGCTATCGATCATGAAATAAAGTCAATCAAAGTACAAATAGCCCTAGATAATAAGCTAATCACAATATAACTCACAAACATGTGAAAACCTAGATTTCTAGAAAACTAGTTCACATTCAAGTCTCTAATTAGACTAGATTAGCTTACGATATGAAGCTATCATTCTTAATAGCATTCAACATAGTAAAATATACATATAGAAGAAGAAAACCCAAGGTAATTGAAGACTTAAAAGATCAAAACACAAAGCTAAGTGTAGAACCACCACAAAACTTGATCAAATGGCTACAAAATCACTTGGAGAAGGTATGGGACTTGATTACAAAGATTCTCCAACTTGAATCACTCAATTCGAAGTTGAAATGAGAAAGTTATAGTGTTTGGAAGATGAGAAAGTTGGAGAGAAAATTTCATCACTTTGTCTTTTCAAATTTTCTTCTTAGAAAGAAATGGGAGAGAAAGGAGATATTTAAAAGAAAGGGAAATGAGTCAAATAAGTAGCCAACCGGAGGAGCCCACCTCACCAGCCCCATGGAGGCACATGAGACTCACAGGGGTAGAGGGCCTCTGTTCCCGTGAGGCTCACGTGCCCTCACGGGAAAGGTGAAGTTGGCCGTTGGCCAAACTTCGCCTCACTTGCACTCCACTCATGTTCTTCAGCCGTATTTCGGCTTCCAAACTCTGAATTCGAATCCGTCTTCAGATTACAAACTACGACTCCATCATGCACAAGGAAGACTATAAAACTTTGACAAAAGGTTGTGAATTCGACTCGATACACGATGACGAAGACAACGCATTGTAAGAGAACGTAAAGTAACGTAGCTTCTTAGTTCGGACTCGAAACCTAATGAATAAATAATCGAAATGACGGGAACTCAATAAGGAATCATATGAGATCATGTTCAAGTCCAAAATAATAAAACAAAAACAAATAAACACAATGTCATAGAAGTATTTAATTTCCTAGAGGTAGTCCTAGAACATGCAATTTTACAATGTTTGCCAAATTAAATCTAATTCATGTGCATATTTCAACAAGTGTGTGAATATGTTATACCTGTAAGGTCCTCATTTATTGATTGGCTTATTTTGCGGACAAACCACATATCGGGGTTTGATGTAAGGGTAGCTTAGGCTCTCAAGACCTTAAGAGAAGAAGCACCAAAGGTAAATTTCTATGTGCTTACTTGCTTTGAAGAGATGTAGTTGCACACACACTCACAACTCATGCATAATTCTTATTCTTGTATGTTGTGTGTTTTTATTTGTGTACTTTCATGTTCATTAATCTCTCTTCTTGCATGTTTAATTATTTGCCTCTAGCTTGCTAAATGCCTTATCTTGTTAAGCTTTAGGATGCATTTTCTTCACTCACACACTTGCACTTATTGCATTGATCTTGTGTAAGAAGCTGCATGAGAAGGCCTTGCCCTTCTCTGCCCCGGTTGGATAACCGCGGCATGCAAGCAACAGAGACCTTGTGTCTCTGCCACGGTGCAACTGCCGCGGTTGTCCAATCGCAGTAGTCGGGATCGCGGCAGTCCGCCTTTGCGAGAACGCCCAAAACGCTGCAGCTTTCTTTCATTTTAGGTCATCCTTAAGAGTTCCAAAAGTATATTTTTCTCTTAGAACATATTTCAAGAGACAAAATTCACAAGAACTCACCTTTAAACACTCAAAGTCATTCCTTTGTGAATCAAAGTTCATCAAGCATCATCTATGACCATATATGATGCATCCATGCATGGTTTTACAACATCACATCTTGCTTGGTAAGGTTTTTACTAACTTCATCTAATTTTATTGTCTTTCTTAGCAAGCCATCTCCTTTATCACTTGTATGCTCTTAGAATATTATTCTAGTTACAAGATAGATATTGTATGTGTTGTATTGATTGAGTGTTGTATTGTGATAGCTTTCTAGGTTTGCATAATCTATGTTTAGCTAAGCTTTATGACATGTCATTTAGCTTTTAACCTCCAGTGGCAAGACATGCTCAACCACAAAATACTGAACTTAACAACTTCCTTAACATTGGGTTCTCTCTATTGGAAACAACCTGTGGAAGGCAGGACGCCCAGGAATTTGATCTGCTGTTATGATGGAAGAACCATAGCAACAGATATTCTATACTATCACAACTAGCACGTGACGTACTCGTTATCCCTATGTCCACTGTTTCCTCATAGCAAACATTCAACATGAGTGGACGTATCATTGAAGCAAAAAAACTGCTTTGACTTCTGAGATGATGGAAGTATTAACATGCCTTTAGGATTGGGAGCATGCTCGAATGAGGATGAAACATCAAATGGAGGACGAAGAAGTAATTCAAAATTTACAAACTTATATGTCGATGAGGGTTCCGGCAGTAACCAAAAGGAGGCCTGAAGACTGAAGAATTAAATTTTAAATTTTAAATAGGCTAATTGGCATAAATGCCCCCTGAACTCTTCAAAAATTTGCACATTGCCCCCTGAATTTTTTTTTCGGCAATAAACCCCCTAAACTAACGGAAATTTGCAAAAGCTGACGGAATGGCAACGGAAGCCACATTCCATCTATTTTCAAGTCACGTGCGCCTCACGTGCGTCCCACAGTATAAAATTTTGAAGAGTTTACGGGGCATCAGTGCCAATTATCCTAAAAACTATTATATAAACAAAAAGAAATTAATAAAATACATTAAAATAAAATTAAATGTTATTAAATTAAATATTAATTATCATTATCAAAAATTAAATAATAATTCAATTTTAAAATAATTAAATAATATTAAAATAATTAATAAAATATACAAAAACATTTTACAAAACTAAAATAAAAAAAATAAAAAACAATATTGAATAATAAAAAATCTTATCACCTAAATCTCATCTCCAATCACCACCACCCAATCACCATCTTCTTCTTATTCACCTAAACAAATTTAAATAGTTTTTTTTTTTAATTTTAATTTTAATTTTTAATTTGTTTAGGTGAATAAGAAGAAGATGGTGATTGGGTGGTGGTGATTGGAGATGAGATTTAGGTGATAAGACTTTTTAAGATATAAGATTTTTTTTTTATTCAATATTCTTTTTTATTTTTTATTATTTTAGTTTTGTAAAATGTTTTTGTATATTTTATTAATTATTTTAAAATTGAATTATTATTTAATTTTTTGATAATAATAATTAATATTTAATTTAATAACATTTAATTTTATTTTAATGTATTTTATTAATTTCTTTTTGTTTATATAATAGTTTTTAGGATAATTGGCACTGATGCCCCATAAACTCTTCAAATTTTATACTGTGGGATGCACGTGAGGCGCACATGACTTGAAAATAGATGGAATGTGTCTTCCGTTACCATTCTATCAGCTTTTGCAAATTTCCGTTAGTTTAGGGGGTTTATTGTCGAAAAAAAAGTTATGGGGGCAATGTGCAAATTTTTGAAGAGTTCAGGGGGCATCTGTGCCAATTAGCATTTTAAATATACTTGTACTTGTAATTGTAAATTGTAATTCAATTGCACATTTTTTCTCTTACCAAGTTTTTATCTCATTGGGTTTTTCTTGGTAAGGTTTTTAACGAGGCAATTATGTAACAGTAATACTGAAATCTGAATCAGTGAACAAAATTCATTTCTTTACCTATATATATATATATATATATATATTCATGTTTTGAAATACATTTATCAATAGTTATATTATTTTTGTTAAGAATTATGATCAAATTAATTCTACTCGATCACTCTCATCTTTTTTAGTTTAATTTACATTTGAGTTATTACTTACTAAGTTACTATATATAATAATAATAGGAACAATACTGTTTCAAAAAAGAGATAATAATAATAATAATAATAATAATAAAATTAATAATAATACAATTAATCTACTCTTGAGACAATTTCTCACAATGATAAATTGATAATGATAATAATAATAATAAAGTAATATTACTAATTTACACCACTAATAATAATAATAATAATAATAATAATAATAATAATTTAAATATTTGTTAATTTTTTTTTTTTAATTTTTTAATATAGGGGGCTGGGCCGGTAGGACATATGAGGCACGGCCCACTGGCCGGCACGGAACGACGCGGTGGCAAGGGCCATGCCACCGTGCCTCCCTAAATAGTTTTGGGCACGGCACGACCAGGTTGGGCTAGGTCGGCCCACAATTACACCACTAAGTTTGACAAATGGAATGACCTAAATGAGCTATTTTTACAAATTTAAGGACTAATTTGATGAAAAATGTAAATTTAATAAATAAATAAAAAATAACGTTTTACAATTTTTAAGGGACTAAGGCTATGTTTGGGATTGCTTTACTTTGAAAATAATCCGCTTATAGCTTAACTTTAGGATTAATCAACTTTACAAAAAAGTGGGTATGTGTTTGGTAAACCGATTTTAAAAATTGCTTTGCTTTTGTAAGTAGGGAAAATTTATTTGATAAAATTACTAAAATAGATAACTATACAAAATGAAAAATAATCAAATAATATAATAATTATATGTTGAAAATTAAATATTATTAAAATATATTTAAAATAAATAAAAACTTAAAATTAAAAACAGAGGAAATATAATTATTTTGAAATGGTGGAAAATGTATTTGATGAAATGACAAAAATGTACATCAATCAAATGGCATAATTGTATATTTAAAAATTAATTATAGTAATGATGAATGTTTGAGTTGGTGGGATGTTTCGGCATGTTTGTTTAAAAATTAATTATAGTAATGGCATAATTGCATAATTGGTCTACTTGTCTGAGTTGGTGGGATGTTTCGGTATGTTTACCTGAGTCAATGGATGAATGGATGGATGGTTGGTTGGAATTATGCCCGGCGGTGAGCAGCAACAGAATTTGGAAGGTGGTTTTTCATGCAATTTGCTGGTCGGTCTGGGAAATCAGAAATGATGTGGTTTTCAATCAAGGTGCTTCTGATTTTGATAGAGTAATCGAGATGGTGAAGTGGAGGGCTGCTGGGTGGTTTAAACATTTTGGTCAGGGGTCGAAGTGTTCTGTCGCATTTTTAATGATGAATCTAAAGGTTGGGTGTGTTGATAGCAGTAAAGTTAAGAGGATGGTCAAGTGTGGTTGGAAGCCACCTATGGTGCGTTCCCTAAAATTTAATGTTGATGGGTCGTCTCGTGGTAATCCGGGGCTGTCAGGTATTGGTGGGGTGTTACGTAACTCGGATGGGGATATTGTGTGCTTGTTTTCGGCACCAATCGGTGTTGGTTCTGCCATGGATTCTAAAGTTCAGGCAATTCTGAAAGCTTGTCAGATGTGTGTAAATGAGTTGTGCCCAGCTGATGTTAATATCACCATTGAATGCGACTCTCAGGCTGCTGTCTCTTGTGTGAATGGGGCTGGTGAGATTTTCTTGCTAATCAGGGTGTTCAGAGTGGCTTGGTGCAAGAAGCCTGGGTCTGAGATTTTTCGTGCTTTTGGCTGCTGTGGTGGTGTGAATAACACATTGGCTGTCGGAGCAGCAATTGTAATTGATTTTTCTGAGGTGGAAGTGGAAGTGATGGCAGAAATTACAAGAAGGGAATATGAGGATTTGGCTTGTTGTGCAGCAAATTCTGTGGTCTGCGGTTGTGAGTTTTGCGGTCTGGTGTGCTTGTTTTTGTGGCTGTTGTAGAGCTAGTGGCATGCTTTGTTTTTTCCTGTGTTTGTTTTTTCTTTTGGCTGGTTGTTGCTGTGTTTGTGTGGTGTTAGGTTGTGGGTCGGGCTGTTTGCTTGGGGGCTGTTGGGGGTGTGCCTGTTTTGGGGCTCTTTGCTCCCCTCTCTGTTTTCTCTCTGCTTTTCTCTTCTGCTCCTGTTGTTGTGGCCGTGTGTGCCTTGGTCTGTATGGTTGTTTTGCTTGGCTAGCTTTTTGCTGATGAATAAATCTCTGCCTTTTCAAAAAAAAAAATAGTAATTATAGAATATAATTATAATATTTTTTGAAAAGGAAATATAATTAAATTAAATATTAAAAAATTAAAAAAAATGAAAAACCTAAACTTCGAATGCCGGAGGTGGATCTGTCCACCTCCGACGACGACGACGACGACGACGACGACGACGACGACGACGACGACGACGTTGGCGTTGTCAGGCGTTTCATCTCCTTCAGCGTCGCCGAATCCGGATCTGGATCCACTGACGAATGAGTTCATGAAATGGCTCATATTGGACCCCGTCGTTAAGAAATAAAAGATCCTTCCTTTCTAGTGGTAAAAGGGCATTTGTCACACCCTTACATACACCAAACTCAACCTCATCCCTGCTTGCAGGACCGGTTCTTCTGCATTGTATCGGTCCCTGGCAACCAGACCAAGGGCCTCCCGGTACCTACCCCGGGAAGTGAGGAATTGTCCCCTACCCAGTCCGGACCAACTGCGGCGCACCCGTACACCGTGGTCCAGGTTATCCCGAGAAACTCCCGATGGATTTTTTAGGATAACAGTTTGGCGCCGTCTGTGGGAACCCACTAGCACTACGTGGCTTCCTTGTCTCTTCATGAGCTTATATCACTTACATATTATCACTTTACATATCGACTCCAACATGCTTGTTCTGTGATGCTAGAAGACAGTGGCTCTTCACTTTTTGTACCGGGCCAATCAATGCCCAAGCGAGCCACTATTGTCTCGATTCATTAGAGGAGGGTCCAGAGCCTTATTCCAGTTGCTGGGGACTTCTAGGATCCTAAGCATGCCTCTGGACCAGTATCATGTCGGTGGCTCCACCCCGTTTGTACCGGGCCACTAAATGCCCTAGCAAGCCACCAAAGTTTCGACTCATTCGAGGAGAGCCCAGAGGCTTACCACATTTCCTGAGGCCTCGTACATGCCTAAGCAAGCCTCTGGAGCAGCAACATTGCCGCAAGACAAGTGGCTCCTCGTTTTTTGTATCAAGCCAATCAACACCCAAGCGAGCCACTACAGTCCTAATTCATTTGAGGAGGGTCCAGAGCCTCATTGCAGTTGCTGGGGACTTCTAGGATCCCAGGCATGCCTTTCGACCAGTATCATGTCGGTGGCTCCACCCCGTTTGTATCGGGCCCTTCAACGCCCAAGAGAGCCACCCAGGTTCCAATTCGTCCGAACCAAGCCCAGAGCCTCATTTCAATTGCTGGGGACTTTTTGATGCCCTAGCAAGCCTCTGGACCAGATTGATGGAGGTTGCTCCTCTCTTATTGTATCGGGCCTTTCAACGCCCAAGTGAGTCACCTAGGTTCCGATGCGTCCGAACCAAGTCTAGAGCCTTATTTCAGTTGCTGGGGACTTTTTGATGCCCTAGCAAGCCTTTAGACCAAATTGATGAAGGTGGCTCCCCTCATTTTTTGTACTGGGCCAATCAACGCCTAAGCGAGCCACTATGGTTCCGATTCGTCCGAACCAAGTCCAGAGCCCCATTTCAGTTGCTGGGGACTTTTTGATGCCCAAGTAAGCCTTTGGACCAGATTGATGGAGGTGGCTCCTCTCTTATTTTATCGGGCCCTTCAATGCCCAAGTGAGCCACCTAGGTTCCGATTCGTCCGAACCAAGTCCAGAGTCTAATTTCAGTTGCTGTGGACTTTTTGATACCCTAGCAAGCCTCTAGACCAGATTGATGAAGGTGGCTCCCCTCATTTTTTGTACCGGGCCAATCAACACCCAAGCGAGCCACTATGGTTCCGATTTGTCCGAACCAAGTCCAAAGCCCCATTTCAGTTGCTGGGGACTTTTTGATGCCTAAGCAAGCCTCTGGACTAGATTGATGGAGGTGGCTCCTCTCTTATTGTATCGGGCCCTTCAACGCCCAAGTGAGCCACCTAGGTTCCGATTCGTCCGAACCAAGTCCAGAGCCCCATTTCAGTTGCTGGGGACTTTTTGATGCCCAAGTAAGCCTTTGGACTAGATTGATGGAGATGGCTCCTCTCTTATTGTATCGGGCCCTTCATCGCCCAAGTGAGCCACCTAGGTTCCGATTCGTCCGAACCAAATCCAGAGTCTAATTTCAGTTGCTGTGGACTTTTTGATACCCTAGCAAGCCTCTAGACCAGATTGATGAAGGTGGCTCCCCTCATTTTTTGTACCAGGCCAATCAACACCCAAGCGAGCCACTATGGTTCCGATTTGTCCGAACCAAGTCCAGAGCCCCATTTCAGTTGCTGGGGACTTTTTGATGCCTAAGCAAGCCTCTGGACCAGATTGATGGAAGTGGCTCCTCTCTTACTGTATCGGGCCCTTCAACGCCCAAGTGAGCCACCTAGGTTCCGATTCGTCCGAACCAAGTTCAGAGCCTCATTTCAGTTGCTGGGGACTTTTTGATACCTTGGCAAGCCTCTAGACCAGATTGATGAAGGTGGCTCCCCTCATTTTTTGTACCAGGCCAATCAACGCCCAAGTAAGCCACTATGGTTCCGATTCGTCCGAACTAAGTCCAGAGCCCTATTTCAGTTGTTGGGGACTTTTTGATGCCCAAGCAAGCCTCTGGACCAGATTGATAGAGGTGGCTCCTCTCTTATTGTATCGGGCCCTTCAACGCCCAAGTGAACCATCTAGGTTCCGATTCGTCTGAACCAAGTCCAGAGCCTCATTTCAGTTGTTGGGGACTTTTTGATGCCCTAGCAAGCCTCTAGACTAGATTGATGAAGGTGGCTCCTCTCATTTTTTGTACCGGGCCAATCAACGCCCAAGTGAGCCACTATGGTTCTGATTCCGATTCGTCCGAACCAAGTCCAGAGCCCCATTTCAGTTGCTGGGGACTTTTCGAAACCCAAGCAAGCCTCTGGACCAGATTGATGGAGGTGGCTCCTCTCTTATTGTATCGGGCCCTTCAATGCCCAAGTGAGCCACCTAGGTTCCGATTCTTCCGAACCAAGTCCAGAGCCTCATTTCAGTTGTAGGGGGCTTTTTGATGCCCTTGCAAGCCTCTGGACAAGTATCATGCTGGTGGCTCCTCATTTTTTGTACCGGGCCAATCAACACCCAAGCGAGCCACTATGGTTCCGTTTCGTCCGAACCAAGTCCAGAGCCCCATTTCAGTTGCTGGGGACTTTTTGATGCCCAAGCAAGCCTCTGGACCAGATTGATGGAGGTGGCTCCTCTCTTATTATATCGGCTCATTCAACGCCCAAGTGAGCCACCTAGGTTCCGATTCATCCGAACCAAGTCCAGAGCCTCATTTCAATTGCAGGGGGCTTTTTGATGCCCTTTCAAGCCTCTGGACCAGTATCATGCTGGTGGCTCCTCATTTTTTGTACCGGGCCAATCAGCGCCCAAGCGAGCCACGATGGTTCCGATTTGTCCTAACCAAGTCCAGAGCCCCATTTCAGTTGCTGGGGACTTTTTGATGCCCAAGCAAGCCTCTTGACCAGATTGATGGAGGTGGCTCATCTCTTATTGTATCGGGCCCTTCAACGCCCAAGTGAGTCACCTAGGTTCCGATTTGTCCGAACCAAGTCCAGAGCCTCATTTCAGTTGCTGGGGAATTTTTGATGCCCAACCAAGCCTCTGGACCAGATTGATGGAGGTGACTCATGTCTTATTGTATCAAGCCCTTCAACGCCCAAGTGAGCCATCTAGGTTTCGATTCGTCCGAACCAAGTCCAGAGCCTCATTTCAGTTGCAAGGGGCTTTTTGATACCCTTGCAAGCCTCTGGACCAGTATCATGCTGGTGGCTCCTCATTTTTTGAACCGGGCCAACCAACGCCCAAGCGAGCCACTATGGTTCCGATTCGTCCGAACCAAGTCCAGAGCCCCATTTCAGTTGCTGGGGACTTTTTGATGCCCGAGCAAGCCTCTGGACTAGATTGATAGAGGTGGCTCATCTTTTATTGTATCGGGCCCTTCAACGCCCAAGTGAGCCACCTAGGTTCCGATTCATTCGAACCAAGTCCAGAGCCTCATTTCAGTTGCTGGGGAATTTTTGATGCCCTAGCAAGCCTCTGGACCAGATTGATGGAGGTGGCTCCTTTCTTATTGTATCGGGCCCTTCAACGCCCAAGTGAACCACCTAGGTTCCGATTCATCCTTACCAAGTCCAGAGCCTCATTTTAGTTGCTGGGGACTTTTTGATGCCCTAGCAAGCCTCTGGACCAGATTGATGGAGGTGGCTCCTCTCTTATTGTATCGGGCCCTTTAACGCCCAAGTGAGCCACCTAGGTTCTGGTTCGTCCGAACCAAGTTCAGAGCCTCATTTCAGTTGCAGGGGACTTCTTGATGCCCTAGCAAGCCTCTGAACTAACAACATTACTTTATGACCGGAGTCTCATCATTCTTACAAGCAAACTCTTGAAGAGCGGTATCTCTTACACGAGGAGATTTGATCAAGTGACTGATCTATAGTGAAAACGCCTTGATGAAAATTTAATTGAGTGATCGGTATATGATAAAGCGCCTTATTCCTTGGTGAGGGTCCAATCCCCACTTTGATGCCTTGAGCATGGGTATTGTCCCCTCAAGAAGGGATCCGGAGTCGTGGCCTTGGTTGCCCGTCGTATCTAGGAATTACCGGGAACCTCGGACGAGCTACCTCGATGTCTTGGGCTGGGTATTGTCCCCTCAAAAAGGGATCCGGAGTCGTGGCCTTGGTTGCCCGCCGTATCTAGAAGTTACCGGGTACCTCGGGCGAGCTACCTCGATGCCTTAGGCTAGGTATTGTCCCCTCAAGAAGGGATCCGGAGTCATGGCCTTAGTTGCCCGCCGTATATAGGAAATACCGGGTACCTCGGACGAGCTACCTCGATGCCTTGGGCTGGATATTGTCCCCTCAAGAAGGGATCCGGAGTCATGGCCTTGGTTGCCCGCCGCATCCAGAAGTTACCGGGTACCTCGGACGAGCTACCTCGATGCCTTGGGCTGGGTATTGTCCCCTCAAGAAGGGATCCGGAGTCGTGGCCTTGGTTGCCCGCCGCATCCAGGAGTTACCGGGTACCTCAGACAAGCTACCTCAATGCCTTGAGTTGGGTATAGTCCTCTCAAGAGATACATTGAGCATGGGTATTGTCCCCTCAAGAAGGGATCCGGAGTCGTGGCCTTGATTGCCCGCCGCATCCAGGAGTTACCGGGTACCTCGGACGAGCTACCTCGATGCCTTGAACATGGGTATTGTCCCCTCAAGAAGGGATCCAAAGTCGTGGCTCCGATTACTTGCTGGACCGCTCTGATTGCTTGCTAGATCCGTTCAACAAGAATTCTCCATGTGATTTCACGGCAAGCCTCCAACGTCTCCGAAGATCTCCAACATTAAAGGCTAGGGGGACTTCTGTTAACCATAAAACTTGGTCATTTATCCAAAGGAGAATTCTCAAGGCATCCATCTAGGAGGACCTCTCTTTAGGCCTCCCCCACTTGAGCTCCCCTACGAGATCCCCTCCGGATCACCCCTATAGGATCTCCCCTACCGGATCCTCCCTTCTTGGTAGCGTGTCAACACTAGTGCATCTCCTATACTTGAAGGCCCCTTTACATCAGACCTACATTTGGGTACCATGGTACTGGGGTACCGGGATCGGGTCCTCAAAATGGAGCAGCCCCCCACCTCCCTTTACATGTCTTATGGGCTGTATTCCATGGGATAATATTGGTCAAAGTAATCGGGACCCATCAGATTTGAATTAAAGACAACATAAGAACTTTCCACCAATTAGGGGGACAAAGGGGGCCCACTAATGGTGACCTTCCTGCAACTTTTCAACCATTATCTAGCAGCATTTATTGCTCTATGACAGCCCCATGTGAGGGTCATTTGGTCAAGAAAAAACCTAGACATCTCCCTCCAATTGAAAGGCACCCAAATGCCACCAAAGTGCCTCGTCATCACCACGTATGCCCTAAATCTGATGTGGCACGTCTTACACCACTTAAAGAGTGTGTTTGCATGTGGGAAGCATGTGCCCACGTGTGCCAAACACATGCCCTCCATATCACCACCTAGGCTCACTATATAAGGGAAATCCTATGCACTTTTCAAGGGTTGGCTCCTCCACCACAAAATGGCTATCTCCTCCTCCATAAAGTGACTCTCCTACATCATTTTAGAATGTTCTGCAGTACCTCTACCACGTAGGGAGGTACCTCCTCCAAAAGGGGCAGCCCCCATACACCCCTCCTCCAAATTCCATGTCCTTTTGGGCACCTCCACGAAATCCCCCTTCTCCACTATTTTTGGTGTGTTCTGCAGCAGCTCTACCACATGGGGAGGTACCAGCTCCAAGGGGCAGCCCATATGCTCCCCTTCTTGATAGAACGGAAATGCTACTATAGGACAACTGGTTTTCTAGAGGAAACCCCTCAATGGCCTCCATGTTACTTATTTATTTATCTACTGAAACCCCCTACAATCAGCTCTAGGGAGGTATTGTAAGCTCTCCGGAGCATTTGTGTTATACTACTTTACTACTTGTGTAAGCTCTCCGGAGCACTCCTTGTGAATATATATATATATATATATATATATATATATATATATATATATATATGAAGAATGGCCTCCCTCTCCACTGGATACTACCTAGGGGTTTTTCAGCATATGATCCTAGGTGATGCTTTTTCCCCCTGGGCCAGTCCAATTCGAACAAAGAAATTGTCATTCTCCCCTCTACCTTCTTTATTATGCATGTATGGAAGCTAGGCTCCGACGCTACTGGTCCTAGCTCTCTTATTCACCTATTTGCATGCCAAGGCACACATTAAAAAAGGGAAAGACCCTCTGGACCCGCTAGAGAGGAGTCGGGGTACCAGGGAGCCGAGGAGCTCCCCCATACATTTTCTATGGGAGCAAGCAACCCTATAGAGGATTTACCACCAGAGCTAGTGTGGCAAGGCCAAATCCATCCCAAAAACTAGAGGAGCCCTGCTAGACTCACCAAAGGACCAACCAAGCCCTACCACCTCCCCCAAGGGAGCCCGATGCCTTTTATAAGGATTCGACACCGGGACTAGGGGGCCTGCTCCTACACACTCTAAAAGCCTCAAAGCGCCATTGGACTAGCTAGAAGAACCGGGACGAGTTCCAACCCCGATCGAAGGAACCGAAGCATGGGAAGAGTCATGTAGAGGTGGTCTCATCCTTTATGACCACGTCCACCATTGAGGAGCACCTACTCCTCTTTGTATTGGGGAACTACAGAGGAAAATCGGAAAGGAGATCGGGTACCGGGGACGATAGGCCTGGTACCACGGACCGAGTACCAGGGACGACAGGTAGGGTACCGCGGGCCAGGTATTAGGTACCACAGACTGGGTACCAAGGACGACAGGCAGGGTACCAGGGATGACAGACAAGGTACCAAGGACCAGGTACCAGGGACAACAGGCAAGGTACCAGGGACGACTAACATGGTACCCGGTACCCCGAACCAGAAATCGATATCAGAGCGACAAGCGCCCACCTCCTCTCCATACCCTCATGACCCCGCTGGGGGGCACCAGTACCTCCTGGCTGACCGTTGTCCCAAAAATCCTGACGGATTTTTCTAGATAACAGAGCCTTTACACTTGTCAACTCATCTACTTATATCAAACTCGAAGCCTTCTTTGGTAATTGCCTCTGGTTTCCCTAATGGCTATTGTTGAGTGTCATTTCTTCTAGGAGATCATTGGTCGCATCCATTGATTTGCTCATTAGAGAGCCTCCAGCATTCGCATCCACTAAATTCTTAGTTGACACCGTGATTCCTTGGTAGAAAGCTTGCAAAGTCTGCCACTTTGCAAGTCTATTACGAGGACATCTCCTGATAAGCTCCTTAAACCTCTCTCAAGCTTCATAGAGACTCTCATTCTCATATTGTGCAAAAGAAAGGATCTCATTTCTAAGGCGAGCAGCCTTCCCTGGAGGAAAATATCTATTCAAAAATGCTTAGGCCAACTGATCAAAAGTAATGAAATAGTTTGGTGGTAACGAGTTCAACCACACATTCGCGTCATTTTCCAGAGGGAATGGGAATAACTTCAACTTGGTAAAATCTTCGGGAATCCCGTTGTATTTAAAGGTGTCACATATCTCGTTGAAGTTCTGAAGGTGTAGGTTTGGATCATCATTCGGCAATCCATTAAACACACAAGTGGTGCCTATCATATGAATTACCAATGGCTTAATCTCAAAGGAATTTATTGCAATTGTTGGTCGACGAATAGATGACATGTTCTGCTCGACTCTAGGCATCACGATCCTATAGAGTACGCTCATCTTTCTTATGAGACAAACCCTCTTGATTTGGAATTGCCACAAGAGACAATTCCCTCTGATTTTGATTTAACACAGGAGGCAAACCAAAGTGTCCTAATTGTGCATTCGCATCTTCCATCTCTGCTCTTCTCACCCTTGTCTCACGTATATTCCTTAGAGCTAGTCTCTCAATTTCAAGGTCAAAATCCAAGAAGTAAAGATTTTGGCTTCTCGTGCGTAGGTGCATGCAAGATCAAATGTACCTATAAAGAGAAACACAAACTAAATTAAAAAGTTCAAATTAACAATAAACTAACTAGTATCGATATCAATTGTTCCGCTCAGTCCCCAGCAGCAGCGCCAAAAATTGACTACCTCTTAGTGACACTCGCAATCGTATGAGGTCGGAGAGTAGTACAAGGATTAGTAAAGTTCGTTCCCGACAAGGATCAAGTGATTGATTACCGAAATTGATTAGCCTAAGTGCTATTCAAACAAGTAATATGGGAATGTTTTCATATTTGACTACTTCAAGTAAGTTAAATTAAACTAATAAAAGGATTTATGCTATTGCGATAAAGAAATGACAAGTATTAAAATCAAATGTAATTATGAAGGAAATGATGCTAAGATTTTACTACACCCCACCCTCTCCAAATTTCCTCTCTAAACTCACTTTGTATACCCAAATTATGCTCATGTAATTTGTAGATTCATGCACCCAATTGTTAACCTATAATCTCAGTCGAGTGGAATAGGTCACACCCAAGTCATACCCGAGCCTATCTCTTGATTACTCAGAATATATGTATGAGCTCACTAAGAACATTGGCACACTAAGGAATCCTATATGCTAGCCTAAGTAGGTCTACTTTTCTAGACATACATAGAAGACATTTCGTCGAACACGATGTGTGTGTGTCTTCGGTTGGTTCATAACATACAATCAATGATCAATCAATAGGAGATCAATCTATTGATAGCATTAAGTACACTAAAACATCTATGCAAACTAAAATTTGCATATAATGGATAAAACAAAGGACAATAAATATATATAGTCAAGGGTGAGGCTACATCAAATCCTAGCACTAAGTATTAGCTCATATCATAAAGTGTAGCCATACAACAAATATGCTCAAATGAATACATGGCTATAATAAAGAAAATGAAAGAGGTAAAGTATTAGAGGAAACTATGTAGAGTAGAACCTCTTCCTTTGCTCTTCTCTTCTTCCTTTGCTCTTATTTTCTTTCAAGCTCCTTCAATCTCTTATCTCCAAAGAACAAGAAAAGATCATGGATTGATGTCAAGTGTCTTGTGGATTGTGTAGGATTTAGTATGGTGATGTATGAGAATGACTTAGTGAATATTCTTAGGTAGGTAGGTGGTTTTTTAGAGAAAAAACAATTGAATATATAGGGGAGCTTATTAGGTCAGGGGCAAGGGAGTAATTTCCTTGGAGTTTACAATTATCTAAGCAGAGGGCGACCTTGGAGGTGACCATGGTGAACTCGCCTTTGAGGTCGCATCTCTTTTGGGTTAAGTTTTTCAACTTCGCTCACCGTTACAAAAACGGCAATAACTTCCTCTAGAGAACTTCGAATCACAATCCGTAAAAAAAGTTGGAAAGTAGAGTCATGGGGCTTTCCAGAAATAGGTTAAAAAAATGTAATTCAATCGGAGAAGGGAGATATGGCCTCCTAAAGTTGAATGTTTTGCACAAAGATTTCCAATTTCAGCCCTTTAACCTTCGAAACTCTTTAATTATGCTCAACACCTTATTTTAGGGCATATAACCTACACAATACTCACAAAAGGCATTATATATAAAAACACGTTCAAAAACAAGTATAAAATCTAGGAAATGGGGACCTCAAATAGGTATGTAAATCATCCAATCAGTAGGTAAGGAGGATCCTCCTACGTGGGAGTCCCTAATACGATCCTCACTATTCCTTTATCCTGGGTTCGTCGTGGCACACGCTCCAAAGGGTTGGGATTGCTCCAGCTGGACCCTAGGGCTGACTTAGCGATCGAGTAGGTAGGTGGGAGACCTCTCTTTTAAGCAAGATAGCTGTTATGAGATCTTCACCATTTATCTGCACCAAGCGTAGGTGGGACACGCGTCTTGGACAGCTAGGATGGTCCTACCTATGCCCTATTAACCACGTAGGTGCTTCGTATGTGGTCATGTGGCGCTTTCCTCGATTTTGTTTGGCGGAAGGTGCCTGAGCTGGCCAAACGAGTCACTTTCACAATTGGGGAACGTTGGGGGACAATAGCAGCATCTCTCACGCTGCCACTGTCAGGCGCTTCTTCCCACGATTTCCTCTTTTTACCTTGGTGCTTTTTGCATCCTTTGTCTATTGGAACTTAGGTTCCCTCTTTGGTGATGATTGAGTTTGACCATTTGTAGGGCTGAGGTGGACCACCATTGAACCATTGACGCTAGTCAATATAGCACGACTAGGACCATTGATTCCTTATCTTCCCTTTCCTTTTTCAATTGGGCGCAATTATTGCCCACCTACTCCTTGTCCTCTGCTGGGTTTCTTTCTTATTTGAGCTGGTTCTTCTGCCAGGGCTTGCATCAGCCCTACATAGGTCCATTTGGTGACTTTTAGATGGTTCTCATGTGTTTTAGGACAACCTTATCACAACTGAAGATTTAAGGAGCCCATGTACCCCTCCTTTAGTTCGACCTGGTGGGTCGAGGGGTCCCATCGTGGTGGCTACTCCTTGTCGCGCTGGGGGTCTCGATGTCTCTCTAGAACCTGTACCGAGGGGCAAAGTAAGGTCACAATAGGTCTTACCACCACAACATAGAGGCGGTCTCGGTTGTATCAAGGACCTAGGATTATCGGAGGATAGATTTTAAAGGCGAAAGGGGGGGGGGGGGGGGGGGGGGGGGGGGGGGGCACTAGGCCCGGTTGTATCGGGACCGAGCTACACCTTAGTGCTCTATAAGAGACCTGCTTTGGTCCAAATCCTATTGTGGTGTACTGGGGAAATTGCTCATTTGATTCTTTAGGCCATTTTTGGCAGTTAACAGTTATATTTTATACCTTTAAGTTGTTTTTGAATGAGGAGACTCCCTTGAGATGTTGTCATGGTTTTATTTTAAAGAGAGTGAGAGAGAGAGAGAGAGTTGGTGACGGCGAGGAAAAGAAAGAATGGTGTGGGTGGTGTTTCAGCGGGCTAGGGTGTGGTGTTTGGGTGACAGTGGTGGCGGCGGCTAGGGTTAGGGTTTGGTGAGTTGTGGTGGGTTGAAGAAGACGAAGAAGATGAAGAAGATAGGGAGAGAGAGAGAGAGAGAGAGAGGGATGGAGATTAGGGTTTTGTTAATATTTTTAATTTTTAAACTTTTTTTTTTGGGTTGGATTTGAGTTTTTAATGGCTTGAATGGATTATTTTAGTGGGTATTATTAGTTTTTTATTTTTTAATTGTTTTATTTATAAATCCAATTACGCAATTACCCTTCGTAAAACAGTTTCTAGAAGCTCCTCGGGTAAGTTTACGATTTTACCCTCTCAGATTGGACGAAATCTTTGCAAACCCTAGCTGAATTGGACAACAGGAACCAAAATACAAATTTAAGGAAACTATAAGGACCTGTCAACATAATACTGAAACCGGGGGACTAGCTTGTCTATTAGGTCAAACTAGAGAGACTAAAATGAATTTCACCCTATAATTTAAGATAGTGGCTTAGAGCATCTCCAATGGTATTCTCAAAAGTAGGAGAGTAATCAAAATTTGATTAATTATCCAAAAAACACTGTCCAACAGAGTCACTAAAATTTAGCAATAGCGGTTATTAATAATCAAATTGCCTCTTTAATAATCAAATTTAAAGATTGATTTTCAATCATCAAATACAAACTTAACCCAAAATAAATGTTGTAATTTTATTCTTTCTCTCTCTTTTGCGGCTTTTTTTTTCTCTTTTTTTTCTATGATCACCTATGTATCTCATTATTGTTTCAACCCCAAAAATTTCAATCAGGTAAAATTCGTCTCTTCATTACGAATGGATCAATACCCATATTATATACCTTTTCTTGTCTTTTATAATTTTTATTTTATTTTTTACCAAAAAAATATAATGTACCAATGTGGACTATATAATCATCAACTTTAACAATCCCTAAAAACCTCAAATGCTGAGGTGGCAACTTTTGAGGATCCAAATTTGCTTATAGCATTGGAGATGCTCTTAGTGATCTTAGGCTATGTTTGGGATTGCTTTTGCTTGAGAAATAATCACTTATTTCTCAAGTTTTGAGCAAATTGGTGTTTGGTAAACTTCCCAAAAGTAATTTATTTCACAATTTACTCCTCCAATAATTAGCTTTTGAAAAGCTGGGTGTGGGTTACTTTTGGGAGCAGAAGCTGAATTTTTTTAATGAAATGTCCAAAATGTCTTGACTATTTTAATAAAATATCTCTTCAAAAAAAAAACTAAAAAATATCTCTTCAACTAAAAAACAAAAAAATATAAAAGTTTAAAGGATGTTGGCCACCGCGGACGTCGAGGTCGGAGGAGGACCGGAATTCTCTAGTGATGACGACCTTCTCTAGCGACGCCGGATCTGGATCCACCGGCGATCATCTGTGAAAATGAAGCCCAATTCGAACTTGACCCAGGGCGTCTGGAAAGCTGCCAGAGACAGAGCAACTGTAGACGACGGAAGCCGCCGAGAGCAAGCACGACAGATCTAAGCTGCTGGTAATTGCGACTGAAATTAGCCTAGTGGCGCGTGCAGATCAGCTCATCTCGGTGAAACCAATCTCATTCACTTCCTCTTCTTCTTTTGCTCCTTTTACACGGACATCACCATCGTCGAATTTAATTTTCTTCATCTTATGGTCGATTACAACGAAAGCTAATTTGACAAAGGTAAGAAGTTCTAGCTAAATGGGAGTCTGCTCACCGGGACTTTAGCTAAGCTGGGTGGTAACCACGTAGGTCATGTTTAGGAGCTTGGGTTTAGGTGAAGTAGTAGCCCGGTAGGATATCCATAGGAGCTTCGTTTAGGCGGGGTAGTAGCCAAGTAGGATACACATAGGAGCTTTATTTAGGCGGGGTGGTAGCCAAGTAGGATCTCTCGGTCTTTAGGGGCCAACCCCTTATTCTTGGAACGTAGGGGTATTTATAGTGTCTCTTCTTGAGGGGTAGGTGGAAGCAGCTTGTTTAGGCGGGAACTCCCAATTCCATTTCCACCGTCTCTCCTTGTTAGCAATCGTGATGGTACAGAACCAAGGGCTAGGATCGCTCCCCCCCCCCACCCCCCCCCCCCCCCCCCCCCCCCCCCCCATTTTTCCCTGCTAAGGACTTGGTTTTGGTAGGTGGGGACCCTAGTCCCTAGGGCGTATTTGGTGGGTATGATCCTAGCCCCTAGTTTTGAGTGGGACCGTGACCGTCACACTCCTTGAAGGGTCTTGATCGTTCCATCTAGGCCCTAGGTCCATATAGGCGTTTCTCTAGGGCTGATATGGCGTACAGGTGGTGTTTCCAAGGGTTTTGATTGGGCGGATGGGTCGTTGTTGCAGGATGAAGTCGTTGTCAAAATTTGGCTTAGAGGGGGCAGTGTCAGCGCCTGTCCCGCTGCACACTGTCAAGCTCTTTCTTCCACCATTTCCTTCTTCATGCTTACTGTATTTTTGTGAGTGTTTTGCTGGAGAAGCAAAGCATCCTCTTTCATGTAGGGGATAGTTGACCTCCATTAGGGTTGAGATGGAGGGTGGTTCCACCGTTGATATAACGTGGCCAGCGGACGATCTCGACCGTAGGTTGCCTGTCTTCCCTCATTCGTGATTGCTGTCTCGCATTAATGGACTGGTGCGGTGACTTTACAAGTGCTCCCAGTCCCTTCTCTATCCCATATGAGCTAGGATGAGGGCTGGTGTCAGCCCTTCCAGAGCAGGGGTCACTAGAGGGTTCCAAGGAGTTCTTCTAGAGGGAGGGGGGGGGGGGGGGGGGGGGGGGTCCTGGTTGTAGGAGTGTGTTGTGTGGGACTCGGTAGGCCTCATTTAGGATGGCTTCTAGTCGGATTGCCGGTTGGGAGCGGGTCCTATATTGGAACATGTAGTTACTCTCAAGGGGTGTTCGAGATAAGCTAGGTTAACCATGGGCCATGTATTGGAGGCAGGACCTCGGTTGGACCCAACCTCCCCTCCCGCTAGGAATTTTAGGGGGGGCATCCCAAATCTCAGTCTGAATCGCGCTCGGGCTCGTTAGTTCCAGAGGAGGCGCGATACCTGGAGGACTGGGTTCTTCTTCCCATCCGGTGCTTTAGCGTGGCCGGGGATGCTTCCATGAGGGGTGCTAGGGAATGGTAAGGTCCTTTAAGTGAAAAAGCTCTTCTTTGAATTAATTACCCATTTTCCCGGTTAACAGGCTCAAATGGTGGCACTTTAACAACAAATGAACAAGATGAGTATAAGACCTAGTAATGTGCAAGTAGCCTATTGTGAGTTGTGTTCGGGGCCACACTCTAGCATAGATTGTCAAGTTGGAAACCCATTTGCTTCGGGTTCATAAGAACAAGTCTCGTTTGTAAACTACAACCGGAACTTCTAAAATCAACCCTAACAACAACATGCCAACCAAATCCCCAAAACAACCCTTTTCAAATACTTACAACCCGGGATGGAGAAACCATCCAAATTTGTCATGGAAAGAGAACCAACTGAAATTCCCTTAAGCAATATAGTGTAAAATATACCTAGGAGGGGGGGGGGGGGGGGGGGTGAATAGGTATTTACTCAAATTCTTCCAATATTAAAAATGATGCGGAATATAACAAAGAAAATGCACACTTGATTAGATTTAGCAAATAAATTGATTTCACTAATACAAGAGTTAATCAATTTACAAGATATGCAATCAATGTAAGATATGGAAGATAAAGAAAAATAAAAACAAAAACAAAAATAAACACAAGTGTTTTTACGTGGTAAAACCTCAAAGAGGAAACATCCACGGGTTGATACCATAACCACCGGCAAAGCAATCCACTACATGAAAAGGACTTACACACTCAAGCTATCAACACATGATATCTGCTCAAGCTATCACCTCCTAATCTACCCTTGGGCAAGTGAACTACCAAGCCTACTTCCTATCCGAGATGTATCCTACACCTCTAGAAAGCAACTTCCTATCCAAGACGCTCACGTCTCTAGGAAGATTTCTTGCTTGACTATCCGAGTCCTCCCGACTCTAATCAAGGCTTCTTGCTTGGCTATCCGGAACACTTTCCTAGCCAAGACTTCTTGCTCAAGACAAAGCTTCACTCACTTTGCAAGAGACTTCAACCTTTCACAAGGCAATGATCTAAGTGATGCAAATGATGCAAACACAAGCAAATAGAGCAAGTAGATCAAATACACTCTATGAAGAATTAGATTTGCACAAATCAAGCTCACAAGCAAATTTAGCTAATTCTTATGAACATGTGATTAGAAGTCTAGATTAGACATTCAAAGTCATTCACAAAAATATCTAGAAACCTAAACATGTCAATCAAAGCTAGAGTAACAAGTTTTCAATAAAAATCACAAAACTAGCTTTGAAATCAAGTGAACAAGTTAACACTTGAAATCCACAACATATTCAATCCAAACAAGAACTAGATTTAAATGATAGATAGCACAATCAAAAATCCTAGTTCATGAACATGTGACAAAAACCTAGAAATCAACAATCAAGTTCAAGAACAAAAAGTATTTCTAGAATCAATATCAAGATAGGTCAAGTTTAGCAATATATGTTCAATTGAAATCAAATGGCTAAAACTCAACAATCAATAGATCAACCACCCCTAGAATATGATCTAACAACATTCTAAACACATATCATCTATCAATTAGGAAGATTAAAAGAGATGATCAAAAGATGAAGTGAGAAGAAGAAGTTTCACATACAAAAGTTGAGTCTCGTACTGAAATCAGATCACTGGGAAACATTACAAACTTAAATGGCTCTGAAAATGCTTGGGGTTTGTAGCTCTCTTCAAGACCAACAATTTTGGCTTTTGAATCACTCAATTTGGAGTTGAAATGAGAGAGATATGATCAATATAAGAAATCAAAAATTGTAAAAAATTCTGCTCGGGATTTCGAATATAAATGGAGGGAAAAGAGATGGAGAAGAGAGAGGATGACGGGAGCCAATCAGAGGCTGCCATGTCAGCACCCCATGGGGAGCGCGTGGGCCACACAGGACCAGAGGGGTGCTCTGGCCGTGGGTCCCACGGGCTCCACACGTGGTGGCCAATGCATGGCCTTTGGCCATGCTTGCCTCTCGCGCGCTCCCTCACGTTCTTCAGCCGTATCTTAGGTATCCGAACTCCGATTTCAAATCTATTTTCGGATTACGAACCGTGACTCCCTCACGCACGACTACGACTACAATACTTTGAAAAATGGTTGAGAAATCATCTCAGAAAATGACGATGAAGTCAACTCAACGAATGAGAACGCAAAGTAGCATAGCTAAGTCGTTTGGACTTGAAACCTTATGAATGAGTAACCAAAACGACCGGAACTCAATAAGGAATCAAATAAGAACATGTTCGAGTCCAAAACACAAAATACACAAACAAATAAACACATATTCACACAAGCATGCCATATCAAAAAGATAGTCACAAAGCATGCAATTCCACAATATTTGTCTATACAAGAAAAATGCATGAGCATACTATGAAGTGTGAGAATGTGTTATACCAAATGTTTGAACCACAATGCAGGGACACACATGTATGAATTGTGTGTGTGTGCGCTAACGCCTTGCAAGAGGATAGGAGTCAAGATATACCTTTGACGCTATTCACCTCTTGAAGATGACTTTTGCACTAGACGTTGCTCTTCACTTTTTAAGCTTCCTTTCTTCAAAGAATATCCTAAGCAACAACTAATACATAATATGGAGTGTTTTGCAATGGAATCAAGCCAATACAAATCATGAACCTTACACCAACCCTAACAACAAAAACAAACCTCAACCAAAGACAACCCCTTGGATTCCCACAACCACAACAATAAAACCACTCAAGCAATCAAGATGAGAGAAAATCTAACCTAGAGGACCTCTTCTCCAAAAACATGGGCAAGTTGGACACTAGAATGGAGACCCAAGATTTGGCATTGAGGAAGCTTGATACGAAGATTGACCAAGTTGCTCAACATTCGCAAGCCTTAATCTAAAACTTGGAAATGAAAATCGATCAACTAGCTAAGGGACAACACGGGGCATTACCAAGCAATACAGTGGTCAACCCCAAAGAGCAATGCAATGCTATTTCATTGAGAAATGGAAGAGAGGTTGAATTGCTAGAAGGTTTTGGGAAGGATGATGAAGTTGTTGTTGAAAAAGAAGAGGGTATTATTAAAGAAGAGGTTATAGAAGATAAGAAGAGTTCTAGTGAAGGTAAAGTACCTACCACATCGTATGATCTCCCTCCTCCGTCCCAAGTCAGGCTTATGTGCCACCCATCCCTTACCCCAAAAGACTTAAAAAATACCAAGATGCTCTAGGCTTTGCTAAGTTTTTGGAAACTTTCAAGAAGCTTCACATCAACATATCATTCATAGAAGCTTTGACACAAATGCCAAAATACATGAAGTTCTTGAAGGAGTTACTATTAAAGAAGAGGAGATTTTAGGATTTGAAAATAGTGGCAGTCACGGAGGAGTGTAGCGCAATCCTTCAAAACAAACTCCCCCCAAAATTGAAAGATCTCGAAAGGTTTACCATTCCATGTGCCATTGGGAATATGGAGTTTGGGAGTGCTTTAATAGACTCAGGAGCGAACATTAACTTGATGTTTTAATAGAAGGTGGGTAAATTCTACTTCCCAGTTGACTTCGTGATTCTAGATATGGAAGAAGATATAGAGATTCCTTTGATTCTTGGGAGGCTGTTCTTGAAAACTAGTGGAGCATTGGTTGATCACAAAGAGGACAAGTTGACATTGAGGGTTAAAGATGAAAAAGAAGTATTCGACATGCTCAAGGCCACCGATAACATGTTTAAGAGTTGAGGTTGTTGATCCTCCCGTAAGGAAAGTTTTCAGAAGAGACATTTCGAAAGAGTCGCCTAATTCTAGTGTGGTTCATGATGCTCCAAGAAAGAAAATGAAGAGTGTCCATAAACCGTGCTCTCATGAAATTATGAACAAAACCCAAGTGACTCCTCCGAATAAAATTGAGAAGAAATTGGATAAAAGGGACAAAGGGAAGAAAGCATTCATTGTGGACCAAATAAGAATAGTGAACGGATTTTGTGTGAGGATGTTTTATGCCTCACATAAGTTGAGAAAGAAAGGTGATGAAGATATTTCACCAACCGTTGATCCAGATTGATGAGATGAGCAAAATGTGTCTAGCCGAGACGTTAAACAAAGCGCTTGGTGGGAGGCAACCCACCTAAGTAACTCTTCTAATTTTAAGCTATTTTTTTTGTTTTGTTTAATTTTGTTTTTGTTAAGTCTTTTTTTTCTTGCTTAGATTAAGTGTGTGGCATTGCATCGTGCCTAGTTTTTAGGTTTGCATCGTGCTTGTATAGGGTTGCGTTTGGCCTCCCTCCCGCTTATAAAGCTTATATTGTCCAATCTACTTTTGTGCAAACATTAGGGACAATGTTTCATTTATGTTTGGGGGTGCAGCCATTCTTTGACCATTTTTGCATGATTGTTTTGTTTGTGCTAAATTTTGAGATTTTTTTCAATTTCTACTTGATTATGTGTTTGATGAGTCAAGTTCTGTCCGTTCTCTTGCTTTGAGCCAAATTTTGGAGTATTAGCTTGCTTAATGAGATGCTTTTGGGTTGTGCCTTTGGAGGCAATTTTTGCATGTCTTGAATCCCTGAGTCTAGGTAAAGGTTGTGCTAGTTAAAACTACACACATTGCTTGCACGCACTCTACCAGACTCGAAAGCGTCTTAGTGATTGGGTATCGTGCTTAAGATGTCTAGATCATTAGTGGAGACTACCCGTGTGAAGCCAAAGCCGATATAGCACCCTTATGAGTGTAATTTTTTTATTATCGCATCTTAAACACTCTTCTTGTAGATAAATAAGCATAAATAAAAAATGACCTCACTACATACTTTGGACATTAAAGAACGTCATTTTAAGAGCATCACGGTAGTTTCGCCTTTGTTTGCTTGCTTAGCTCGTGCCTATAGAGATTATGTAGGCTATATGTGTTAAGTCACTACAAATGTCCCAAACACGTCCCGTGCCTTGTGTGTGTGCTTAAATGTCCTATCTATGTTGACCTACACACTAAACCTCATCACTATATCAACCTATTATATATATATATATATATATATCCATATCTTACATAAACACTAGACCACCCCATTTGCTACGATTATGGCTTGTTATCATCTCAAAATGAAGCTCAAGAAAAATCAAAATTGTTTAAGTAGCATGTACTCAGGCTAGATATGTAATTTGTGCAAAGAATAAGGCTCAAAATATATAAAAAATTAAAAAGTGCTCAAAGAAAAAGAATAGCACAAAAAGCCTTCTAATCTTTAAAAGTGTAAAAGTTGCTAAAATGTAAATCAACTTAATATATCACAAAATGATTAATCGAATAATTCATGCCAAGATGCTATTATATATTATGAAGAGTGTCCCAAATAGAAGCTTAAACATAATCGATAACTAGCCCATAATTCCATACCCACCTAGCCTCTCCACCACCAATTCACCATAACCTCACTTGAACTCTAAAGAAGTCCTAATTGATCTTTAGGAGGAGTTGTAGCTTGTTAATAAAGATATCAAATGGTGCTTTGCTCTTATTCTTAATGTTCAAATCCATTCTTGTGGTCAAATTTCATTTAAACTTTAGCGGTTTTTCAAATTATCATATGCATGTAAAATTTGAAAATTTCTTGTACATAATCTCCAACCGCATCTGTTTGTTAGGTGAGCCTAGGTTCTGAGTGGTAATATGAGAGAGATCCTAAAAGGAATAGAGTCGAGGCGAATTGCTATCATAAGACTCTTGTGTTCAATGCTTTTGAAGCTATGTTAACTAAGAAGTATGGAATTGCAATCTCTTTTGTTGTAGCACCTTAGCTTGCACTTCCCAAGCTTTATCTTAGGGGTCTTAGCATGTATATGCCTCAATCTGGTCCGCCCCTTATTGCATCTCTGTCTTTAGTTGGCTTAGCATGAAAGATGTTTGTGGGTGTCGTTCTGTAAACCCTCACGAGACTTCACTAGTCCACTAGGGATCGCCTAGCGGTTTAAAAGGCTTATGGCACATGCCAAGTGCCATCGTGTCGCCCGTGAAAACGGTGTTTTATTTATTTTATTTTATTTTATTTATTTATTTTCTTTTCGTTTGTTTTTGTTTTGGTTTTGCTCGAGGATGAGCGAAAGATAGGTTTGGGGGTATTTGATTGGATGATTTACATACCTATTTGAGGTCCCTATTTCCTAGATTTTGTACTCGTTTTCGAGCGTGTTTTTTTGTATATAATGCGTTTTGTGAGCATTGTGTAAGTTATATGCCCTAAAATAAGGTGTTGAGCATAATTGAAGAGTTTCGGAGGTTAAAGGGCTGAAATTGGAAATCTTCATGCAGAACATTCAACTTTCGGGGGCCATATCTCCCTCTTCCGATTGAACTACATTTCTTGTAATATATTCAATTGCTTTTTCTCTAAAAAACCACCTACCTACCAAAGAATATTTACTAAGTCATTCTCATACATCACCATACTAAATCCTACACAATCCATAAGACACTTGACATCAATCCATGATCTTTTCTTGTTCTTGGGAGATAGGAGATTGAAGGAGCTTGGAAGAGAATAAGAGCAAAGGAAGAATAAAAGAGCAAAAGAACAGGATCTACTCTACATAGTTTCCTCTTATACTTTACCTTTTTCATTTTCTTTATTATAGCCATTTATTCATTTGAGCATATTTGTTGTATGGCTACACTTTGTGATATGACCTAAATACCTAGTGCTAGGATTTGATGTAGCCTCACCCTTGACTATATATATTTATTGTCCTTTGTTTTATCCATTATGTGCAAATTGTAGTTTGTATGGATGTTTTAGTGTACTTAATGCTATCAATAGATTAATCTCATATTGACTGATCATTGATTGCGTGTTATGAACCGACCGGAGACACACACACATCGTGTTCAATGAAATGTCTTCTATGCATGTCTAGAAAAGTAGACCTACTTAGGCTAGCGTATAGGATTCCTTAGTGTGCCAATATTCTTAGTGAACTCATACATATATTCTGAGTAATCGAGAGATAGGCTCAGGTATGACTTGGGTGTGACCTATTCCACTCGACTGAGATTATAGGTTAACAATTGGGTGCATGAATCTACAAATTACATGAGCATAATTTGGGTATGCAAAGTGAGTTTAGAGAGGAATTTAGGAGAGGGTGGGCTGTAGTTAAATCTTTGCATCATTTCCTTTATAATTATATTTGATTTTAATACTTGTCATTTCTTTATCACAATAACATAAATCCTTTTATTGGTTTAATTTAACTTGCTTGAAGTAGTCAAATATGAAAACCTTCCCATATTGCTTGTTTGAATAGCACTTAGGCTAATCAATTTTGGTAATCAATCACTCGATCCTTGTCAGGAACGAACTTTACTTGTCCTTGTACTACTCTCCGACCTCGTACGATTGTGAGTGTCATTAAGAGGTAGTCACCTACCACACACTTGACACTCTATAAATACCCCAACTCTAGAAGAGTTGAGGGTTGGACTCTTGCTAGACTTGAAAAGAGAAATAGACAATCTTGCTACTATAGAACGACTAGCTTCGCGTTTGAAGCCTAAATGATGTAATCTTGCTACTATAGAATGACTGGTTTCCATGATAGGAACCTCACGGTGAGATAGAGAGAGTTCTATCCCCTTTCCCCCTCTCACAAAGTTGTAATCCAACCTGAATAATAAGAAGAACCATGTATAATCCATTCATGCATGAGATAAGGCCTTATTTGATATAGTATATTGTGCGTCGTGTCCGTCCTCGATCATGACTGGTACCAGCACCCCTGGGAACTGGTGCTAGCTATCTACTAGCGTAGCCCAGTCTAAAAAAATCAGAGATCCTGCTCCCTGCAATCCCCTGCTTCTACCTCGCTACCCCTATCATGATAGAACCGTGACCCGGCTGTCCCAGCCCACGCCAAGGCCTCTCCAGCCGTGGGGCACCGCTCTATCCGGTCTAAGAGTTATCTAGGAAATCCTTGACTGATTTTTAGGATAACAATAACCATCAACAGAATCGCTTTATGAGTTTTCTTTTTTTCAATTATTTCTTTTTCTTTTTTGGGTTTGGGGTTGATTTTTGAGGTGGGGTTTTTTGATTGATTGGTTCTTGTGCGGTTGCAGATCTTTGTAAGAATTTGGTTGCTAGGTTTTCGGCTAGGTTAGTGGACGAGGCCAATATCTTCGAATGGAGTGTTACGATTATTGGATCGCTGGATACTCTCTAGTTTGTGTATTTTTGTCAAGCTAATTTGCTTGAAGTTTGTGTTTTTATTGTGATTGGTTGCATTTTTGTAAAAATCTTGATGATTGTGTTTGATACTTTGATGAGATTGGATCAATTGCTGAAATTAGGTTCTTTGGCTCGCTGTTGGTGGTGGGTTTTTTTTGGGTTGTTTTTATGGCAATTTGGGGCTGTTTATGGTGGTTTGGGGTTTTTTTGTTGAATGTGTGATGATTTGGTTATTTCCCAAATCAGACTTCTCTTCTATCTAATCGATTCTTGCTGGCTCGAGTTGTTACAAGTTGTGAGGAATTCTGGAATTGAAGATAAGAAGAATTGGAGATTGGAAGATAGAATAGAAAGAATAGATTGAGAGATAGAGAGAAGAGAAATAGGATTTAGATTGGAAAATTGTAATTCATTTGTGAATATCCAATGATAACATCAGGGTTTGGTGGTGGTGGTGGTTCGAGTCCAAATGGGTTGGTTCGAGTTTTTTAATTAATTATTTTATTTTTAAATTGTTTTTTATTTTTATTATTTAATTTAATTATAGAGGGCCATTTTGGTCCTTCAATTCATTTCAACAGCTATAAGGGGTAGCAGGGTCATTTGACCCTCTGACCCTATCAGATTCAACTTTTTCAACGGAAATATTAACAGAAGGACTAAACGAGACAATTCTGAAAACTGGGGGACTAGTTTGGCTATTAGGTCAAAATAAAGGGATGAAAATGGATTTCACCCTAAATTATAATGATACAAATTCTCCTTTAAAGTGTGTCATTGGGGCACACATGAACATTTTTCATTATTAAAAAGTAAAAGTTATTTAATATGATTGCTCAATTTCATGACATTGGACGCAGTTGAAATAATTCTTGATCCACAGAAGAAGAAAATGCATGAACTTCCAATATGATTAGCGAAAGATTTGCAAGAGTTAATTATCTCTGAGATGCCCGTCCCCGTTTAGTTTAATTTGTGTGCATCTTCTCTTTTACCTTTATGGTGACAGTTTTGAGTCCTATTATATACATTTTACATGTGTTGAGAGTTTCTTCCAAATGTTATGGGAATAAAAGTCGTGTATATAGTGTTTGATCTTCGTAGATCTCGAGCTTGACAGACCCCTGGCCAAAAAAAATATAAAAACAAAATTAGGTCGGATATGGTTAGTTAGTTGTGTCTTGTGTGTATAAGATATATCAATAATAATGATCTTTATTAGCAGTAATTGCAAGTAAATATAAATCAACCTTTACTCAAATCAATTTCAATCATGTAAAGCAACCCCAGTATAAATTATTTCATTTCAATACAGCTTGTTGACCTAACAATTTAACAACAACTTCAATAATCTTTTCATATCCGGGTTCATAATTTTTTACTAATTTCACATGATTGTGCTTGAAAGATTACTAAAAAAGTATTTGTTGAGCAATTGTGCACCTCGATCCCCTTTGTAATGGTGATGGAGTTTGAATCTCTCAAAAAAGAAACATGGGGAGATTTTTCTTTTGTAATGTGGGGAGCTACTTGGTGTATTTTTGGGAAATTAAATAATTGGTACATACCTTCTCAAGAAAAAATAATAATAATAATTGGAACATATAACATACCATATTTTTTTATAAAAAAAATCAACCTAAAAAACAAGATCTAAGATCATTTCATCCTCTAAACTTCATCTAAATTTCTAAAAATCATGTGAAACTTCGATCTTCAGTTAGCATTATTGATAATAAATAATTATGATTTAGTTATTATTATTATTTTTTTGTTAAGAGTGAATCATTAGTATTAAAACCGTTGGTTTGTTATTATTATAGCTTTTAAAATAATTATTGTTAGTTGTGTTGAAAAAATAATTAGATAAATGTTTGGTTAATGTTTCTGTTAACATGTCATTAAACTCAAAAGCAGTATTTATGTGTTTGGTACATTATAATATTAATTGCTAGGAATTTTTATAATGACTAAAAACGTTTTAATTCGTAATTTGTATAAAACAATTATTTAATTTAAATGCCAACATGAAAATAAAATAATTTTATAACATTTAATTTAGATGTTAAAATAAATATATAATACAGTATATAAATTTTATTTATTTTTTATATTTCACATTACCAACATGTGTATCATTATTAACGTAGGTACAAAATGCTAGATCTTCTACTGGTTGTAGCATTTTTTGTAGTTCTTGATCTATTTATATATATTTTATGTATTTTTGGAGAACATAAAAAATAGTCTAATAATTATTAAAATAGCAAATAAAAAAATTATAAAAAACAAATAAAAACTACCATTTAAAATAAGTATTTAAAAAAACTCAAATTATAATAGTAAATAATAACAGTAGATTTATATGAAATAGAGGTTGGGATAAAAATGTCTTTATGTTAAATTAACAAAGATAATTTGATCATTTAAAAGATTCATTAAATCTCATAGCAGATTATTTCATAATCTTTCTTCAGATTATTAAATAATTACGTTTAGAAGTTTTACCAAACATCTTTTTCATACAAAAATTATTAAATAATCAAATTTTAATTTATTAGAAGCAATAGTAAACTAGACCATGATTAGTTAAAGTTTAGATGAGGAGATAATTTAAAAAATAAAAAATAAAAAATTGAGGAGACAATTCTTATCGAAAGGTTTCCGTGTTCGAGTGTTATTATTATTTTTTTTTAAATTCCAAATATTTCTAAATAAAAAGCATTAATTCATACAAAAGCATTCCAAAAACACACCTTCAGCTTTTGACCCAGCTCAAATCCATTGGATAGCCAGCTCGCTCATTCTTAAAATTAAACTTGAAAACAAACAATGAATAAATTAAACTAAAATAAAAACAGGTGGGTTCAGAGAGTTTTTGTGTGCTGCAAATCGTAGAAAGTTTATTAGATTCATCTTATCAACACCATAAAGTGGCTTTTAGATTTCCATTAATCTTGTCTAAAGTTGAATATATTCACTTAATTAAGAATTAAACTATAATCTATTTTATTGCTTAATGTCTGCTACTTGTCAGCTAATTATTACAGTAATCTATTTGTCCAAATTTTATTCCATAGTATCCATAAATGTTCAGATAGAAATGACAATGTAGGGTTGGCAAACTTGGGTTGAGCAGACAATTAAGGGTAGAGAAAGTTATGGATAAACCCCAATATGATTCATTTATATATATATATATATATATATATATATATAATTATTATTTATTAAAATATGATAAGAAACGGGTTATAGACTTTATTATTATTTTTTATTAAAACATGATACGGAACGGGTTAGAGGCTTACGAGATTGAGCAATTACATGCTGATAATTGTGCATGGTATGCGACTTGAACTCCTTACCACAACCGTAAAAATGGAGATGTACACTATTTGAGCTGAGAGGGGATATACTATGATTCATTTAATTAATTACTGATTATGTTAACATGTGCTTTAAGGGGACACATTATACAACTGTGTAACATTGGGCCCTTTAAATTTATAGCACTCTTTGGAGAGGTATTTTTGGAACTATCACCAACTTAGTGTACGTTTCGGAAGAGTTTCTCAAGTAGATCTTTTAAAAGTAGATTTTTTAGAGGTAGAGCTTTTAAATGAAAATCATTGGTCGTTTGGTTGTCAATTAAAAAAGAGCTTTTTTAATTATAGAATTACCAAAATACTCTTAAAAAAACTTTAAAAGATCTACTTGAAAAAAATTTAAATTTGGGCTTTTCCAAGTAGACGTAAACAACTTTTTTAATCATCCAAAAGCTCTACTTAGTGACAACCAAACGATAATTTTTTTTTTTTTTTTTTGAAAAGAGCTCTTTTAATTAAAAAAGCTCTTTCAAACGGACACTTAATAATTTGAGTTTAAATGGCACCAAAGTATGGTGATGGACAAAAATACCCCTATTTTTACTTTTATTCTTTTATGTATCTTTTTTTTTCTTTTCAAAAACCTCCATTGTCAATTAATGGAGGTCGAAGAAGAAGATGACAAAAAAATTAAAATAAATAAAATAAAAATAAAAATAAAAATTTGGAAATAAGTCTCGGGTAACCTACCCGAGACTTATTTACAAAGCAATAGGTCTCGGATAGGGTACCCAAGACTTATTTCCACCCTACCCGAGACTTATTTCCAGATCTATATATTTTTTTTATCTTCTTCTTCATCAACCTGCAATAGAGGTCGAGTTTCTTTCAACCTCATTGGAGGTCGAAATCGACCTCCAAAGGAGGTTTTTTTTTTTATCTCCATTTATGGAGGTGACCTCCATCAATGGAGGTTCTTGAAAAAAAAAAAAAAAAAAAACAGAGGAGAGAAGAAGAAAGAGAGAAAAAATAAATAAAGTAAAAGAATAAGTTAGGGCATTTTGGTCTCACCACATACTTTAATGCTATTCTTACAAGAATTATTAACTTGATTTTATTATCTCCACAAAGTACCTCATTTGGTGTTATTTCTCCCTATTCTCTCGGTAACATTCACTACTACAAAAAATGCAAAAGAAATCGTTTTTTTTATATGGAAGAAATCGGTTTTTGAAAATTTTAAAACCGATGTCTTTTTGAGTGATTTAGAAAAAAAGCGCAAAAGACATCGGTTTTTAACCGATGTAAAACAAGAGAAAAGAAATTGGTTTTACTTAAAACCGATTTAAAAACTAGGAGAAAAGACATCAGTTTTACTTAAAACCGATTTTAAAACCCAGGAGAAAAGACATCGGTTTTTGTTAAAACCGATTTAAAAACCTGATGTAATAAAAAAATTAATCCCACCGTCGCTGGCCTGCTCCACCGTCCGGCCACCACCGCCAACCCCACCTCTGATAATGATGACAATTAATAGCCATTTTGTGGAATCGAACTTGCAACCTCAAAGTCAAAGTGGTAAGCCTTTACCGCCTGACTACAAGATTGGATGTGTTAACAATTGCACAATATTTATATATAACCTATATGAGTTGTTAGAAATAAAAAATTAAAAAATTAAAAAAAAAACCTGTTTGATAAATTTAAATTTACTCAACTAATCAAAATTCTAATTTCTACTACAAACATATACATATTAAATAAATTTTATTGGTGGGTTTATTTTTCATTTCATTTTTTATTGTGTAGTTTTGTGTTCTGCTGGAGATATTTTTGTGCAAATTTTTTTCCCTAAAACTGTATCTTTTGGTAACAAAATAAATTTTTTCATCCACGTTGGATTCTTCGATTTTTCGATACAAATCCAACGGTATAAAGAACGTAAAATTCTGGGCAGTATTTTGAAAGTTATGATCAATTATTCATGAGTACTCAAAGGTCAAGCGATTTGAGATATTTTGTTGTGTAAACTTTTTCCTTAAAACTGTATCTTTTGGTAAGGAAATAAATTTTTTTGTCCATGAGGGATTCTTTGATTTTTTTATACGAATCCAATGGTATATAGAACGTAAAATTCCGGGTGGTATTTTGAAAGTTATGATCAATTATTCAGTCAAAGGTCAGAATTGAAGTGATTGGAGATATTTTTGTGCAAGCTTTTTCCTTAAAACTGTATCTTTTGGCAACGAAATAAATTTTTTCATCCATGTTGGATTCTTTGATTTTTCGATACAAATCCAACGGTATATAGAATGTAAAATTCCGGCGGTATTTTGAAAGTTATGATCAATTATTCAGTCAAAGGTCAGAATTGAAGCGATTGGAGATATCTTTGTGCAAAACTTTTCCTTAAAACTGTATCTTTTGGCAATGAAATAAATTTTTTTATCCATGTTAGATTCTTCAATTTTTCGATACGAATCCAATAGTATATAGAACGTAAAATTCTGGGCGGAATTTGGAAAGTTATGATCAATTATTCAGTCAAATGTCAGAACTGAAGCGATTGGAGATATTTTTGTGCAAACTTTTTCCTTAAAACTGTATCTTTTGGAAACGAAATAGATTTTTTCATCCATGTTGGATTCTTTTATTTTTCGATACAAATCCAACAGTATATAGAACGTAAAATTCCGGTTGGTATTTTGAAAGTTATGATCAATTATTCAGTCAAAGGTCAGAATTGAAGTGATTGGAGATATTTTTGTGCAAGATTTTTCCTTAAAACTATATCTTTTGGCAACGAAATAAATTTTTTCATCCATGTTGGATTCTTTGATTTTTCGATACGAATCCAACGGTATATAGAACGTAAAATTCCGGGTGGTATTTTGAAAGTTATGATCAATTATTCAGTCAAATGTCAGAATTGAAGCGATTGGAGATATTTTTGTGCAAACTTTTTCCTTAAAACTGTATCTTTTGGCAATGAAATAAATTTTTTCATCCATGTTAGATTCTTTGATTTTTCGATACAAATCCAACGGTATATAGAACGTAAAATTCCGGACGGTATTTTGAAAGTTATGATCAATTATTCAATCAAAGGTCAGAATTGAAGCAATTAGAGATATTTTTGTGCAAACTTTTTCCTTAAAACTGTATCTTTTGGAAACGAAATAAATTTTTTCATCCATGTTTGATTCTTCTATTTTTTGATACGAATCCAACGGTATATAGAACGTAAAATTCCGGGTGGTATTTTGAAAGTTATGATCAATTATTCAGTCAAAAGTCAGAATTGAAGCGATTGGAGATATTTTTGTGCAAACTTTTTCCTTAAAACTGTATCTTTTGGCAACGAAATAAATTTTTCATCCATGTTTGATTCTTCTATTTTTCGATATGAATCCAATGGTATATAGAACGTAAAATTCCGGGTGGTATTTTGAAAGTTATGATCAATTATTCAGTCAAAAGTCAGAATTGAAGCGATTGGAGATATTTTTGTGCAAACTTTTTCCTTAATACTGTATCTTTTGGCAATGAAATAAATTTTTTCATCCATGTTTGATTCTTCTATTTTTCGATACAAATCCAACAGTATATAGAACGTAAAATTCCGGGCGGTATTTTGAAAGTTATGATCAATTATTCAGTCAAAGGTCAGAAGCGATTCGCGAATCCGCGAGTGAGCTGTTTTCATCGCTCATTTTCACACTTTTCCAAATCGATTTTTGGAATATTTTCTGAGTTGAAAGTGTTTGTTTGCATGTCTACTTTCTTGTGTCAAAGTTTGAGCAAATAACGTCGAGTATTTTTAGAGATGCACACTTGAATGTGGACATAGGTCAGATTTGCATTGCAGAATTTTGCTTTTGAATCCTCATCGGTTTTTATAAAAACCGATGTTTAAACGCTTGTTTTTAATATCGGTTTTTATAAAAACCGTTGTCTTTTCAATGCAAAATTTAAGACATCGGTTTTTATAAAAACCGATGTCTAAACGTTTTTTTTTTTTAATATCGGTTTTTCTTAAAAACCGATGTCTTTTGAAACTGTAATTTTTAAGACATCGGTTTTTATAAAAACCGGTGTCTAAAAGCTTTTTTAAAATCGGTTACCAAAAACCGATTTCTTTTAGCGAAATCTAGTGATGTCTTTTAACCTTTTTGTAGCAGTGATTACACAACTAGTTATATAAAGCTTCATAGTCGTGAATATTTTTTCACAAATCTGGGAGTTTATACAATTTTGATTTTTAAATTATATAATGTTATATAATCGCTTAATATGTGCTCTTAAGTCACATTTTAATAGGACCCACTAGTTACATTAAAAATCAAAACTTCAAATAACCTATATAATAATGTAACCCATTATGCCATTTAAATGATAAAGAGTATTTTTCGTTTAATCCGTTTAACCAATTCAATAAACCAACACAACTCACTTAAATCATTTACATAAAATATAGGATTATGACATGACTCTGGCAAGTATTACTAATTTTTTTAAGTTAAAAGTTAAAATATATTCAAGGGGATTCAAATAAAAAATAACCATAACCATAGCCAGACATGTCATTAAATTCAAATGAAAACTTGTTAATTCCATGCTGTACAATGTACATTGATCATCAAATAAATAAATAAATTGTCATCCTAATTCCAAGACTCAGCAACCAATTATATATATTATTTCGTTTTTTTATTTAAATATCTGGAATTGATTATTGCATTGACATGTTTTCATCAATATTACAATACCTAAATGGTTAATTGCTATCAAATGTGGTGGGCAGTTGTGTACTTAAAATAGTACCGACTTCCTGTTTATGCAAATCATTTGACTAATCTTTATCAAATATTTGCTGATTAATTCATATCTAACTTTTTATGATTCATCAGGAGTCAGGACCACCACATGCTTCACTCAACATGTCAAAATCTTAACCTAGTTAGGAAATTCTCTTGCTTCATGCATTAATGTCATACTTTATTGTTAGCCAGATATATAGCTTTTTTTTGTTTGTTTGTTTGTTTGTTGGTTTACACGAATATGGAATGTGGATTCTAATAAAGTTTTTCTCTGATGTCTTGTGGTTTAAAATTGAGATATAGGTACCAATGTGACTTAATGTTTAAAATTGAGATATAGGTACCACCGTCCAATGTAACTTAATGGCAAATGATGCCCATTCAGTTTGGTAATATTTAAACTTTGGGTCTAGCTTTGTTATACTAATTGTAACGATAATTTAATTTGTTCAAGTATATAGTATAATATTGTCCGTTTTTATGTAATTTGGAAAGGATATGATCTTAACCCATAACTTTATTGATATAGCATCAGTCATGGAACCTCTACTTCTTGGTTCATTTTAGACTTAAAACCATGAAATTTGCAGAGATTGTTTACATATAACCACCTTATGTCTAATTTTCCTTACGGTTCTGTAACTTTCCTAGGCAATATAGCCATAGAGCAAAATTGATCTCAACTTGACATTTTGGTAACTCTGACACCAAATTAATTAATTATAACGATACTAAACCCAACAACAGTTTTAACTAATAGAGTTAAGTTCACCCGTAATATTCAAGTTAATTACATCAACAAAGAACCTAATTAATTACAGTCCTAGAGAGAGAGAGAGAGTCCTTATAATGCATGGCTGGTTTGAAATCTATATGTAAAGGGACAGATAACAGCTGGTAACCTTCACATGGAAAAAGAATATGATGAAAAATAATCAAGTGTACTAGAGCAGGACCACTTATAGAGATTGGAGAGAAAGAAGCAACTTGCCATTATATGTATACACCCATGATTTTATTTCTAGATGAATTTGATATTTTTATGCTAAAATACCCCCCCACCTCCTCAGGACTTGTTACTTTCAAACATCTACAAAAGCAATTAATTGTTCTCACTTCTCAACCTGTCTATGGCCCTCTCTCCATGTGGAACTAAACATCAAACTCTAAAGCAATTCATGAAAATCACTTTGTTATATTGATTTCTACAAAAGTAATTATATTTTTGGAAGAAATTTATTCTTTCAGGACATCAGATTGATAGAGGGAGAATCGATCAGATTCTTCCATATATATATGTCTTTTTTACAGTTGTTATTGATAAGAGTCTTTAATTCTTTAATATATACAGTTATACACACATGTACATTATTCTAAATCATACAAATAAAGTGAAAACAAATTAATCGATCACAGGGCATGTTCGTCGGTGGAAATAGAGGGGAAATAGCACTCTTTTTATGTAGACTTTTAAGAGTAACACTAGTTTAATTAGTTATGTTTAAAGGACACCAATAGACAAAAATATTCTTATCTCCTTCTTTTAGGGTTTTCTTTTTTTTTTTTCAAAAACTTCCATTCATGGAGGACCAATGGTGGTCCTTGATCAATGGAGATGGAACAGACCTCCATTGGAGGTAATTAGAAACACCAAAATAAGTCTCGAAAACAAAGCGTGAGACTTGTTTTTATGAGTGTGTTTTAAGGGTATTTTTGTCAGATTCACTTTTTAGGTGCTATTAAAACTTAAGTTAATAAGCTGGTGATAGTCTTAAAACTCACTCTTTAAAGAGTGTTATTAAATTTTCAAGCTCGTATTTGTTGCCCTGTACTGTATTGTATTAGGCAATTAAAATTTACTAAAATAATGCCATAGAGTGTTTGGGGTCCAAACACTCTATGGCATTATTTTAGTAAATTTTAATTGCCTAGTGCAACAAATACCGTATTAGCTACTACATAATATTTTGTGGTATTATGTTGTATTGTGTTAGAAAAAAAAACACTTTTTATTTTCTTTTTCTTCTCAACAAATATGGAATATTGATGAAAATATGTATTTTGCTATTATATATATATATTTATAATTTTAAAATTGTTGATGATGATTTTTTGATAGCAAAAAAGTCAATAACAATTTTGATCTTGACGTAAGGAAAAGCATGCAAGAATATATGTATTTTGCTATTATATATATATATATATATTTATAATTTTAAAATTGTTGATGATGATTTTTCGATAGCAAAAAAGTCAATAACAATTTTGATCTTGACGTAAGGAAAAGCATGCAAGAATAAAAGCACAAGATTTTACATGGTAAAACCCTAAATTAGGGAAACATCCACGGTTATTGGAGATGGTGAGAAGAAAGATTTCACTATGTTAAATTAATGAATACACACTCAATCTCGTGTTCACTCTTGATGCTAAGGTTTCATGCGTAGGCATACTTTCATAGTCTCACTTTCACCCTTGCCTTCTTGCCAATTCCACAAAGCTTTTTCATCAAACAACACATCACGACTTGTAATCATCTTCTTGTTTTTCAAACTATATAGTCTATAGCCCTTAGATTGTGAACTATAACCTATAAAAATACACTTCTCACTTGCTTCATCAAGCTTGCGTCTTCTCTCTGAAATTCTCTTAAGCAATATAGTGTAGAATATACCTCCAGAGGGGTGGGTGGGTGGGTGGGTGGGGGGTGAATAGATATAGGCCCAATTTCTTCCAAATTCAAATTTACGGAATACAATAATTAAATGCACACTTGATGTATCTTAACAATTGAATTGTTTTAACCAACACATGCGGAAATCAATATACAAGTGATGCAATCAATTCAAAATAAGGAAGATAAAAAAACATAAAAACGAAACTTGACACAATTGTTTTTATGTGGTAAAACTCAAAGAGGAAACATCCACGGGTTGATATCACAACCGCCGGCAAGCAATTCACTATGATGAAAATGACTTACACACTAAAGACAATCAACACATGATATCCACCCTAAACTATCAACTCCTAGTCTACCCTCGGGCCTAGTGAATCACCTAGCCTACTTCCTATCCGAGATGTGTCCTACACCTCTAGGAAGCAACTTCCTATCTAAGACTCTTAAGTCTCTAGGAAGGTTTCCTTGCTTAGCTATCCGATCACAAAGATCATAGTCAAGCTCCCCTAACTCAACCATTCGAAGTACCACACTCCTAGCTAAGTCTTTTGCTTGACTATCCGGACCACATGTCTTAGTCAAGACTACTTGCTCTAATCAAAGCTTCACTCACTTTGAAAGAGACTTCCACCTATTACAAGGCTTTGATCTAGGTGATACAAGTGATGCAAAACACAATCAAATAAAGCAAGATGATCAATCAAGCTCTATAAACATGCTTAGTGATAATCTAGAATGTGCTTTCAACAAACAATCACAAATGTATCTAGAAATCAAAGAATGTTAATCAATAAGAATAAGATTAGAATATTCAATATTTCACTCAAAAATTCTTAGTTCTTAGATCATGAAATTAAACCTAGAAATCATCATGAAGCACATCATATAAGATATTTCTAGAATCAATTTCAAGTTTAATCAAGTCTAGCTAAAATATGTTCAAATGAGATCACAAAGCTAAAACTCAAAATTCAATCGATCAAACAAACCTAGAATATGAATTAACATCTTAACACATTTCATCTATCAAATAGGAATATTAAATGAGATGATCAAAAGAGAAAGTGAGAAGAAGATGTTGCACCTACAAATGATGAACCACGGACTGAAATCTGCTTGCTGTAAAAAATCACGAAATCATTTGACTCTGAAAATGCTTTGGGGTTTGTTACTCTCTTCAAGGCCAACACTTTTGGCTTTTAAGTCACTCGATTTCAAGTTGAAATGAGAGAGTTATGATCAAATCAAAAACTTGAAGAAAATTTCAACTCTTTATCTTTTCAATTTTTTCTTCACACATGCTTGGAGGAAAGGAGGAGGATATTTAAAAGAGAGAAGGAGGGAGATTCGGTGAAGAATTAGAGGTGGACACATCCTCAACCCCGTGAGAGGCGCGTGAGCCTCACGGGGCAAAAGGATGTGTGGGCCGTGAGGCTCACGCCCTCTCCAAGCTTGGCCGTTGGCCAAAGCTTGCTTCCCTCGTGCTCCTCTCTCGTTCTTTGGCCATATTCATGCCTCTGAACTCTGAATTCGAATTCATCTTCAGATTACGAACCGTGACTCCTTCATGCACAAGGACGACTATGAAACTTTGATAAAATATTGAGAATTCGACTCAGTACACGATGACGAAGACAGCATAACATATGAGAACGTAAAGTAGTGTAGCTTCCTAGTTTGGACTCCAAACCTAATGAATGAGTAACCGAAATGACCGGGACTCAATAAGGAAACATATTAGATCATGTTTAAGTCCAAAATAAAAGAAACACAAACAAATAAACACAAAATCACACAAGTATGCTATTTCCTAGACATAGTCTTATAATATGCAATTCTTCAATGTTTGTCAATGTGAGACAAATGCATGTGTATACTTCAATAAGTGTGTGAATGTGTTATACCAAATGTAGCACAATGATCCAGGGACACACATGAATGAATTATGTGTGTGTGCGCTTATGCCTTGCAAGATGAAGAAGAATTTTGATACCTTAGCATCCAAGTATGCGTTTTTCCTCTTGAAGACGATATTTGCATGAGAAGTTGCTTTTCTCCTTTGAAGCTTCTTTTCACCAAGAACCACCTAAGCAACTAATTATTATAGATATAGAAAGTTTACAATGGAATCAAGCCAACACAAATCAAGGATCTTACACTCTCTTTTGGAACTTAAGCATAACTTACACAACCGAAGACTTTTAAATGTCTCACGGATGGTTTTCTCCCACTCCAAGCTTCAAGAGAAGTTTGGTTCCAAAGTGTTTTTGTAGGACTTCTGTTTATCAAGTAAACCGCCGTATATACCGCTTCACCCAAAAAAACTTTTCGTAGCCCTTTCTCATGAAGCATTGACTTGGCCATTTCCATCATCATTTGGTTCTTCCTCTCGGATACCCCATTTTGTTGTGGAGTATAAGGCACCATAAGTTGTCTCTCAACACCTTCATCTTCACAAAACTTGTCAAATTCATGTGAGTTGTACTCTTTTCCCCTATCACTTCTCAAGATTTTAATGTAATTGCCACTTTGTTTTTCAACAGAACTTTTGAACTTCTTGAAAATAGTAAAGACTTTGGATTTTTGCCTCATAAAGAAAACCCAAGTCATTCTAGTAAAATCATCAATAAAGAGAATGAAGTACCTATTGTTGCCATTTGAAGGTGTAGACATTGGCCCGCGAACATCGGTATGGACCAATTCGAGTGCTTTCTTTGCTCTCCATGCAACTCTCTTTGGAAAGGCTTGACGATGATGCTTTCCAAGAGCACAACCTTCACACACTCCATCCTTGTCTTCAATGCAAGTAGGCAACCCCACAACCATATTCATTTGAGAAAGTAATTTGAGACCATGAAAGTTCAAGTGCCTAAATCTCCGATGCCATAACCATGACTCATCAACGGTATCCATCTTCAAGGCAACATTTCCTTCATATTTGAACACAATCGGGAAGTTTCTATTTTTCTCCATATTTATCTTCTTTATAACTTTCTTGTTACCCCCTCTATCATAGATAGTGCACCCATTATCTTTAAAATGAACATCATACCCATGCTCTATAAGTTGCCCCACACTAAGTAAATTTTGATCCAAATCAGGAACTAGCAACAAATCTTTAATGTATTTGATTCCCATGCTAGTTTGAACACCAATTGTTCATTTGCCTCTAACATTCACCAATTCACCATTTTCCATCTTCACTTGAGAGTTGACAGTAGTGTCCATGTTTAAAAACATGTTTTTATCACCGGTCATGTGATTGCTACAACCACTATTTAGGAATCAAACATCATTTCTTTGTTCGGATGCACTTTGACAAGCATAGAACAAATTCCCATAACTTTCTTTTTCTTCCGCACAACTAGCTTGTTGATTGTTCTTGACTCTACAATCTTTTTGCACATGCCCATATCTCTTGCAATTATAACATTGAGGCTTCCCCTTGTTCCAACAATCTTTCTCTAAATGACCAACCTTCTTTCAAAAATTGCATTGAGACTTCCCCTTGTTCCAACAATCTTTCTCTAGATGGCCAACCTTCTTGCAAAAATTGCATTTTGGCAATTGTGAAGACTCGTCATTGTTGAACCTTCTCTCAAAATTTGGCTTCCCTCTACCTCTTCCATTACTTCCTCTTCCTCTTGCTTTTCCATGTCTACCACCTCTTGATGACTCTTTTTTATTCTCACGGTTGAGTTGCAGCTTCGATTGAAACACACTTTCAATAGGACTGTTGGAATGCTGTAACAACCTTTGCTCAAATGATTTCAAAGACCCTATCAATTCCGCAACACCCGACTTAGAGACATCTCTAGTTTCTTCAATAATGGACACAATAGTTTCAAATTTTTGAGGTAAACATGCTAAAATCTTCTCAACCAATTTATTCTCACCAATTTCATCCCCATAAGCTTTCATTTGATTAACAAGTTCCATAAATCTAGAGAAATATTCCATCAAATTCTCATTCTCCCTCATTTTCATGTTCTCAAACTCCTTTTTAAGAGTTTGAAGTTTGATAGCCCTTACTTTGGTGTCTCCCTAGAATTCTTGTTGAAGAATATCCCAAGCCTCCTTAGCTTTGCTAGCTCTCATTATTCTAGGAAATATAGTATTCCCTATTCCTTGTTGAATAAAAAGGAGAGCTTTTGCATCAATCTTTCTATTTTTCTTAAGTTCTTCTTTTTGGGTGTTAGTTAGGTTTTTTTGAGAATCATAATCCTCATACCCATTTTCTACTAACTCCCACACATCTTGAGAAATAAATAAAGTTTTCATTTTTATATATCAAAAGTCATAGTTCTCACCTTCAAAAATGGGAATAGAGGTATGTTGAATGTTGAGAGTTGAGTTGCTAGTTCTTGCCATGGAAAAAATCTCTGCAGCTTTTCCTTCCTTGCTGAAACTTTTCTTTGACAGCAAATCTTCAACCTTTTTAACACACCACCACTAGGTCCCTTCGATCTAAGCTCTGATACCACTTTATGTTGGTTTTTTTGATGATTCTAGTGCATAAAAATTCAATCTTGGCAACATTTTTTTTTTTGTTAGGGATTTTGAGAGGAAGAGAGGAAATTAGAAAGGGGCTTTTTTTTTTTTTCAACTACTATTGCTGTCCCTTGTTTTCTTCGTATATATTTCCAGCAAAAACATATTTTTTTACATATGTTTTCTCAACTAATAAGAAGCTTACACAGACATCAAAAAGCCACATCATATGAACTTAATAACATGTGTTTAATTAGTGTGTTTATCATATGAACTTAATAACATGTGTTTATCATATGAACTGTCTCGAATACGGACCCTCAGTATCATTGGGTTTGGCAGTCGAATGGTGTTCGGCATCCGCATCATACAGACTGCCTCCCTCCTCAATGCCCTCATAGTACCGTTCAGCCAGCTCTACCGGTGTCGGCACCAATTTCACCCTCGTAAACATCTGAAATCAATGTTAGACCATTTGTAATCGCATACATACTATTAAATATTAACGTTAACATAACAGATACTTACCCGTTCAATGAAAATGGAATCCAACTTATCCCCCCTCGGTCGCTGACTCAACTCCCATTTTAGAATACGGGGGGATAGCTCGATTTCCCTGCGGGTCCCACAATCTTCGATGGCAAGATCGGGGATAACCTCAAAAGCAAATATCTGCGTAATAGATAAGTACAATAATAATCAAACACATCAATCATATGAAAATAAAAAATACAATTAAAGTATGGAATCAAATTCTAAATTCTTACCAATAGTGCATAAGTACAACCATATATGTTGTACGTCTCCACCTTGTGCACTTCAATGCCCTTTTCTCGCTGTCTTTTTCGAACCGTTCCCGACGACCATCCAATGCATGCTTGAACCCAGAAATAGATCGCCTATACACATGCGCACCCCACGGGAATGCATCAAAAGCGTCCAAGTTCTCGATTAGGCGAAACTGCCATAATGGGACTTTCTCTCTCTCGTCCAAACCCATTAGTATCCAGTTAAGCATATACAGTAAGCATAGCTTAACCGCATCGTACTGCTCAGCAAAACCACCAGTCCGTACAACGGCTTTCAGCTCTCCAAACTCAACCTCATCTCGACCCTCAAAGTACCGCTGGTGTATGCCATTCGGTACCACATCATAGGTCGACGTGTCGGGAAGTTGTCCAAACTTCAATCCGGTGATCAAACAGAACTCAACCTTCGAGAACCGAACCGAATGCTTTCCTAAAAGAAATCTCATCTCATCTTCCGGCCCGTCGTGATGCAACTCACGAATAAGCAATCGATGGACAATGCCAGCTGAAAACTTCATGTTGTGCTGCATCCGAAGGAAATGTCCAAAACACGACTCAGTGTACCGACGTCGTTCTTCGACCGTAAGATCTTCAGGTACACTGTTAAGTGCATTTTCGATATCTCTAAGGTGACCGAAATGGTCATGCTGAGTTATTTTCCCCGGGTACCTTTCTTCCGCTGGAGTTTTCAGAAGATCTTTCAGTGGATTCCTCATCTGCATATTCACACCAAAAAAAAAAAAAAATTTAAAACAAATTAATATATATAACTTCATGAAAAGGCTCGGACACTGCAAAAATAAAAGTCACGGAGACTTTAAGAAAAGGCTCGGAGTGAGGTTCAAAAGTCTCGGAGACTTAATGTAAAGGCTCGGAGACTTTATAAAAAGGCTCGGAGACTTAATGCAAAGGCTCGGAGACTTTATAAAAAGGCTCGGAGATTCAAATTACAAAAACCTACATCATAGAATTAAAAGGCTCGATTGAAGGTTTAAAAGGCTCGGAAAAGGCTCGGATGAAGGTTTAAAAGGCTCGAGATTCAAATTTCAAAAACCTACATCATATTCTTTAAAAGGCTCGGTAGAAGGTTTAAAAGGCTCGGAAAAGGCTCGGAGAAAGTTTTAAAAGGCTCGGAAATGAAAAATTGCACAAAACATAATCACATTAATTAAAAGGCTCGGGTGAAGGTTTAAAAGGCTCGGAAAAGGCTCGGAAAAGGCTCGGAGAAAGGTTTAAAAGGCTCGGAAATGAAAAATTGCAGAAAACCTAGTCACATTACTTAAAAGGCTCGGATGAAGGTTGAAAAGGATCGGAAAAGGCTCGAACGAAGGTTTAAAAGGCTCGGAAAAGGCTCGGATGAAGGTTTAAAAGGCTCGGAGAATGTTCTATTCATCGTCTTCAACAAAATTTTTACAGAATTTTAAACCCTAATCAAACAAACCTAATGAACAATAAATCAAACCTAATCTATATGTCTAACCAAACACCAAACATCAAACGCAAATCAAATTAACAACAAAACGAGTGAGAGAGAAAGTTCAACTCACCACTGGACGCTTGGAGTCAAGAGGGGTACTGTAGCACCACCGCCGGTGATTCGCCGTCGCTTTTTTGGCCGGATTTCTTGCGCCGATAACTTCTCGTCTCTTCTGTTCTCTCTCTCCCTCAAGTTTTTTCTCTCACGTTTCAAAACACACAAACAGACAAAAATGGGGGTATTTTTGTCTGGTCACCAAGATTGGTGCCTTTTAAACTTACATTATTAAAGTGGTGCTATTCTTACAAAAAACCCTCCAAATAGTGACATTTAAATTTCGAACCCATATTTGAACTAATTAGATAAAGAACTATTGAGATAACTTGATTAAAAAAAAAAAAAAAAAAAAAAAAAAAAAACAAAGCCACAACCGTATATATAAGAGATATGAATATGCCATAGTTATTATTATTATTATTATTTTGTAAAGTGCTGTAATTATTTTAGTTCATAAATTGTATTGTAATGTGTATATGTAAAGATGAATTTTTATAAATCACACAGGTAGAATAGTATAAATTATTAATTATGTAAACCAATATTAAGATTAAAAAAAAAAAAAAAAAGTAAACTAATATGATTTACGTAAATAAAAAACAAAAGTCAATAATCATGAAAAAAACGGTTGCTTTTTTTTTTTAATTTTTTTTTTAATTTTTTAATTTTTTTTTAAGTGAGGATATTTTAGTAACTAAATCATGAATTCATTTTTCAGCCAGGAAAGGGAACTTGATTCCTAGGGTGTGTGAGAGGAATCAAGTTCCCTTTCCATCAGGAACTTAATTCCTAATTTATAAGTGGGGTCCACGGAATTTAATTCCCTAAAAATTTAGTAAACATTGGGAATTCAGAAATTAGGAACTTAATTCCCTTTCCTAAGTAGGATTCGTGATTAGTAAACATACCATAATTGTAATAATAAAAAACAAGTGCATGTGAGTATACCGGAAATCAAGAACCAAACTGAAAAAATTATTGGATATCATATTCATATATCCACAAAACAAGAGCTAGCTAAGACCATAAAAGAATATATTCAAAAGGAGTATTCCTTGGAAAGGCTATACATTACCCAATTTATTTTCAATGATTGGAATTCACATAGAAATGTCTCTACATTTTTGCATTCTAACAATCCCCATATATGTTCCTTGTGGTGTCCATTCCTTGTAAGTTGTAGCCAATGAATCAATCAATTGTTTCTATATTGTATAATCTAAATATAATTCTGCTTCTCTTTAGAAAATAAGATATAAAAATTTTTTGAAAAGAAAGATTATGATTGGTTGGATTGTATCCTAGGAAGCACGGATACTCCATTTGGTGGAGGTAACTCGTATCAAACTCGTATCCAGTTCGGATACTTCAGGATACGTATCCGATACGCCAAATGACGTATCCGATGACTTTTTCACAAGTTTGACTGGAGGATACTTAGGGGATACTTGGAGGATACGTTTGGGGCAATATTATAATTATTTTAGTATAAAACGGGGTCAAATTATAATTTCAAAATATTAGGGGTCAAAATGAAATTGTAAGGAAATTTTGTCTTTGATTCCATTGACATGGAGAATACCAGAATACTTGAGATTGTAAACCTTTCTCTTGATGAACCATAGTTAGATGCCGAATTATTTAGATCCTTTAACAATGTGAATGATGATAATGAAGTTAATTAGGAATTTAAAATATGTTTTATGATTTTTTTTTTAATGTATTATTTGGATTTTATAATATGTTATGGTTTATGTGACGTATGTTTTATTTGGATTTTGTAATATGTTCGACTTATGTGACATGTTTTATTTGAATCTTGTAATATGTTACATTGTTATGACTTATGTAGTTATGTGACATATTTTATTTGGATTATGAATATATTTTGATTTTGAATGAATTATCAAATATGCTTTTAAATATTATTATTATTTTTTAAATATAAATATATATTATTTTAATTGACGTATCCTGCCGTATCCGTATCCTAGTTTTTAAAGATTTACAGTATTCCCGTATCGTGCCGTATCCATATCTGGTATCCGTGCTACATAGATTGTATCTGAAAATGCTTTTTTGCCACAATTTAAAAATCAGCTCAAAATCTAATTTAAAGAGAAGAAGTTTAATTTTTCTTTCTTAAATGAATGTATCGATATCATGTCCCAAACTCGATACTATATCTTAGTTTTTGAATATTACATATTATTATTTTTATTATTTTTCTGGTCAAGAGTTTATCGAAAGCTAACGAGATCAATCGGTATAAGTACAGTTCATGTAAAAACTCTCACAACACATGAGGGACATGTAAACTTCAAAGTTTTCATAAGCAAACTGTCCAGATAACATGAATTCCTCAGTCCTCACACTTCAAAGGTTGTATCGAAAGCTAGTTCGGCAAAACTTCTTGTTTTGATAGGAACTTCAGATCGGGTGGAGGTGTGTTCTTGTTGGGGATTTGAACCGATGAACGCGGAAGCGACATGCCTAATATTCACTTATAACTCATAGCAATTAATAACGTCAATAGTAGAAAAATAAGATGAGAGAAAATAAACCAATCACAACACAAGATATACGTGGAAAACCCAAATCGGGTAAAAAACCACGGACTGTCAGGACGATAAAGAAAGTTCAACTATATGATAAATTGTTACAACCATATGCTCTAGGATTCTCTCTCACACCTCAACCCCAAACCACGCTTACAAGATCCTCACTGAGTACCCTCCCAATATCCCCTAGGTCTCCCCTGAATATCACCCACATATCTCATACTTGATCATACTCCTAAACGTACAAGACTTACTTGTTTCACATAAATACTATTTCCTTTTATGATAAGTCTTCTTATAAAGAGTATTCATTTTCCTTTAAGCACAAGAACTTCCCAAAAGAACACTTTCCTTTTCCACCGAAGATTTCCCGATCCATGTATACTTATGATTGACTAAGGTTTGGGTCCACTACTACAGAAAAGGTGAAAGAGATCACTTAATGCAGATCGTTTTATGAAAAAATGATCTCTTTTGCGAAGTGATCACATAAAATAGATCACTTAATTTAAAAGTGATCTTATTTTATAGAAGGGTTATTTAAATAGATCAATTTATGAAAAGTGATCTTTTTATTTATTTAAGAATAGATCACTTTTTTACTAAACTGATCTATTTTTATTTTCTAATAAAAAAAATATAATTTTGATATTTAGGTTTTCAGTTAACTGTACAGAACACACATCTTTTCTCTTCATCTCCATTATTTCTCGTTGCTCACTTATATTAAATCTCTATCTCTCTCTCTCTCTATCTACTTTTATGTTCATCTCTCTACTACAACAAGATTCTCTTTATTAATTTTTATTAAAGCCCTAATCTTCTTAACAATTGTTTATGGCTTTAAGTTGTTTTTTTTTTTTTTTTCATTTCGCAGTTGTGTTTTGCTTTGAAGAAGTATAAACATCACAAAAAAGGTATGTTCTAGGGTTTTCTTCTTTTTTATTATTTTAATTATGTGAGTATATATTTTTGTATCTTGATTTCAAATGTGAAATTGATAATTGATAAATGAATATTTCTAGGGTTTTTTTTTTTCAAGGTTGGAAATTCAAACTCTAGCAATCATTACTTGGAAACAATAATTTTAACAAGGTATGACACTTATTTCATTTGATATTTCTAAATATATTTAGAGATAATACATATATTTGAAGTAATTTGGTATATATTTATAGAGAAAATTGAAGAAGTGCATGTTTGTAGTTGTTAGATTTTAGTTTTATATATTTCATATTAGTATCAATTAATGTGCACACCAACTATTTGATAAAATATCCCTATAGAGCTAAACATTATATTGGCATATATGCAACAAAAAAAAAAAAAACAAAAAAAAAAATCGTATTCAAAGTCTGTCATACAATCCCAAAAGTAAGTTCTATTGTTAATTTTTTTGGGGGGAAATGTGTTAAAAGTTTTTATTATTGATATTATTTTATTATTTCTTGTAGTTTTTGAGAATGAAAAATTTAATATTTTAATATATATATATATATATATATATATATATTTGATTTCCATTTACTAGTAAAAGTAGATTGTTTTAATATTTTTATATAAGTTGTTATAATATCATATTAATTTTAAAATGTATATGTCAATCCATTTAAAGAAAATTATGAGGATACAGAGCATTGCGATTACAACAACGTTCAAAACAACAAAAAAACTTCTGTTAATCATTTCATTATACTTTTTTTTTTCAAAAGTTCTTATTCCTATTAATCATTGTTGTATTTTATGTTATGCAAATTCATAAGAAGTTTTCTTATACAAAGAAGATATTGATATTATTCAAGACGATAGGATTGAGTTTGTGAGGGATTGCATATGAACATATTGAAATATTGAACTTTGATGGAAAGCTGGTGCATAAGAACGTTCAAATGTTGAAATTTGTGGAAAATCGTAGTGTTGAACTTAAATGAATATTGTGAAGTGTATTTTTTTTTGGTTTTGAGATGTCTTGTAAATTGGTTTGAATTTAATTGAAAAAGGTTATTGAAAAAAAGAAATCAATTGTAATGTGAGTTTTTATGAATGAATGTTTTTTTTATTATTATTATTGTAATCATTGTATTATGATCAAAAACATTCAATTATTAGATTTAAATTAAAAAAAAATTATATTTTGACAATAAATAATAAACAGAACATTCTTTTATGAAAAGTAAATGTTATTTAATGTCTTGAATAGTGATTATTTTTTTTAATAAAAGTGATCTTTATTGGATTTTACTAGATTACTTTTTAAGTGATCTCTACTAGAGATTATTTTTAAGATCACCTTAATAGAGATCGCTTCAAAAAGTGATCTCTATATGATTTCAGATCATTTAAAAAGTGATCTCTATGAAGTTTTTTGTAGTAGTGGTCATATGCTGACGAACAGCACCCTATACCGTTTCAGTCACTGGAAATTACATCGCTTAGAAAACTGCAATCCATACACTAAAACGAACCCAAAACCGTTGTCAAACCCACAGCACTATCCACAACGATTATCTCTTCTTCAGTTCTTCATTTTCAAACTCCCTTAAGCAATATCATTCCAACTTCGTTTGGTTCAATTGGGTTCATTTGAGAATACGTGCGAAAACCTAATAGTTCTTTCTCTTCCGGCACACAAGAACATGGAATGGCTCCACCCCGAACAATAAAACCATAAGAAGGAAGCACGAAATCAAAGTACTTGATTTGATAGAAAAAAAATTCCATCCTAGAGGTGGTTTTTCTCTTCATCTACAATATGGCACGATGTGCATATGCTGTCTTTTATGAGTAATATAATTGTGTGACTTGAACCTCTATCTATCTGTAACAAATGTGAAAACGGAGATGCACAATCATTCAACTAAGAGTGCTTGTATGCTATTGTTGATTCATGAATCAAATTGTGTAAGTTGTTTAATTCCATCACATCACATTTACACTGCTAGATATTAATGAACTAGTATGCCTAGATTGCAATTTTACAAACTGATCTGAAGAGTATTTGATTCCTCAAGTGGTTCAAAAAGATTCTATCAATTTTGCCTTTATTTTGCATCACCACTGCCAGATATGACACCATTTGTTTCTGACATATATATTTACACTCATGATCATATATTGCATCTAAAACTATACCTATCATCAAAATTTACCTGCATATTCGATTATTTGTAATATCTACCTTATAATTGCTGTCGTCTCCTAAATATTCATGAGCAAAAATTCTCAGGTGCAAACCGTCCTTATTTTATATGAAGGAACTCAATGTTGAGTTCTTATTAAAGTCTATATGAGAAAGCGTCATGGACGATCTGCACATGAAAATGACTAAGATTTTGAATTTTTATGCCTTGAAGTCTTTCGAGAACCTGATTTCAAGACCTCACAAGGTGCCTGGAACCCTATATTTTCAACAGCTCCGACTGTCTTGGACAACCGTCGCTTGTTCACCTCTTCAACCAACGATCGATGCAGTAACTGGCTTCGAACATCGACCAGTGAACGGTTCCTGGTTAATGTTCTGTGGCTGTTCATCACCCTTTTCGGAGTACTTTTAGAACTAGAAGCTCCATGTGAGTCCAACAAAATCTTGCATTGTCTGTAGGACATTTCTTCAGGACAAAATCGTGTTGAGTAGTTTTGGTGATGAGTTCTTGCGGTGGGGCTCATATCTGGCTTGTATTCATCGCCAGAAAAATAATTTAAGTTGGAATATGTTCCTGAGTGTGAAGAGCTTTGAGAGCTGCTATCATCATACAAATCATCTGCAAACAATTTGAAATTCATACATTTTCATTCACCTCACATTTTTTCTGTTTAAAATTGTTTGATTATGTGCATTTGTGTCCTATAGTAATCTTACTTGTATAGTTAATATCCATTAAATTTTAGTAAATAAATCAAAAGAAAAATGATTTTCAGAAATAAAAATCGAAAATTTTGAAAAATAAATATGAATGCAATGTGTCAACTACCATGTATGACATAGACAGAAGGTAGAATATCAATTTGACATTTACATACAGATTTCCAGGCCCAACCATATATGGGCCTGAAAGCTTCTAAGCTCCAAAGATGAACATGTAGTTATTACGGTTTTGTTTTCAGACTTTTGGATGAATAAGTATATAGTAACCGTGGGTGCATCTCTGGTCAGGACGGTATTGAAAAAACAATTTCTAAACTTTTGGTTTGTAGCTCTCTGACGTTTCAAATCTAATGTTCAGAAATTCTTTATCAAAAATGTCTTGACTAGAGAATTATTAACCGTTACTAAATACAAAGTAGTGACGGAGCCATACCTTTTTGCCAATCGTAGCCATGTGTCAATAGGCCGGAAAGCGAAACCTGTGATGATGAAGAAGATGAGAAAGAGCATAATGGACGGTCATGATCATCATCTTCTTGGTAGTTAAAGGTGTGGTAATTAGCTTCAGAATGAGGCAAGTTGAGTTTCTTCCAATGAGGCACTATTGCAGAAATCTCTCCATCGATCATTTCTGCAATCTCAGATGGCTCCCAATCTGCAAGCTCCAGCTCCTTCACCATCTCTGTAGCCACATCTAATGCTGTGTCGTTTACAATGTCAAATGGGAAATATACATTTCTAACTGAACCTGAAAGAAAACAAATCAAGTAGATAATTCATCAGAGGGTAGAAAAAAATGAAATCTGAATAAAAATTAAATTGAATCTAATTGCATTTGATATCTCAAAAGAAACAAAAATTATATAAAAACTAATTTTATGTAACAATTGAAAACAAATAGAAACGTTACTAAATTTGATTGAATCTGATAATAAGGAGGTTTGATCAGGTGCGGAATTTCTGTACATTTTTTCATGCAAAATCGACTCTATAATGTTATAGAATGACATGATCACTTTTGGAAGTGTGTGTATGTCACTCTGTCATATTGCGTACAAAGCTCATTATGTAACGTTACATTGTTGATCGCACAAGAAAAAACATGCTGAAATCTCGCAATTGATAATTATTATGAATTTGATGCCTTGAAAAATTAGAAATTATTTAATCTCTTTTTTTTTTCCTTAATAAAATTTTTACCCTTAAAAAAAGTGAAAAAAGTACAGAAACAGACTAATTAATGTAGTTGAATGTGAACAAGCTAAAACCCATTTTAGGCAATTAAATTGTTAAAAATATTCTTTAAAATGTGAACATATAAACCAAAGAAACAATCACAATAAATAGTTAAAACAATGTGTTCTGAAGATATAGATTTAGAGGCCATACCATCTTTATCAGCAATTTGGACTTTTAGAAAAATGGTATCATCTTCAGGATTCAGCTTCCCTGTGATTGTCATGTCAGTTCTTGATGTATGATCATGATCTTGATCATCACTTAAATGCAAATTCTCCATTTCCTTTTCATTTAAAAATGGATTTGGATTAAGCTTTGCCTTGGACAACAATTTAGCCTCATGATCAGAAGCCAAAAATGGGTCAAGCAATAGTTCTTTTGCTGATAATCTCTTGGAAGCATTAACCAAGCATTTTCCAATGAATCTTTGTGCTTCCAAATCTTGAATTTTGTAAAATGCACCAGGCAACTTCCCCTGAAAAAAGAAAAGTGAGACTTAAGTCCTAATCTATATAGGACACTACTAATAGCTAGTTACATCTAAACTACACTCGGAGAAAGTCTTTATTGGAACAGACGTATCACGTTATTATATTTATTCATAACTTATATAAGTATATAGCTAAAGATGATGTGATACGTCTGTTATATTGAAGATTTTGTTTTTCAGAGTTTACCGATGTAACTTTCTTGTAAATTTGCGCTGGATTGGTACATTCGCTATATGGGTATTCCAACGTAAGCATCTCTAAGAGACACATCCCAAATGAGTAGACATCAACTAGCTCATTGTAATCTTCTTCATACAATTCTGGTGCCATGAACTCCGGGGTACCTAACATAATTTACAAACAAATCGATCAACTAACGTAAGATTGTTAGTTCAAGTCACACCTCCGCCCTCAATTTTGAATTTTGTAACATATAAAAAACTTGCATGAGAAAGCACCAATGAGCTAGTGCGTTCGTCCAATCCAAGATTTTTCTGGTATACTAGTTTTCGAAAACTATTTTCGAATTACGAATTAAAACCCCTGAAAATACATATATGCGCAAATAGTAGAGTGATTGAATAGTACCAATGACACTGTGAGCTGATTTGGAACCAGTGAGGATGGCTGCAAGACCAAGATCACCAATCTTGACTTGTCCAAGATGACCATTGACAAAGATGTTATCACACTTGAGGTCTCTGTGAATCACTGGTGGGTCATGTTCATGAAGATAGACAAGCCCTTGTAGCACTTGGCGGGACCAACTCTTAATGGCTCTGATGTCCACTCTCTGGTACTTTTTCCTGTATCTGCATTTACCAAAAACCATTATTATTAGGATTACAGTTGTTCACCATTTCACAAGTGCTTATATCATCTTCACTTTTGCTTTATATATTATTTTTAAAGTTCGGATTCCCACATTTTTTTTGTGGGATTGACTATATATAGTTACAAGACCTACTATTTAATGTTACATAATGACATGATCACTTTTGAAAGAATATACAGATCACTCTGTAACGTTAAAAGGTACGAATAAAAAGAGGCACTTACTCTCGGAGAGTTCCAGAAGTGAACATTTCAGTGATGAAATTGAAGGTCTTCCTGTGAACATCAATCCAAGAAGTGTAGAATCTGATGATGGAGTCATGTTTGAGAGTGCTGAGGAGATGGACCTCTGAATAAAGCCTCTGCAAATCATCTGGAGACCTCATCACTTCATTGAGTTTCACTTGGTTCCATGCAACTTCCACCCCAAACACTTCATCAATTGCCTTGTATACTGTTTTCATTGCTCCTTTGCCAAGAACTTCTTCTAACTGCATCTCATCATCAAAAGCGACAAAAACTTTATTACATGATGATCTCAATATTTGTTGTGTTTCATATTTTTAATATTTTCATTTACAAATTAACAAGCTAGAATTGATGGTAACTTGGTAAGGATTAAAAGTTATGAGATAGGCCTTTAATTCGTTATTGGGAAATCGTTTTAAAAAGTAATTGTAGAAATCAAATTATATCTCAAGAACCGTCTAGGGTATTTAAAATCTAGATAAACAAAAGTAAATCTAGAAATTATATCTCCGTCCAGGCTTGTGATGCAGTGATTAAATAAAAGTAAATGGGTCAGACTATATCAATTAAAAATTTCTGATTCAATTTTTTTTGATTTCACGTTAAAGTCAAAAAATTTGAGTTAATATATCCTAACCTAACCTAAATTTGGATCAAAAGTCATGTAAAATCCTTAAAAAAAAAAAAAAAAAAAATTTAATTTAAAAAAAAAATTAAAAAAAAAAAGTCATGTAAGTTTTTTGTTTAGAATTTAGAAAAAGAGAAAAAGGTCCTCAATCACATTATTGATCATATACCAAATCTCATTGAAATAACAAGACATGAAAACATAATTAATTTGGTATCTTTTATTTATTGATTTATTTATTTATTTTTAATAAATTGGACTGACCTAAAAGGAAAATGTATTACAAGTGATGATCATATGCTGAAAAACCCTAGGCAATATCTATATACAGAAATTCTATTATCAGTTCGAACTGACAAAAGTTATATCAGTTCCTTACATGTGGGCCACTGGATTTAAATACTTAGACTTGACTGTATGCACTTGTCAGTCAAAGTATTTAAATCCAGTGGCCCACATGCAAGGAACTGATATAACTTTTGTCAGTTTAAACTGATAATAGAAAGACTGTATCTATATATATATATATAATAATTTGGTATCTTTTGTATAATTGCCAAATTTTCTCCAACAACCTATCACAATCTGAACAGTTCATCTAATTTTTCATAAATATTTATTTGTATATATCCACAAAGTGTCATCAATTAGTAGCCATTGATTTTCAGGACAGTGACTTCACACCTAGTTTGACCCAATAAAGTGGATCAACAAGGGTATCCATATGGATTCTAAGTTCGGGTTATCCTGGCGGATATTGTTAAGCTCTCTAGGACTACGGAGTCTATGCGTTTTTGTAGCACTCAGAGGTCGGCTAACACAGCTGCTATTGACCTCGCACACTACTCTCTTCGGTTAGCTAACGATGGGTTTTGGGTGGAAGCTTTTCCTAGTTGTATTGGCAGGTCTGTGGAGGCTGATAAGCCTGGGGTTGGGTCTCGCATGTGAGCCCTGTGTCTTCTGTTGCTCTGTTTGTTTTATCAAAAAAAAAAAAAAAAAAAGTTTGACCCAATAAATAATTATTAGTGTATATAACTCATTACTCAACATGGTAAACATGATTAGTCTGTATATGACTTTTCTCAGACCAAATGTCAGGATTTAAATTACTACGAGCTAGAAAGGAAACTTAATTCTCACCTCCCATAGTCGCATCCAAAACATTCATTTCGCATTTCTAATTCTCTTTAATTTTTATTATAATAATTCTTACAAAGTCTGAACAATGATAGATGTTGAAAACTTCAAACTGATAATGATTGTATTAAAAAATAGAAATAAATAAACTTGTTGGCTGTTCTTTTGCTGGAAAGGTTTGAAATCAAAGGTTATTAAAAACAAATTAAAAAATTGAGTTGTCCTAACGTGCACTTTCACAACTCTATAGATGATGAGTGAATATATACATAGAAACGATTTTTTTCTTCTTTCAATAGATTTTTTTTTTAATGACTTAATAAATACTATAAAAATAAACAAATAATAAAATAATCAAAATGACACTCGAACTCTTAATTAAGATAATTGATAGCAAAAAAAAAAAAAAACGATTTATTGTATTCGATGTGAGACAATTTGTCTCTACTGGCCAAGTAGTTAGGGAATCTAAAATATGCCAATTACAAGTTGAGAAACCATTGAAAAAAGATTGTTTGTGAACTCAAATTTTGAAGAACCATTCAAGCTATAAATAATCAAAACTCAGTTGAGGATTTAAAATATCTGTGTGTGGAAAATAAAATAATTATCTTTCTTTAAATCATATATAACAAGTTTGTTCTTGAAAAACATATATTAAAATATTCAAAAAATACATACATATGCATGCAAAATAAATATATATGATTATCAACATATATACATGTAAATTAAAACCAAATTAATTAAGGAAATAATAGTGGCAGAAACTTACTCGGCCATAGCGACCAGACGGGTCGGTTTCAACATAACCAAAATCTGCCTTGGCTTCATCGGAGCGATCTCCGGCTTGCTTTATGTGCATCTTCAGCTACCGGAAAATAGAATTTTCCAAAATCTTTGGACGTGGTGGAACGAAAACTTGAGAACTCTAACGAAAAAGTTTATAAAAACGAATACGTACCAAGGAAGAAGGAAGGTACGTATAGAAACTAATCAAGATCGTATGTATATTTTCCGACGTAAAATATTGTATGATGATTGATCAAGAGATTAAGGCAAGAGAAATTTAAATTCGGGGCTTTCCCTCATGATTTTCATAGGAGAAGACACCAAATAGAAGCCGAAAAAGCCTAGAGTAATCAATCCTTAGCATGATCCATGCCATCTTCAAAACCGCACGTGTGAACTTGTACTAGTTTGTAATATTACTAGCATTTGACACTCAAGAGAATCTCTCATTTATATGGTGATTGGTGTGGTAATAATTAGGAGATAAGAGAATAAACAACATGAGGACATTTTCTTGGAAAAGTGTGAAAGTTAAATCCTAGGAATTAATTCTGTCGAGGTCAGAAAAGTAAATATTTTGTGGGTGGGAAGGGTAGTCTTGGAATGTAAATAAGTGTGGGGGGTGGAGGAGGGGGACTTGAAGTACTACTTGATGTGTTATCTGTTGCTACCCTTTGTTAATAGCAATTTGTGGTGTGGAAAGAAACCCTAAAAAGCAAAGATAATATCTATGTAATGTAGCTATCTTATGTTATTTTCACGATTCTCAGAAATTTCCTCAACTTTTATTTCTTGGCCCCGAAAATTAAAACTAGGAGAAATACGGCCGGATTAATTATACAACCTTTGTATGTAATTCGAAAAACGTTTGAACCACCCGGTTCCGAAAATGGAATTATCTTAATAGATGAGAAGAAAATGAAATTGGAAGAGAGAGAGAGAACCTAAATGAAAAGAGGTTTTTTAATATGGGGTTGAAGACAAGAGAAAAGGAGTTGTAAGGAAATTTGAGAGAGAGAGAGAGAGAGAGAGAGAGAGAGAGATATGAAAGGAAGTGGGGACCTTGTAGATAAAGGAGTTGGGAGGCATCTACATAAGAGCATAAGATGTTTATGTTTTTGGCATTTTTTTTAATGTTAAATAGAAGAAAGATTCCATGTAATATTAATTAGTTGTGATGATGATGATGATGATGATGATGACCGAATGAAATTAAAGTAGGTGATATAAGATTTGATGCAAAATTCAAGTTCAATTGTCACCATATTTGCCTCTTCATATAGACATAATTAATAAATATGATGACACATATATTAAAAGGAAAAAAAAAAAAAAAAAACAATATATATGAAAAGCATTACTGTTTGTGGATAAGTATTTATTATCAAATTTATTTTTGAGTCATCATATATACTACAATTAAATCTTACTCGTATATACCAAAATAGATCTATGAAATTAAATATTAAGACTTAAATAGGCAAAAATAGTATATATATTTTTTATGAGACTAGCAACATCTTAATAATTTGAATTTTAATAGCACTAAAAGTAGTAACCAACAAAAATGCACTTACTTAACTTATCAAAAGACTTGGATAGAAAGTAGACTTAATAAGTATAGACCAAAAGAAAACTATAATAGTGCCGGACCAGAGATAAAAGATATGCCACGTAGGATAAATAGACGTTATGTTAATAATTGTGTCTCCAATGCAACCGTGCATATTCAACCTCAAGCTGACGTGGCAAAAAAAAATGTTAGACATTATCAGCATGACCGTCCACCTTCAAACGATCTGTTGTACAGCTATTTTTTAGGTTGACTCAGCAAATATTTAAAACTGACATTAATTTTTTATATATTTTTGGTAAGGAAATAAAATAAAAAATAAAATAAGAAAAAAAGATGGACACGTCATTAAAAAAAATTGTGTTTTCGACGGAAACATTGGAGACCAAATTTTGAATTGATTGTCTATCAAGTCTATTTTTATGCCACATAGGAAGCAAGTCTCTTAACATTGTTACCATGTCAATAATTATTGGTATACAAGCCACTTTTGCATTGAAGATACTCTAAAAGAGAATTTCTAGTACTTGTGTATTCTTATATAAATGCAATGAAATTTGTAATAATTTTTTAAATGAAATTTGTAATCGTTTTTAACGTATCAAAATAGGTATAAACAACAACAAAAATCGTTTGTCTTTTGATTATGGTTGTGTATACTCTGTTGGTTTCTCTTCTCTTATTTGTTTGTTGTTTTTCTATTTTAATTCTCTCTTAACACTACAAATAAGATCCTAAAAGTAATTGGATGTACAAACACACCAAATTAGTACAAGTGACATAAATGAACCTAGTTATATTATATATATATATATATATATATATATATATATATCAATCTTTCTATTTATATTATATATATATATCAGTCTTTCTATTATCAGTTCGAACTGACAAAAGTTATATCAGTTCCTTGTATGTGGGCCACTGGATTTAAATACTTTGACTAACAAGTGCATACAGCAAAGTCAAAGTATTTAAATCTAGTGGCTCATATGCAAGGAACTGATATAACTTTTGTCAGTTCGAACTGATAATAGAATTTCTGATATATATATATATATATATATATATATATATATATATAAACTTTGCCCAACTCTAGTGACTTTAAGCTGAATATCGATGCACTCTAGATTATGATAATTGTAGATATGGGGCAGGGGTGGTTATCAAAGAATATAGAGGTGATGTCGTTGTTGCTGCTGCACTTTCTTTTGTTGGGAAGGTGTTTGTGGACATTGCTAAAGCTAAGCTATCCTGAAAATGTTAACGAACAAATATCACTATACGTGCAGAAGAGTTGCCGGATAGAACACAAACAAACATAATAATAAAGAAAGATAATTAGATGAAGAGAAGATAATCAAATCTAATCACACACAACACAAGAGATTTACGTGGAAACCCAAATTAGAGGAAAAACCACGACCGTTAGGACGACAACAGAAAGTTCCAATATATAGTAAATTGTTACAAGCACACACTCGGGATTCTCTCTCTAAATAATACCCCAAACCCGATTACACCCAATGCTCACTTTGAGATCTCTCTAGTATTTGCTATTTTGCTCCACACAGAATAACCTAGTTATTTATATGAATTACAGGGAGTTTAAGATAAAAGGAAATTCTACTCCTATACGTACAAGAATTACTTATTCCACATAAATACTATTTCCTATTTATGAGAAGTCTTCTTTTAAGGAGGAATCATTTTCCTTCAAGTACAAGACTTTCCTAATCCGCATGAAGACAAACTCTTTTTCCTTTTTCGATAAGCACAAGAACTTCCAGAAGAAAACACATTTCCTATTTTCACACAACATTCCTGATCTAGGCAAAATTTGCCGTTGCCGCGGTCTAGGTCACGGTTTGCAACCCGTGACCTGCACCACACAAAGCCAATGAAGTGCACCGCTCAGAATACCGTGATTGGTGCATTTTGCCTTTGCCGTGGTCTACACCGCGTAATACCTGCTGGAATTGACCGCTCCTTAAGCCATTGTTGGGGCGCCTTGTCCACACCGCGGTCCACGCCAGGTTCCCTTAAGAATCTGTTTCTTCAAATCTTCTTTGGTCTTCAAGCCTCCCTGAAACACGATCTTCTACTTCCAAACGTTCTCACATTTCCAAAAAGTCTTTGCATTGGTTGAATCACGTTTTGTAACCATTAGGAATACGAGCCATATCCAACAATCCTCCCTTATGGTGAGAATCCTCAAAACTTGTCCACAGCTACGATCCTCATCACCGAGAATCAACATACCCACCACTAGGTATAACCACTTAGGAACAACCATCCTAAGATTTCACCGGCACGTGTCGAAATTTACTTTGCTGAAATTTTTGGTGCAACTCCTCACGTTAGGTACTCAGGGAGTTCACTCAGCCATCGACATCCTTATCCACCACACACCTTGTATCACCTCCTAACCAATGCACGTGCACAATTGTAGACCCGCTATCAGCAATACATCCTCAATTATGGTAACTAGCGATCATACCATGAGGATGTTTTATGTCTCTTTAGAGGGCATCGCTGTAGTCGTCATACTCAAGATAGGCAATTATTGGATCACCCTCTTTGGAGCCTTTAGCCGCACTTGTTTTCTTATTTTGACAATCCTTCCTTATATGTCCAGACTGTCCACATCCCCAACAAGTGACTTTCCATTTAGAGTTCCTTTTTTTCCTGTCAACGAAAAGAGCAGAGTTATCAAAAGATTTTCCTTCACTCTTTAGCATTCGTTCCTCAGAGATTAGTTTGTTCACATCCTCTCCAAGGCATATGGTTGAACTCCCATGCATCAAGATTGGCTTCATGTGCGCATAGGGCGATGGAAGGGACCAAATGAGTCTTAGACATTTGTCTTCCTTATTGATTTTAAATCCTATCAACTCTAATTCTGAAACTATTCCATTAAGCAGTCCCAGATGATCGAAAATTTTCGTACCTTCAGACATCTACAGCATGTGAAACTGCTCCTTCAGGTAGAACCGATTGCAGACGCTATTCACTTGATACAATTCTTCAAGCCTCCCCCAAAGTTCTTTCACTGAATATGTTCCATGAATATTTGCAAGAACGTTCTTGGCTAGGCTCAATCGTATCGCACTCGCAGCCCTTCCATCCAAATCCTCTCAATCATCATCGTTCATCATAAGTTTTCTAGAACTAGTACTAGCCGTTTTTTTGCTAGAATCTCTAGAGCCTTTAGGGTTCACAGGGGTTGACTAGCCCTTCAACGCCTTGTGTAAACCGTATTAGATTAATAGATCTTTGATTTGAACTTGCCACAAGCCAAAGTTAATCTTTCTGTCGAACTTCTCAACATCGATTCTCATCATCTTTGCAATAAAGTTTGTTAAGACCACTATCAAGCGACCGTGGCTCTGATACCAATTGTTAGCGAACAAACGTCATTATACGCGCAGAAGCGTTACCGGATAGAACACAAACAAACACAATAATAAAGAAAGATAAGATGAAGAGAAGATAATAAAATCCAATCACATATAACACAAGATATTTACATGGAAACCCAAATCAGAGAAAAAACCACGGTTGTCAGGACGACAATAGAAAATTCCTATATGTAGTAAATTGTTACAACCATACACTCAGGATTCTCTCCCTAAATAATACTCCAAACCCGATTACACCCAATGCTCACTTTGAGATCTCTCTAGTATTTGCTATTTTGCTCCACACATAATAACCTAGTTATTATGGTATATTTATATGAATTACAGGGAGTTTAAGATAAAAGTAAATCATACTCCTATACGTACAAGAATTACTTGTTCCACATAAATACTATTTCCTATTTATGACAAGTCTTCTTTTAAGGAGGAATCCTTTTCCTTCAAATACAAGACTTTCCTAACCCGTATGAAGACAAACTCTTTTTTCCTTTTCCGATAAGCTCAAGAACTTCCAGAAGAAAACATATTTCCTACTTTTGCACAATATTCCTGATCTGGGCAAAATTCGCTGATGTCGCGATCTGGGTCACGATTTGCAACCCGTGACCTGCACCACGCAAAGCCACTGAAGTCCAACGCTTAGAATACTGCGGTTGGTGCATTTTGCCTTTGTCGTGGTTTACACCACGTAATACCTTCTGGAATTGACCGCTCCTTATGTCACGGTTGGTGCGCCTTATCCACACCGCAGTCCACGCCGCGGTTCCTTTCAGAATCCGTTTCTTCAGCTCTTCTTTGGTCTTCAAGCCTTCCTCAAACACGATCTTTTACTTCCAAACGTTCTCATGCCTCCAAGAAGTCTCCGCATTAATTGAATCATGTTTGGTAACCATTGGGAATACGAGCTATATCCAACAGAAAAGTCTTTTGCTAGTTAATAATTTGGGGCTCTTCCCAGTGACTGTTGAATCAGATGCGCTAGATCGAGGTTGTTGGGTTGTGCAATAGGAAGTACAGCTCATATGGTGACATTGATAACATCATTTGTGACGTGGTTTCTTTGAAATCTAAATATATAGACATTTGTATTGTACATGTTCCTAGAAAATGTAATAGGGTTGCTCACTTTATACATTGTTTTGCTATTTTGAACGGTTGCTCCAATATTTGGAGTGGTGTGTTTCCATATTGGCTCTCTGTTTTAGCCGAGGCTGATTTATGCATTTGTTATCCTTCTTTTGGTAAAAAATATTCATCTTACTTTCAAATATATATATATATATATATATATATATATATATATATTCTCTCTCGTAAGGGATCTTTTATTTTAATTTTGGTAAGGACCTTGAAAAAATCATATCGATTTTTATAAATTTTGATCTAAATTTTTTTATGGATAATAAGTTTAATGAAATGTACCTATGAATAAAATTTAATTTTTTTTTCAAGTACCAGAACTATTTATCCCGATTTTGTTAAATACTAAGGCATCAGAAAAATGGGCGTATTACAGGAAAATTTAAGAAAAATAGTTCTAATGTTTGAAAATTTCTCAAATTTTATTCATGTGTATAATATTAATCGAGTCTTCACTTTCTTATTTGTTGTTCACATAATTAATCATTATAAGTTCAATCAAGTTATATATATATATATATATATATATATATATATATAATGAAAAAGTTTCACAAGTTTGATGATTAAAATAGAAATTGATTATATATATATATAATCAATTTCTATTTTAATCATCAAACTTGTGAAACTTTTTCATTCTTTATAAATAACTTTGGATAACTATATTAACATTTCATTAGTCAATTGTGATGCAGGAGCATAGTACTATTTTCTTTTATTATAATATAATTAATAAAATTGTTTTGTTTGCTTTGTTTTAGTTGTTGTTTGTCTACTTCTAAAAACTCTGCGTTTTGGACAAAATTGTTTGTTAACCGAGTATTTGGCTAGTTGGCTCAACCATTTTCTAGCGGCTTTTAGATTTATAATGTGAAGATAATATTGAAATGTTACAGAGGAATAGATCAAACTTATGGTTTCCTTCCAAAAGAATATATAGCAAAGGTATTAAAGAATATCAAATTTAAATTACGTATCAAACAACTTCTTTAAATTAAAGTATGAGATGTAGTTAAGTTCAATTAATTAAATTAGATTAAATTATACCTTTTAAATGAGAATCTTATAATACACATGAAGATAATTCTACATAAAATATTTTTGAATGCTTACAAGTGAATTATTAAAATTTTAAAGTTAACATTTCAAGTAAAAGAAAATAAATTCAAAAACCACCTTTACAAACAAAAATAAAATAAAAATTAAGAATATGTAAAACTTTTATTCCAAATTTTATTTTTAAAATTCATTATTTCCAGACATATTCTAGGATCTGGAAATTTCATATTCAATATTTTATTTTTATAATTTTTTTCTATAACAATATAGAAAATTTTTATTTTTTTAATTAACTATTATTTGTAAGATTAATATTTCTTTACTCTTCATGATACAAATAAAATGAATAACAATAATTTGAGTTGCCCACTTGAAAGTGAGTGATCAAGACAAGGCAATAGTTGAACATGAATGTGGACTAAAAATAATATCAAAAAAAAAAAAAAAACCCAAGTGTTTATAATTAGTGGGTTGACAAAAATTTGCATTCTCTCTTTTTCAACTTTCCTCTCAATCAATAAGTCATGTGCATTTGAAAGAGTCCTTCCACTAATTTTATTCTTATCCGCTCTCTTTTTTTCTTTTTCTTTTTAAATATATCTACGACTACAATGTAATTCTTGATTTGTGTGTAATTGGATAACGTAATTCTTGATCTGTATATGATTGGGTGACTAGATTCGTGACCTTAACGGCTAAAATCACTTGCAATCATTTTTAGTAAACATTGTTAGTTCATTACAGATTAGAAATTAAATTTTTTTTCACAAGTTAAAACTCCCTAGATATAGCCAACAGTGGCACTGGCAGTGGCAGTGGCGTAGTTCAGCTGGTAGATGGACGAGCTTGGAGCGTAAGCAAATGACTCCCAAGTTAGCGGCTCAAATCCTACCAATAGCGAAAGCTTTCAAAAAAAATACATTGTCCTAGATTAATAGATATCATAAAAATAAAAAATAAAAATAAAAAAAAACTCCCTAGTTGTAGTCACGTACGGAATTTCCCTCTACCAATTATTCAATTAAAAATATAATAAGATCAAATTTAAAAGGTGTGTTGACTATATAGTTTACCTACCGTGTACAAGTGCCAATTTTAAATGTTTACGTATGAATTATTTAGAACTTAAAATTAAAGTCGAGTAGATATATTTATACAAGCAATATAATGTATAAATATAATAAGAAGAAAAAAATAACAACAATTGCTGGTTTTTTTAAAAATATAATGGCCACTTGAATGTAAGATATTATCAGGACGAATGATTTCTCTTTACCAACAAACCACATTTAGCGGTGTAACAATTCTTAATTAATTTATAATAAGAAAGAATACTTAATTAACTACCCATCACAAATTTTGATTTTTAGACTTATTGCTTCTATCCATAGCAAGAGATTTGATTAATTAAATTATTCTCATACAAATCGTTCTAACTTAAATCAAATTTAAAACTAAACCTTCAATTAATTTAAAACTAATTAAAGGACGACTCTCTTTTAAAAAAAATAAAATAAAAATGTAGTTGATAACATATGATTTTTGTATTGATATTAAATGTCAAAAGAGCAATATCTGAAAATGAAGAGATTAATTGAATTTGGTCGTTTGAAAAACGCCAAATGCCTCCAAAAACGACTTCTTTTGTTGCATTTAAAAGCATATATACTTTGTGAGTTTGTGAGGACCTACACTTATTTGGACAAGTGTGTATTATCCAATAATTGAAGATTGATGGTTGTTGATCATGATTAAAAGAATTGATCGGAACATAATTTGGTTTTTCTAACTTCCAGGTGTGTATGGGAGAATATGTTTATGAATTATCATTAATAATTATTCCCTTAATGGCTCATGATTTTTTTTTTTTTTTTTTTTTTGAATATTACAATATTTCGGAATCGTTGTAGAGAGTATAACTCAAACCCACAACCTCTTAAAGGTGGGTGTGAGAGGCTTAAAACCGAGGCAAGCTCATCTTGTCGGCTTGTGATTATTTTTTTATTTTATTTTTTTGAAAGATTTATTATTATTATTATTATTATTATTATTATTATTATTAAAATCCTTGTTTTAGAGACATGCATTGTTTAACGATTCACATCCCATATCGATAGCAAATAATTCTCGAATTCTTTTAACAATAAATACACTGACCTTCCCTGAAGTTTGACATAAATACACTTAGGGTGCAAGTATATATTTATCTATTCAGACATCACATACTCTTAAAATTGAACTAATAAAAGATCAAATTGCCCTTAGTTATTTAATTTTATAAATGAAGATAATATTTTTATAAAAAATAAAAAGCTACTACAGATAATTTAAAATTTAGAAACAATTTATTATAATAAATTTTAAATTTAAAAAACAGTAAAAAAAATATTTTAAAAATGAACATAATTTAAAAATTTTAAAACATTTTTTTATTTACTTTAAAAATAGTAAAAATAAATAAATTTCAAAATGAAGATAATATTATTATAAAAAATAAAAAGCTAGTACAAATAATTTAAAATTTAGAAACAATTTATTATAATAAATTTTAAATTTTAAAAACAGTAAAAAAAAATTTAAATGAACATAATCTAAAAATTTTAAAACATTTTTTTATTTACTTTAAAAATAGTAAAAATAAATAAATTTAAAAATGAAGATAATTTAAAATTTTCAAAATAGTTTTTTATTTTTTCCATTTATATTCCATTGACAGTATTATTTTCAATTAATTATTTTTTTATATAAAAAGACTATCTTCGTTTTAAATTTTAATAGAACAGGGTAATTTGGCTTTTTTATTAATTCAATTTCAAAAGTAGGGGATGTCCAAGTAGATAAATACATATTTACTCTCTAGAACAGAGGGCTGCCCCAAGCTACAACCAGGGCAGCCCTCTAGACAAAAAATTATATCTATAAAATATATATAATTGACAAAGACAACAATAAAAATTACAAACAATCAATTATAATTGACAAAGTAATTGTTTTTTATGCTTGTTTTACCTATAATATTCTCTTGATTTTATTTCGATTAATTGATTACACAATTTAGATTCACTTCATTTTGTTCTATTTTTTAGTTTAAACAATTCAAACTAATCATTAATAGTAAATTTTCATAGAACATATTGAAAATAATTAAACATTAGAATATATTGACTAAACAAAACGGATAGAAAAGGAATTGACTTTATAATGCGAGTGTGTACCCAAAAAAAAAAAAATTGTATATATATTTAGCCCGGTCAGCAAAATATTTCCTAGGTCCACCCATGCGAATGAATGACAATCGCTTCAAGTTCATGATCGGTATCAAATCTTGCTTAAAACTCAAGAGTAGTAATGCTAGGCTTCCTAACAAGGGCATGTTATTAAAGATTCATTGGACATGATCGGAAAACTCAAAGCCAACAAAACAAGGTCACTTTTATACAGATCCAAACAAATCCAATCCAATTAATCGAGCTCGGATGCGCCTGTCATCGTCGGAGGTGGTGATAGACACTACCATCACACGTTGAAGCGACAGGCGTAGATGGGGATCGTGAAATTAATAAGTATGGATTGGAGATATTTGACTTAAAAGTTCAAACCAACATCCTTTTCATATATTTCAAAATGGTATCTAAAACATACATGTTTGTAACCGGTAACTATATTTCAACAACACTCCTATAACGAAATTATAAAGGTAAAACAAAACCTTTGCAGACATCAACTGGTAATGTACTTACTATTCTCTCAATGAAAGCCGCGGGTTGGATATAAACGGAGGAGAGAGTGAGCCAGAAGAATGTACACATTTCAATTCTTTCTCTTTTTCATTTTCTTTCTTTTTTTTTACATGAAAGGAACGAATCGGAAATCTTGCCTAAAGCTCAAGCTAGTTGTTAGCCTCTACTGCTACACTTGGTCTACTTTTCTTCTATGTTTTGACCATCCTTCTGAGAGAAAGAGGAGGAAAATCGACTTCATTCTTTAGATGGAATGATTGTTCTGCAACCCTGAAAACCAGAACCGTATAAAGTGCACAAAACAATTTAAGGAAATGGAACAATAGAATTTTAGCATTGAAATGAAACGAACCCAAGAACCCAGGCAACCGTAACAGATATTTTTACCTCTCTTCATTAGTTTCAGCCAACACATCAGGACTCTGGACTGTAGGAGCCATGAGACTTGAAGTAGAGTCCCACGAGCAAGTGTCTGAAGATGGCAATGAGCTCTCTTCTGGCAACAACACTTCACTAAGCTTAAGCTGATGAAACTGAGATTCATGTGTCTCTGATGAGTGGGAGAGATGATCACTGGCATTCGAAGAACACCACACAGATGGGAAACGTTGGTGAAAATCAGAGGATGCGGACTTCCCATTGCCCAGAACTGGATACTCCTCTTGAGAGAGCTTGTGACTGCTTTCCCCTGGCACATTCATCTCTGTCCGCACAGTCAACAAACTACTTTTATTAGCACATCTCTGCAACTGACCATGAGTTGCCCCTGATGCCGGAAACCTTCCTCTGCAAGATGATGGTCGATCCCTGTTTGAACGATAGTTCTGCATATTTTTAAGCATAAGACATGAGTATGGATGGATGATGAATGTGAACGTTTCAGTAAAAACACAAACTCCAAGAAACATAGTTTTGAAATAGATATACCACTTTGGGTAAGTATGTGCCTGTTCCTCGGGTTTTTTGCTGTTCCTCAGAACTGATAGAAGCATTTGACAGGACGGAAGGATTCACAGGGTAAGATTGACGGCCCAAACCACCACTTGCTTTCATTTCAGAACAAGCACTTGGCTCTAACCGCAGGGATTGCTGAGTAGATTCCCAAATATTCTTACTAAGTAACTGATTTGACACAGGACTAGGCAACGCATGCGAAGAGAAATGGTAATGCTTACTAAATATCAAGTTATCGAAGTAGCTCTCATAGTCACCACGGAGATCCAACAAGGAGTTTAATGGTGCATAGTTCCCCAAATTGCTTGCTGAATTTCTCTCTCTGACAGTGGAGGATGAATTTTCTGACATATTAAGAGCAGGAATGGAAAGTGACAACCTGTTAGGTGCTACATTCTCATTATTACAATATGAACCGCGACCACCAATTGAGTTGCTTGCCACTAGACTCTTCTCTTTGGATTCTGGCCGAAGAGCAAAACTCCCATTATCAAGAGCAACAGATTTTGCTGGCATTCTTCGGTACGGGTTCTGATTTTCAATCTTTCCATTGCAACTGGGTGCAAGATGAGACTCTTCAACCAAAAATGAAGTTCTGAAGTCACTACTTGGTGGCAACATACTAGACAACTTATTTCCATTTCTAGAAGACAAAATTCCTTTAGCATCAACACCACAATGATTTTCTGAAACAGAATTTATGTCCGAAGTACAATTTATTTCAGGCACTGTCTGAGAGAAAACCATTTTTAATGATCTTTCATCGTTTCTAAATCCTGCCATTTTATCATTATGGCAACCAGCAGTTGCTTTCAAAAACATACCATCTCCATGGCATGTATCAGAACGTTCAGCATTAATAGCACCAGTCTCATGCCTCTCCAAAGTGTTTGCAAAGAAGTTGTTGAGCTCATCAGCTAACCTTTCTCTTGGCAACAAAAGAATTTGGCCAAGTTTACGAGCTCCATATTTAAAAGCACTACGTATTCGATAGAAATTACCTGCAATAAACTCCAAGACGCCATAGAACAAAAAAGCATTTTAAAAGGGAAAAACAATGTGCCATGGGATTGTGGGGGAGAAAAGGAGCTAATTTACACTTAATAACAACTAGAAACAGCATATGAGTGGGAATACTTTAAAAAAAAAAAAAAAAAAGTTGCCACATTTCACTAGAAAGAAACACACCCATACCTCTGTTGACACTGCGTCCAAGGTTGTTATTTTCTTTCAGTGCATCAATTATATTAAGATGCTTTTGGGGAAATGCCCACGAGTTTGTCTCAACCCGCTTTGATGGAACAGAGAACTTGTCAACACAATCTTGCAAAAATTCTTCACTAAGCAATAGATTGTCCCTCCCATTTTCCGGCACTTTGGCTGCTGATAAAGGATATAATCAATTATAGCAACTGTCACTCTGTCAAACTGTCCAGTGCACAAACACAAAGGAATTTCTTACCTACTACATCAGGTAGGGAAGATTTGCAAACAGGTCCACTTAAACTGACACAATAATTCTCCCAATCAAATTTGCTGAAGTAATCCAAAAATCGGTAGAGGACCTACGCAAAATGAAAAGCATATAATAATTCAAAACCAATGCATATACGGAAATACATTGCAAAGTTGACTACTATAAATACTTACCGCCAAAGGGCCATTTAAAGAAGAATGAAATAGATGGAAAACATGTAGGACTAATGTTTCCAAAGCATATGTTGATATCAAACCATGATGAGCACCAAGAATGCGACTCTCGTAATAACACCAAGCTTTTATCAGAATAATACTACGTTTAAAGAGATGATCTTTGCCGATAAGGCCATCAACCTGCAGAATGAGCAACATTATAAATGTCAATTGCCAAAAGTGATGGGGTAATTAACTTTCCATATGTGTTTGCACATAAATCCTAAAAGCTACAATAACTTCAAAAATTAAAAAAAAAATAAAATCAAGTGTCATTCAAATGCAATGGAATCAACAAGAATAGTCATTAAGACTTTCCAGTTATATGAGTCCTCCAAAAAATCTGCATAAGACAAAATTAACTGATTGCCTGCTAAATTAACTCACTCTAATGCTCCATTAATTGTTAAGTGTTTGATTCCATACCAATAGACACGACAAATATGCTAAATGCAGGATAATGTAGTTCTATAAAAGCTACTACAATTCATACCTTTTCAAGAAAACAAAGCGTACAAAGTCCTCCCAACTGATTAAAGGATATATCTATCACGATATTTTGAACAAGGCATTTCACAAGCTTAACCTGCCACCAGAAACCATAATATGAAAAGGTAAAATATTAACCTAACCGCTTCAAGACATATATATAAAATGTCCAGTACAAGGAAACAGAAAAAAATAGTGGAGCCCAAAGATGGGTGATTGGGCAATTGAAACCTTGACAAATTAAAAACTGAGAAATAAACAATATGAGAAATGGAAAAAGTGAACCAGAATTACCACTTTTGTTAAGCATGTATCTGAAAGAACCTGAGTTAATAATTTAGAAATAAATTAGTTTTAAAAAAAAAAAATGAACTGAGATTCGCCATATTGTCAACATCATGCCCAAAATGTTATCTACAAGATCCTTGAAGTGTCGAGACTTGTCCTTTCTATAAGACTCTCTTTGAGACACAACTTCCTTCACATTCTTTCAGTTTAAAAGCCAACAGTCTCTTTATGCCAATAAATTAGACTGAAATCCAAGATCCTCATATACTCTGATCCAAGCTAGCTTATAAATCAGCTCGAGTGATCAGGAGTTCATATGAAACAATTATGTGTGTGTGTGTGAGAGAGAGAGAGAGAGTTCGTATGGATCACTAGTATGCAAAAGGGTTTGAGACTCAATTCTTTCTCAGGTCCATATAAACTCACAACAGCCATTCACAATCTTAAGAGCCAAAAAAGAGGTTATTTTATCGAAGAAACTATTATATTAACCGATTACCAATCTATCACCAGGTATCCAAAAACATTTAATGACCCTTCATTATGATTCATAAAAGATCACGATCTCTCTCAGTGAAAATTCAGTTACTTACTAAATTAGTAAATTTCATTTACTAATAACAGCTACGAACTCCACTATGCAAAATTCGCCACAACCATCGTGATCGGAAGCAACAACAATACTCTCCGTAAAGTTGTCTCTAAAAATTTCTTGACCACCTAACTGCCAGCATTCTTAGAGATCAGTCTCTCCAAAGTTGCCAGGCATACATGACAATACCAAACAGAAAGTAGCTACCTATTGTTTAAGAAAAAAAAAAATTGTAGCTACCTATTAATCAAGGGAGGGCAATGCCCCGTTATAGTAAACTCTTAAGATGTGAAGGGCCAAAGGCAGTACAAAATGCATATTTTGTCAAAATTTCTCTAGAAACCAGAACTTATAACACGGAAACCAACTTCGTAAAACAAACACAAATCACCCAAGATCTAGCTTTCCCAAAAGAAAGATTTGTAAGCACCCAATTGAAATGTGGATAAATGTAATATAATACATTCTACATTCCTAACAAAGATAAAACCAAGTTATATTAAGAAAATAATAAATTTTAATGAATCTTAGAATGTATTATTATAATTTTATTTTATTATTATTATTACTATTAATTTTTTATATATACCTTACAAGTGCATATATAATTTTGAATGCGGCAACACAAACAAACAAAAGAAAATGCAAATGAAAGAAAACAGAAACATTGTATAGAAATACGTAATGAGAAACAGCAACCCAATCTCTATGTACAATTGAATCAGATTGGACTTCCAAAATAAAGCATAAAGATGGAGAGAACCTCAGCATCAATGAAATGAACATCCTTCACTTCAAAATATGAAGATTTGTTATACTCTTCTCCCTTCAGAACAGCATAAACATCGGAGAACAGTGTATTCTCAATATTTGGAGTGCTAATGGCAGTCAGATCAATATCTCCATCTGGGAGGTAAGTTTTTAGTGGAACTGACCCATATGGGAGAGCCTGTAAAAATGACATTCAGAAGCAACGGCTTTATGAGACAGTAAAATGGAGCAATGAATTCTCAAATACTAATTGTGACATAATGTGTTACAAAAATTAAAGTCATCTTTATAATAGAACAGACATCAAAAAATTGACATAATTAGAAAGCAGGGTCATCCCTCATCCTTTGTCAAGAGGATTAATGATCCATCTTGATTAAAATTAGCAGTAAATATTACATCAACTAACTTAATCCGAACCAACTGAAGTATTTCAATTCACAACCAAAGCATTTGAGGTCCAACAAAACCCAATCGACCCTGTAAAAAACAAGGTCCTACATTAGTAACAAATTCTAGCAATACCATGGAGTCACCACGTAAAAGTACACTTAAGTCTATCACCAACATTTACATTGGACAAAAGGCACAAAGTCACCACACAAAAGCACACTCAACCCAATCACCAACATTCACATGGGATGAAACACAAGTCACCGTGCAAAAGTACACTCAACCCAATCACCAACATTCACGGGAGAAGAAAGACAGGAAGTTGCTGTGCTAAAGTACACACAACCTATTCACATAGGATGAAAGACAAGTCAAGACAAGTCAGCGCGAAAAAGTACACTGAACCTCATCCATCACCAAAACTAATCCATCAAAGTTCCTCATTCCGCTACCTCTACCAATCTTCCAAACAAGCTCCATTATCATGACCTCAAGTGTAAACCTCCTCACTCAAACGATCAAACGCCAAACATTTTCCGGCGACAACAACCGGATTTCATAAAATGCCCTAGTAGACTACTATCCACTTTCATAATGATCAATTTCTCAAGAATCGGCCATCAAAACACAAAGATTTTCAATTCAATAAACATTAAATTCTAACAAAACCAACAACTAGACACTTGACAAGCACTTCAATTTATACATGAAACGCAAGAAAGAAAAAAAAAAGAAAAAAAAAAAAAAAAAAAAGAACCCGCCAAAATCCACATTACAGATATCAAAATTGAGACAATGATGCAGAGAACTAGAGAGAAAATAAAAGATTCCCAACCTCGCAACCAAGAGAACCAATGATCAGTCCACGAACGTACTCGACAACCTCTCTCCGGTTCCCGTCTGCCGCCACGGTGGGTCGAATTCTACACAGTATTTCATGAGTTCTCTCCTCCGCTTTGTCCCAAATCTCTCTCGAAATCGACGAGGGGTCAGGATCAGAGACAGGCGACGACTCGAACGACGAAGAGAATTCGCACCTCGAAACGACGCCGTAACAGGCCCGAAAATCGGCCATGGAAACCAAACCACACAATTCAACGACAATTCTCGCTTTCTCACAAGGAATGAAACTACGAACTCAGAAGACCCAAAAGAGTGAAAATGCAGTTCTTCAAAAACACGGCACCGTTTCCGCCTCGGAATTCAAGAAAATTTTGTCATGATGTCATGTGTCTGTGTGTGAGTTCTCATTGTTGGTTAATGGCATCTGAGTCTGCAAAGAATGATGACGATTGTCAGGGAAAAGTTCGAAAAACAAAAACCCGAAACGGTTTTCGAAACGCTGTCGTTTTTGTTTTTTGTTGTTTTTTCAGAGGCACGGCTTTTCTCGCAAAACCCAGAAGAGTCTCTCTCTAATGGGTTTTGCGAATTTTCTCTTTGTTGTTTTTTGTTTTCCTCTGGCGAGACGGACGCAATGCAATTGAGAGAGTCAGAGGATATTAAATAAATTAAAAATTAAAAAAAATGTAGAGATTTTATGAGGAAGACGACAAGGTAAAACGGTGTCGTTTTGGTGGATTTTTATTTTTTTATTTTGCCGTTTCATTTGTCTAGTGGTGGCAATATGGGCAGCCCAACTAGAGCGTGCCGGGCCCAAAAAAGCCTTTAGGATGAAACAGCTAGAGATGGCAGTATTAACCGTGGGGCTGGGGCTGGGGCCCCGTAGGACCCCACCACGAACGGGGCGGGGATGGGTGTAATATGCGAGGATGGGGACGAGAATAGGGATAAAGTCTTATCTTCGAAGGTGAAGCGGGGCGGGGACAGGGAAAGCACCCCCGCCCCGTCCCTGTCCCAATATATACATATATAATATTCAGATTTTTAAATTCATTTAATTTTAATTTTTTAAGAATTAATTCATTTGGCCTACTCTCTCCCCAATGTAACTATTACTATTCTCCAAGTCGTTGAACTATGCAAATCAATTAATCAAACAACTAGACTATCTATTAGACTCCTCCTGCAAATCAAGACTGGTCTAAATGTCTAGTTCCCTCCTTTATTCTCCTCACATCCTTACCCCTCATTGTCCTCATCTAGGCTGGTTCTTTGTTGATTGTCAAGTGTTTGAGAAGTGAAGAAGCAGCAAGTCTGCAGGTGTGTATTCCCCATTTGATGCTTTTTGAAATTTGTCTTGATTGATTTTCTTTTAATCAAAGTTTCTAGAGTTTAATCATGTTTAGTAAATATGGATAATTGTTAGATTTTTTTATTTTTTATTTTTTGGAATTGTAAGTGTCTGGGTTTCTCCACATAAAGTCAAAAGGGCTTTTTTTTTTTTGGTATAAATCTCTGTCGCATATATATACTTAGAAGCATAGGTTAGGTTAGGAGCTATGTTAATAGAATAGTAGTCAAATAAAATGGCATGGTCCATTAAAAGACAGTAGGTGGCATTGTCTATTCATTATCAAGGTGCCCATTTTTTTTTAAAAAAAATTGTAAACATCTGTGTTTCTCGAAAATGTAAGACGGCTAGTATTTTGAAAAGAGAATAGCCGACTAGGGACTTTTGCTTAGTTGATTGAATTGAAATTAACTGTTTTGTATAGTCTCAAGTTTCAGGCATGAAAAGTTTCTCTTGTTTTAGATTTTTTGTTTATTTTAAGTTGTAATTTTTTAAATGCCTAGTTATAGTAGACAGGGAATTGGGCGAGTATAGGAAAGGCCCCTCCAACGGGGAATCCCTGACCCCAACCCCGCTTCTCTTAATACGGGGACGGGGACGGGGACGGGGACGGGGATGAAGATGGTTTTGGGGAGCAGGGATGGGAATGGAAAAACATTCTCCTACCCTGACGGCCGACCTGCCCCGTTGCCATCCCTAGAAACAGCCTAGGCTAGGCCCGGCCTGTTAAGGTTTGGGGTGGGCTGGCCTGACCCAGAATCATGGCCATAGAATGGCCGGGCAAGGCTAGCCTAGGGTCTAAACAGGCCGCCCGCTTGCCTTTTTTTTCAATTAAATAAATCAATTACATATAATTTATATAAAAATATAAAATAAATAAATAAATAATCAATTGTTTATTTTTTTTCCTATTTTATTTCTTTTTTAATATTTTAAGTTAAAAATTTATTTATTATTTAAACTTATGTATTTTAATTTTTAAGTTTAATTGTTTAAAATTTATTTCTTATTTTATTTTATGTTAAAAAATTATTTCTTATTTATTTTAATCTAATGAATAATGAAATAAAATGTAAGAAATAGATTAAATTATATTAATTTATTTACTAAAATTATTAAAAGAATAAATAAAGTCATAAAGATGTAAGAATTAAGAAAGAGCCCAATTTTATTTATTCACATTTCAGTTTACATGATTTGTGATTGTCTTGTTAAAAACCTTACGATGAAAAACTCAATGGAATAAAAACTTGGTAAGGGAAAAAGAGGGCAATCGAATTACAAAATTACAAATACATGTATAATTAAAAAATTTAAATTAAGTCTTCAGTCCTACCGGTTACTGTCGGAACCGGAAGTCTCTTCAAAGTATATGTTAGAAAAACTTTGAATTAGTTCTTCATTCACCGGTTGATGTTGCATTCTCATCTCTACATGTTCCCAATCATTAAAGCATGTTAATACCTCCACCATCTGAGGGGTTAAACAAGATCTTCTATGTTTGATTATATGTTCACTGGTGCTGAATGCATGTTCTAAACAAACAGCGGACATAAGGATGACAAGTACGTCCCGTGCTAGTTAGGATAATATTGGATAACTCCCAGTATGGTTCTTCCACCATAACAACAGATCAAATTCTTGGAATTCCCCTTGATGGGCTATGTCGAACTTAGTTTCAATGAAAATGTTCAGTTCGCAATATTAAGATGATAAAAATGAAGATGAAAACTCTTGGTTGCCAGTTAGGATTCTCATACTTCTCTTCATCGGTCGAGTATTCAATTGTTCCGACCGTTGCATGTTTCTGCCGCTAAACCTACTCTCATAAAGACGATAAACTTTTAACACCTTGGAGTGCAGGTTAGTAGAATGTTAAGTAAGATCTAAATCCAAGTAACCACCAATATACTCAGTAAAAGATTTTAAACTATTTAATTTTGTCCTAGGATCTACTATACAACCTAAGACATAAAGTAAAGGAATTTCATACCAGTATTTTTGAAATTTTTTCACCATTGCCGCAAATGCAGTGCTTAACATGGCATCATTTCTGTAAAAGTACAAAAATTCAGACATTTCTAAAATTTGAAGCAATGCAAGATGAGATGTGGGGTAATAGACCCCAAAAAGAAGTAAAATTGAATCGTAAATTTTTTTTAAAATTTTAATAAAAATTTCTACCACATACCAATCGTCCTCAGATATGGTTGGACTACCCATTATGGCCATTTCCATATTATAATAACTTGTAATTTCAATAGAAAAATTAATAGCACTTTGCAACATTAAATAAGTGGAGTTCCATCTTATTGGCATATCTGTTGGAACATCCTGAGCTATTTGTCATTAGTTGTATAGTATCTAGAAAAAAATTTCACTCTTTGATTAGTCCTACTTATATAAGAAATGGCATCTCTGATGCGATCTATATGATCGCTTACAACCTTTAAACCTAATTTCACAACTAAATTTATGATGTGACATGCACACTGTTGGTAGAAGAGATGACCCCCAGCTTGAGGGACATTGTTGGCTAAAAACAAGTTAATGGATGCAGTGTTTGATGATGCATTGTCTAATGTGAGGGAAATGATGCATCCAGATAGTCTTAAATCATTTAAGACTTCAGAAATAACATCATAAATATTTTGAGCGGCATAGGCGAAATCCGTGGGACTAAAACCAATAATTCTTTTTTGAATCTTCCAATCAAGATCTAAATAGTGTCTCGTGACACATAAATAATCCTGTTTGGAACCTGCGTTCCAAATATCGGAAGTTAGTGTAATAGAAACACTTAAATGCTCTAATTGAGTGACCAATTTGACTCAATCAGATTTAAAACATTTTAGTAAATCGCCTCTAGTGGTGTTTCTAGACACAACTGTAAATTGGAGGTTGTATGCTATTTTGATAAAATTTTCAAAAAAAAGAACTATCTCCGAAACCAATCGGTTGATTAGTTTGTGCAATATAACATGCCATGCATTCCCTAGCATTGGCATCGTCATATCACCAACTGGTAACGGACTCATTTGGGTTCCGTTGTAGTTGTGTCTGTATAGTAGTATCTACATGACCGTGTTTAAGCATGCATGAATCTTTATGCCTTCTCAATTGTCTCGTTCCTTTCATAGAACCGGACAATAAACTCTTAATAAAATTTACAACAAGCCTTAGATTCTACCTGACCGTCCGGGCCGGTTACGTCTTCCAGGTCAAAACATTCCCATACCACAAATTTCACATTTCTGGTTCTGGGTCTTGATATGGTTAAACCTGGGGTGGAGGCGGAATGATCGATTTGTCCTTTAGTATCTTGCCTGTTTTCCATTTCCAGTGACAAAATCTGAAGGACATCATTGTCTATTTGTCCATGTTCAGCTGTGTGAAATTGTGTGAAAAGAAAAGTATAAGACTCAAATGAATAAAGAATCTTGTATCCATTCTAAGGATTTTAAAATCCAAAGTCTCTCTTTCTTTATTAGTTAAACATGGCTACTATCATACGGGTATCTTACCTAGAAAAATCGAATAGGGTGCAAAAGTCGCTCATGCCTTGTTTTGCTTATAAAGTTGGATATAGTTGCTCCTTAAATTGAATGCCTTTAAAAATCTATATCCTTGCTTTAATTCATAACAAATGGTGAAATTTGTTTGAATTCTTTTGGAAACCTTTGTTGTTTGCTTTGCCAAATACCATTGTTTTTGGACTTGAATGCAATATGTCTTGCATGCAAAGCATTATTATCACATATTTTCATAAAATAAATCTCATTGTATAAAGTTCTTGTATATGTCTGTGCAAATGTCTTGTATGCTACTATCTCTCTTTGCTATAAGTGACCCGGTTGGGGATGCTCATTTGCCTATCTCATGACAAAAATGGGGAGTAATGTGTAATAAGGGAGTTGTAGTAGTTGATTGGCTTGTTGGGGGAGATTGCTTGTTGAGGGGGAGTAACCCATTTAGGGGGAGCATTGCATTGCACTTCATTGTATGATGTTGCTTGTTTTCTTTAATGCAAATGCTTGTTTTTTATTGTTTTGTTTTGATTTCACTTGATCACCTCACACACACTTATCTTGGAAAGTGTAGTCACTTTGTTTTGAAAGATTGGTTGTTCTACAAGAGATCGAAGACTTAAAGTTCTAGCTTTTAGATATCTCTTTGTAATGTAGAATAACTTTGTTAACCTTTAGTTTCTTTTTTTCTTTTTTTGTGAGGATCAATTGTGAATGGTGGTTTTGTTACAAAATAGCCAAATGGGGAGATTGTAAGTTCCTCATTTTTTATTGGCTTATTTCGTTGACAAACTACAATTGCAGTTATGATGTAAGGGTAGTTTAGACGTTTAATTGTTAGTGATCAAGCTCGAAAGCCCTCTTAAGACATTAAGATGATAAACACTTCGAAGGTAAATCACTTGTGCTTATTTACATTGAAGAGACTTAGTTGCATACACACACAACTCTTGCATTTCAATACTTCTTGTATTTTGTGTGTTTCATGTTGTGCACATTCATGTTTTTAAACTCTCTTAATGCAAATTATAATTGCTTGCATCTTGTTTGATAATTCCTATGCCATCATAGGCATTAGGATGCATGCTTTTATAATAAGCGCTATACAGCCGCAGGTGGCTCGCTATACATACAGCGCCTATTGAGGCATTGTGAGCTTTTTACTCTTACCCGCTGTACAGTTGATGTATGTACAGCAGGACACTTAATTGATTTTTCAATCGCTAGTGTCTCACTGTATGTACAACGGATGAACAGTAGTTCTCCAAACCCGAGAGCAACTGCCCTTAACTCGCCCAGTTATCACATCCGTGAACAGCGATGTGTTCTTCATTTTCTCAGGTGAGCCACTGTACAACCGCTATACGTACAACAGTTGTACAACGATCAAGTAAGGTTTTCGAAAATTGATCAAAACGGTGTAGTTTCAATTTAACCTCATATATATATATATATATATATATATATGTTGCTTTCTCTCTAAGTCGTTTTTAAGAGTTCAAAATCATATTTTGAAGAGAGAGCAATTTCCAAGAGAGAAAATCATCTAAGAACTCACCTTTGATCATTCAAACTCATTCCCATATGCATCAAACATCATCTAGCATCATATAGCTTTATCTAGGATGTGCTCTTGCATGGATCTTCTTCAACACATATGACTTGGTAAGTTGAACACCATCTTCATCCATTTTAGTGTTCTTACTTAGTAAGAAATCTCATTTATAACTTGTATGCATCTAGATTAAACTTTATCTACTAGATTGAGATTTTTGTGTTGATTGATTGAGTTGTTGTGTTGTGATAGCTATTGCATCTAGGATTGTTTTTATCTTATATAGCTAAGTTTTATATGACATGTAGCCACATAATATCTAGGATTGTTTGACATGCTCATACATGATTAGATAAGCATTAAATGTGTTAACCTAGCATTTATGCATTTGATATTCACCTATGTTGTGTTCTTTTCATTGTGATTAAAGCCTTGTGACTAAGTAGCTTAGTGCACAAGCAAGTAGGTCTAGAATCACTATTAAAGGCCTGTTGGGTAGAGTGGAAGGGTTAGTGATCAAGCATGGTTTGACTTGAGGTCAACCTAGGTTGTAAACTTTCTTTCAATTAGTGGATTTGAGGATCGTGTGTGGTTAGCACAATAGCCCGTAAGTTTTTCCCCGTTGTGGGTTTCTCACGTAAATCAATCAACGTGCAATTTATTATTTTCCACACATAGATTTAGTTGATTGTATTTTGCTTAGATTGGGTATTTATTGAATATTGACTAATCAAGAAAAATTGGTAATTAACTTGATTAAAACCTATTCACCCCCCTTTAGGTATATTTAGACACATCTTAATAGTTTCAGTCCATGTTCAATCTGTCTTCAAAATAAACAGGAATTCTAGTATGATCCATTTCCTACCCAATGCATAAACATAAAAATATTAAATTAAAAACTAAGTCATAAATATTAAATATACTAAGCATAAATATTAAAATTAAAAGGTAAAAATTATCCCATAAATATTTAATATACTACACATAAAATCATAAATATTAAATATGCTAATCATAAATATTAAAATTAAAAGTAAAAACTATCCCATAAATATTTAATATACTATGCATAAAATCATAAATATTAAATATACTAAGCATAAATATTAAAATTAAAAATTAAAAAATATCCCATAAATTTTTAATATGCTAAATGTAAGTGCATACTTATTGATTGGCTTATTTCATGACAAACCACATTGGGATTGGTATGTAACAGGTAGCTTAGGTTATTATGGTTGACAAGCTTCCGGACTTCCCAAGGTGACTTCAAGATCAAGAGCTTCAAAAGGTATATCACTTGACCTTGATTCTTGAAGAGGTTAGGTGCACACACACACTTGCATGCATGTTTTTCTATCGTGCATTTGTTACCTTGCATGTGTGTTTCATTGATTCGTGCATCTATGTCATTTAGCACACACACACTTACATTGCATTTATATGATTGCATTTGTGTTTCTTTTAAGTGTGTGTAGTCCCTGTGCTGGTCTTCCTACGCTGGTCGTCCAGCGCAATCGTGGCTGCGCTCAGGGCCGTCTCCAGACATTTCGGGGCCCAAGCCATTTCATGATATTAACAAAAATTGGGGCTCCATATACCAAATACAATGTAATTTTTCACCTTAAATAAATATTTCTTCATTTACCAAATACAACGTAATCATATCCGAAGGAAAAGGGCCTCACACCTAAATCACCAGCAACAAACTTTCTCTACATGTATCAATGTAACCTAATTCTAATAGATATCAGACAGTTCATAGATTTGACATATTGATTAACCCAAACGCCATAACTAATTATATTGTAACATGCATAATTCATACAAGTTTCTTACAAATTCAACAAGTAGAGCAGCACAAACAAGTAATTAAATTTCAATTAAATATACCGACAACAAAAAAAATAAACAAGAGAGCCAAAAACACTACCTCTTCGAAGCAATTCGATGTTTGCTATTTTTTCCTTTCCTGGTTGTCTTGTGTTTCTCCTTTTGTTATCCTTGTGCTTTGGTTGGGTTTTTTCTAGGTTGTTTTATTTTCCTTGTTCGTTTGTGTTTCTACTGACCTTTTGAATCTTTGAATAAAGTTTCCTTTTAATGTTAAAAAAAAAAAAAAAAAACAATGTTTGCTAATTAGTTGGGCCTTTTTTAAATTAGAATTAGAATTAGTGGGCCTTTTAAAAAAAAAAAAAACGATGTGGTTAGAAATTAGAATTAGTTGGGCCTTTTTTACATTTATATAAATTGCATGTCTTGGATTGGGCCCTTTTCTTAATATAAATAAATTGGATTTTGGGCTAAAAGCTAAGTCATAAACATTCTTGTGTGATTTATTGTTGACTAGGTTGATAGATTGTCTTTTAATCAACTATTTAAGTTTTTGAATGTTTATGTGTTGTTTGTTGACAATTAGGTTGTTAAAAATCTCTACAACTAATTGAGACCTCGTGTATGTGCATGTAGGCTTTGTTGATAACTAGGATGTTGATTTGCATTATAACATCTAGTTAAACATATAGTGTTTAGTCTAGCACTCATTGCATTTGTGCATCATTGTGATATACACTTAGACTTTTTATTCTCTTCAAGAGTCAAAGTCTTGTGGCTTCTAGGTGAAGTTGCATAAGCATTGTATTAGCTCCTCTGTAAAAGGCCTGCGGGTAAATTAGGAGGTGCTCACTTGAGAGTATAAACTTCTCTTCATATAGAGGTTGTCTAGGGTTGGTCTAGGTTCGCCATTAAAGGCCTGCGGGTAGTAATGGTGGGTTAGTAACCGTGTAGGGTTTGACGTGGTCAACTAGGTTGTAAACACCATTACAGGTAGTGGATTTGAGGATCGTGTGTGGCACACATATTAGCCCTTGGTTTTTCCTTATTGAAGGTTTCCACGTAAAAATCAAGTGTTCTTTAATTTCCGCACTTTACACTTGATTTATTTTGTTGTGTGGTTGGGTTTTCATATGTTAACTTTGACTAATCGACAAATTGGTAATAATCGATTAACAACCCATTCACCCCCCAGGTTGTATTTTAGACACACGTGTATTTATTTTCACTAAACATAAAATCATAAATATTAAATATAAAGCTAAGAATAAAAATACTAAGCACAAATACTGTATTAAGATTAAAAAGTAAAAACTATCCCATAAATATTTAAGAGCAAATTGCACTCAACCTCTCTGAGGTTTGGTCTCTTGCACACAGAAACAATTTTATCATTAATCAATACTCACACTCCCTGTTGACTTTCTCTTACCTTTAAAAGACTAAAATACCTCTGATCCCTAAATTAAATTAATAAATGGGTAATTTCATTAAAGTCCCTACTTTTTGACAAAATGTCATTTATTTAAACGTCTTCATCATATTAGAAATTTAAGTCCCTTGTTTTTTTCAAAATACATCACTTTAGTCCATTTAATCAAAATACTAACGTTAAACTCTAATTATATGTATAAAAGTACAATTTTATCCTTGTCAAATGATTTATTGAGTTTCAAAAATAAATAATATTAAAATGGTTTATAAATATAAATTAACAACAAAATTTTATTTTCTTAAAAAAATTATTTAAAAACAGAAAAAAAAAAAAAAAAAAAACTTAATGGTTGGATAATGGAAAATATAAAGTTAAAATAAATAATAAATTGAAAGTACGGTTATGAATACTTTTTATAAGAAACTAATTTTTTTTATATCCAATTTTATCACCATTTCCAAAAAAATTTATTTTTTTTATAATAAACAATTATTTTTTATATTTTCCATTATCCATCCATTAGTTTTTTTCATTATCCATCCAACTTTTTCAAAAAACAAAATTAAAAACTGAAAAAAAGGATGGATAATAAACAGTTTTTTTTTAATATTTTTTTGGTGACAAAATTGGATATTAAAAAAATAGCTTTTTTTTTATAAAAAAGTATTCATAATCGTACTTTCAATTTATTATTTATTTTAAATTTGTATTTTCCATTATCCATCCATTAGTTTATTTTTCTATTTTTAAATATATTTTTTTAGAAAATAAATTTTTGTTGTTAATTTATATTTATAAACCATTTTAATATTATTTATTTTTGAAACTCAATAAATCATTTGACAAGGGTAAAATTGTCTTTTATACATATAATTAGAGTTGAGCATTAGTGTTTTTATCGAATGGACTAAAGTGATGTATTTTTAAAAAATAAGGGACTTAAGTTGCTAATATGATAAAGATGTTTAAATAAGTGACATTTCTCCAAACAGTAAGAACTTTAATGAAATTACTCATTTATTTATTTAATTTAGGGATAGGGGTATTTTAGTTTTTTAAAGGTAAGAGAAAGTCCATATGGGGTGTGAGTGTCAAAAATTGATAAAGTTGTTTTTGTATGCAAGAGACCAAACCTCAGTGAGGTTGAATACAATTTGTTCAATATTTATTATACTAAACATTAAATCATAAATATTAAATATATTAAACATAAATATTAAAATTAAAAAGTAAAAACTATCCCATAAAATTTTAATATACTAAACAAAAAATCATAAATATTAAATATAACAAGCATAAAAATTAAAATATAAAAGTAAAAACTATCCCATAAATATTTAATATACTACACATAAAATCATAAATATTAAATATACTAAGCATAAATATTAAAATTAAAAAGTAAAAACTATCCCATAAATTTTTAATACACTAAACATAAAATCATAAATATTAAAATACTAAGCGTAAATATTAAAATTAAAAAGTAAAACTATCTCATAAATAATAAATATTAAAATTAGAAATTAAAAACTATCCCATAAAATTTTATTATACTAAACAAAAATCATAAATATTAAATATAATAAGCATAAATATTAAAATTTAAAAGTAAAAACTATCCCATAAATTTTTAATACACTAAACATAAAATCATAAATATTAAAATACTAAATGTAAATATTAAAATTAAAAAGTAAACACTATCCCATAAATATTTAATACACTAAACATAAAAACATAAATATTAAATATACTAAGCATAACTATTAAAATTAAAAAGTAAAAACTATCCCATAAATTTTTAATATATTAAACATAAAATCATAAATAATAAGATTCTAAGAATAAAAATACTAAGCATAAATATTAATATTAATTTTACTAACTATCATAAATTAATATACTAAGCATAAATTATAAATATAAAATTAAAAATAAATAAGAAATTACCTTTATTTGTAGTTTGTAATTTGTAGAGAAAGCGTCAATTGGTGCCTTGGTGGAGAGTAGAGACTAGAGAATGAGAGATTATATATTATACTATTATAGATTTATAGAGAATTAATAGAGATTAATATTATAGAGTATTAGAGTGTGCAAAGAGTAGAGAGACAAGGGAGACTGGAGAGAGAGAGAGAGAGAGGTGTGAAGAAAAATTTGATTTGGAGGGATATTTGTAGATAAATTGAATTGTGGTTAAAATGGTAATTTTAATGAAAATTTTAATTTATTTTTAAAGTAGTCGTTGAAGTAAGGTTAACGGCCAATTTTTATTTATTTATTTATTTATTTATTTATTTATATTTTTTAAAAAGGGTAGCCGTTGGCCATTGGCCATTGACTAAAAAAATTATAAAGTGGCTATTGGCCAACGGTCTACCTGTGAGGCCTGCAGGCCTCACCCATGCGACGGGGCCTGGCCTACTTTGTATGCAAGCATTGGCCTGGTTTGATTGTGGGCTGAGTCGTGCTAGGCCTGGCCTGAATGTTGGCCGGGCCGATCAAGCTTTGTCTGTCAAGACCGACCCATTTTTCCACCACTACATTTGTTACTCTGTAACTTACAATTTACATTGGTCGCCCTTATTTTATTTTAATTTTTTTGTTTTTCGTTAGATGAAAATGAATACAACAAAGAAAAAATTAAAACATTTTTCAAAATCACTAAATAATATTATATACTATATATATATATATATATATATATATATATATATATATATATATAGTAAAACCTCTATAAATTAATAATATTGAACTATTTGAAAAATTATTAATTAATTAAGTTATTAATTAATCGATAATTTAATAATTTGTAGCATGCATCTATAATTTAATGTATATACAAAGAACCAACTAAAGATTCAACTAATTTAATTAATTAAATCTCATTAATCAACAAAAAATACATTAAGTTAATAAAATAAAAATAATAATTCCATTATCAGAGGCCGAGGGAGAGCGGGGCTGGTGGGGGGCTATGGCACCCCCTCCCTAAAAAAAACTCAAATTTTCATATTTAGAAATAATAAAATTATTATAAAATTTTATTTTTTTTACACTTTGGTCCCCCTAAAAATTTCTGCCCATGTCCATTATACTTTAGTTGTGGATGATACAACAGTTTTAGAGTCTGTTACGTGTAAAGTAGCACTCAAAGCATGAACAACGCTTCATTATTTTGTGTTCCAATTTGAGAATTCAACCCTAAAACTTCTAGGTGCATTAAGAAAAATTAGAGATGATATTCATTTATATTACAATTTTAATAAAATAAAAAAATTAAAAATTAAAAATTAAAAATTAAAAATTAAAAATAAAAAAGCAAAAATGGAGTCATATTTCAAGAAAATATGATAGTAAATTATATTTGTAAATTTAGCAAATTATTAATTTATGATATGAATGGGACCATAGATTTATTTAGGGGTTTTCAGAAAAGTTTTTTTTTTTTTTTTTTTTTTTTTTTTTTTTTTTTTTTTTTTTTTTGTTGATGAAATTGGACTTACCTAACGGGGAAAGCATCACAAGAGATCATATGTTGAAAAACCCATAAGCAGTATCTATAAATTTATAAATAAAGGAAAAAAGAAACAAAAGAATCCAAAAAACACAACAAAATAAAGGACACAACCCTAAAAAACCCAAAGGCACGTAGGCCAAACAAGAAAAAACAAAAGTAGGAAAACCTGAAAGATTCTCTACCCATGCAATCATTACCAACTACCCGAGAACAAAACGAAGGAGTGGAGGACCAACATAAATCAGAAGGAACAGCCAAAGTGTACTTAGAGAGAGCATCTACCACCTGGTTACCTTCCCTGAAGATGTGAGAAACCTGGAAATCCATATGCGAGATCTGATAAATACAACACTGCCAAGCTAAATGAACACGCCAGGTAACCTTATCAGACCTATCTGAAAGAAGTTGAACCACATAAGAAGAGTCACTCTTGAGCCAAATCCTATGCTAACCCAACTTCGATGTATAATTGATGGCGAAAGAAGTAGCAATGAGCTCATCCTCAAAAGTAAAAACCTGACCGAGGGGGACCATGAAACAGGTTTTAACAAAAGATCTGCAAATCCAAAAAACACCCCCCCCCCCCCCCCCCAACTCCTGGAGAACCTAAAGCAGCCCCATTCGTGTTAACCTTGATCCACCCCGGAGCCAGAGGCGATCAGACAACACTCCTGATAACCGAAGCCTTACCAGGATGACCACTAAGGCCAAACTGATGGAGAATTAGCAAATCATCAACACAGTTACGCATATAGCCGATCCCCAAACGGTTCATATCATAGACCGAATGCTAAACAAGAGATAGAGCAGCCCTAAAATCAACAGACTTCCCATAAAAAAATACACTGATTACGGGAATACCACACACTCCAAGTCCAAACCACAGCATGAATGACCGCTTTCCACAAAATCCTAATATGATCACTGAAAGAAATAGACATGGCCTAATAGAAAAAAGAGCTCCAAGTGTCAGTAGAGACACGCCTCTGAAAAGCAGAAAAAACTGTCTCCCTAAGAGCAGCAGCAAGAGAGCACTTAAGAAAAAAATAGTCCACAGTCTCCGAGCTAGCGCCACAGACACTACATCTGGAGGCTAATTGAAAACCGAACCTGCATAAAAAGTCTTTGGTGGGTAATCTATTAAGAAAAAGACGCCATGATAGGATAGAACGGGAAGGAAGGATATAGCGAGACCAGACATCCCTCCACCATAGGACCTGAGGAATATCATGAAACACCCTAGAATAAGCTGCCTTACAAGAGACCCTCTCATCCCCAGAATGAGGCCACACCAAATAATCAACCACAGGAGAAATAGAAAGTATTATCTTATCAATTTATCGAAATTATTAATTTATCACATTGATCCAAGTTGGGATCTCAAAAATTATTATACTATAAAGATTATTAATTTATACATATTCTAATATATGTGTATCAAAATTGTTTTAAGATTTGAAAAAAAAAAATGAAATTGGTCCACTCTTTTTTCTTTTTCTTTTGAAGTATTACAATTGTTACACTCTTTTTATAATGTAGTAACCTGCTTTTTATTTTCTGTAAAATAAACAAAAATAAAACAAAACTTGTAGAGATGTTTGATTGAATTATTAAGAAACAAAATAATTTTTAGATTGTATTTAAAAAATAGCAATATGACTAAAGTTACCGTGACTCACAGATAAGTTACTTACACCCACATTTGATATCGTGAAATTAATACAAAAGAAAAGAAAAGAAAAGAATGCATAAGTAAAAATAAAATAAACACTTGGGATTAATAAATTTAAAAAAAAAAAAAAAAAAAATAGTGCTTTTGCCTCTCATAGACCAGGGTGCCATAAAAAATAAAAAATAAAAACCTTTTAAGATTATTAAAAAGCATCTTATTAACATGTGCTTGAAGTATACTTAAGCACACATTATTCAACTATATAACATTTATATAATTGATTATATAACATTATATAGTTGCGTATTTTTTTGGATTAAAATATAGTTGTGTATGATATATATTTATTAAGTCTTCTTATTATTAGTTCGAACTGATATAAAATATATCAGTTCCTTACATATGGGCCATTGGATTTAAAAGATGCTTTGATAAGTGTATACAGATAATTCAAAGTATTTAAATCCAATGACCCACATGTAAGGAACTGATTTAAAGCATCTTTTAAATCCAATGGCCCACATGCAAGGAACTGATATATTTTATATCAATTCGCACTTCGCATTGACAATAGAAAAACTATATATATATCTCTTGAAAATAATTACACACCCTTAAATTTGGAAAAATAAATTTTGTGACTATATAATATTATATGGCTAGATAGCGGCTCAACGTACAATATATTGCATGGCTAGATATCGACTCTACGAAAAGTATATCCTTTAAAAATATTTTTTTAAAAGTAGCAAAATAACGTCTTTTCATATCCCTCCCCAATCTTAAAATATTGTAATAATTAAAAAGAAAAGGCTATAGATATCGATGACGAAATAACTATATAATGTTTTTTTTTTTTTTTTCCTGGACATAACAATATATAAAGTTCTTGTACACAAAAAGTAAAAATACTTGGGCCCTATCCGGTATCCTTTTTCAAAGGCCATTTTCATTTTTGTTTGTAAAAAATAGTTCAAATGTTCGTTCGGTACCATTTTCAAAATCATTTTCAACTTTAATGACTTTAACATGGAAAAAAACAGAAAACAACTATTTGATGTTTTTGGTTTTGTTTTCCATTTTTGTTCTCTTCATGATTTTCTTTTAAGCTCAGAACAAAATAAATCACACTTTCATCTGCTCATCATCAACACAATCTCAAAAAACAACACTGCTTCGAAATTGTCTTACTATCAACCACAACTTCAACATCACCAAATGCATAATATATCTAATTAACAGTTAAAAAAATCATGGAATTAGAGGAGATGAAGAGAAAAGATTAGAACAAGATGAAGAGAAGTGAAGATGACGGATATATGTGGGGGAGAAGACGATGAGATCGAGCAAGTTGAAGTAAAGATCAAAACAGAGAGTTAACTTTGTGTGGAGGTGCCTCTAGAGGTTTTTGCATCCGGGGTTTTTTTTTTTTTTTTTCCTCTGTTTTCTGCTCAAGGGAGCTGTCAAAAAAAAGGGAGAAGATGAAGGGAGGTGGCAGAGTAATGAAGGGGAGAAAAATAATGAAATTAAGTTAGGGTTTTAAGCATTATATACATACAAATATATATATATATATATATATATATATATATATATATATATATATAATGATTATGTGTGGTAAGTCTATTGTAACACCATAGAACAATCCAATAATGTGTTGCCATGTGAGTAAAATTATGACTTTCAGTGTTTTGTTAATTATTACCATCAGACGCGTTTTTACCATTTTTCATAATACAGCCATCAAAATATACTACCAAACGCGTTTTTCAATTTGGAAATTGAAACCAAAAACACTGTTTTCATTTTTGTTTTTATTTTCGAAAAACAGAACATGAAAAAGGTTACCGAACGCACCCTTATCTTTTTTTTTTTTTTTTTTTTTAAAGCATGTACAAATACATCTCCACAAACACTTGGCATTGTTGTCTCATTGAAGGATTCAGAACTATCCTCATTGAAGGATTCAGAACTATCATATTTAAGTATAATTGTATAAAAGTTGTATAAATTAAGGGTTAAAATTGAAACTAACCATATAATTAGTAGAGTTTTTATTTTTATCCAACATTAGTGTTTTGATTGTTTTTACCAAAATTTCCACTGATGAGACAAAAATACCCTTAATGATTTCTCAATCAAACACATTGGTCTTCTTCAATTAAGAACACCAGTCTTCTTCAATTAAACATATCAGTTTTCTTCAATTAAACACACCACTTATTTTCTTAAATTAAACACACCAGTTTTTTTTTTCAATTAAACACACCACCAGTTTTCATCATTTAAACACACCACCGTTCTTCTTCAATTAAATACACCACAAGTTTTCATCAATTGAACACACCACCACTTTACAATGGTTGCACCTGTGCAACGATGCACACAAGTGTGTGTGTGTGTGTTGCACTGGTGCAACGTTTCACACAAGGGAACGTTAACGTTGCACCATATGCAGATAATGAAGAACCATAAGACTGAATTACCTGAGACGTGTGTGTGTGTGTGTGCAATAAGTTTCGGTTGGTGCACTACAGATTATTGCCCCAAATATATTTTTTTGTTTTTTAAAGTACTTCATCAAGGTCATTTCTTCGACAACATACCTCCAATGAAGGTCGTTTCGATGACTATTGGAGGTCTGCTCAATTTATGGATCCATCAATGGAGGTTTTGGAAGAAAAAAAAATCAAGGAAAAAAAATATAAAGAAGATTAAAATAAAATTGGGGGTATTTTTATCTATCACCGTACTTTGGTGCCTTTTAAACAAAAGTTATTATTATAGTGATAGTGTCTTCTTTTTTTTTTTTTTTTCGCCACTAAATTGTAGTGATAGTTTCAAAAATGGAGATGTAAAGAGTGCTATAAATTTAAAGAACCCGTTTAGATAAAATAAAACAAATAGAACAAGAAAGATAATAATAGATAACAAGATGAACTAAATAATCTTACATTAAAAAAGAAATAAAAACAATAAACATAATATTAAAAAATAAATAATAACAAGAAAATGATATAAACAATGAAAAATTATATTATTTATTCTTTAAAAATTAAATTACAATCTAATTTTATAATAAGAAATTTTGTTTTGTATTTATAATGTATTCACTTTAAATTTATACAAAAATAATTGAATAATAAATATTACTTGACATGTTTTTAAATTTTATAATCTTCTAATTATCGATTCTAAATAAATTAAGACAATAAAATAATGAATATTATGGATAAAATAAAATGAATCATAATAATAGTTGAACTATTTTAATACAATAAATTAAAATTTGAAGATGTAAGGTAAAAGGACCCAAATAATTTGTTTTATTCTACAAAGCTAGGGAAGCAAAAAAACAGAATGAAAAAAATGGGTGAAAGTGAGGCAAAGGGAGGATGTTGGGTTTAAGGATAGTGAGGCAAAGCTGGTGAGGGTGGAGATTACAACTAACACCGAAGGGTGGACTGAAGATTTGAAAAAGTAGAGGCAAAGCTTAATCTTAGAGTTGTGGAAAGACCTTTGTAAGGACCTCATATTTTGATTGGTTTATTTCGTTGACAAACCACACATGGGGATGATTTTGTAATGGGTAGTTTAGGTCCTCGTTGGCAAGCTTCCAAGCATCCCTAGTGACTTCAAGAGCAAGAGCGAAAGGTAAATCAATTGACTTGCCTTTTGAAGAGATTAGTTGCACACACACACACTTCTTCATGCATGTTTTATTTATCTTGCATTTGTGCTTCAACTTTTATGTGTACATCTCTCACACTTCACACTTGCACCTCTTGGTTGGATTTTATTGTGTGATAGTGTCTAGTAATTCGTATTCGTTTGAGTGATCGGAAACGTCCGTGCTTGCACGATGGTGTGCATGTCTTAGCACGATGATTAACCAGTTGAAAAGGTCTTATTCTTCTCTTGGATAAGTGTTAGTTTTGGTTTGGTTGTTTGGAGTAAATTGTCTAGTTTCAAAAGATTGGATTTCAATATTTTAAATGTTTTTCAAAACTGACCTTTGTATGGTCTTGTAACTATAAATTTTTATAAAAAGATTGAAATTGAGTTTTGTAAAATTTTGGACAAACTAGACACCCATACCTTTCCAAAGGTATATAATTTGTAATATTTCATGACTGTTTGTATTGGTTTTGAAATCTCCAAAGTGACCACCAAAACAAGGCAACTCTGCTGTTGTCCGTTTCTGACCTTTGGTCACTCAATTGACCATAACATTTTCTACAGACATCTAAATGTTATTCTGTAAAAACAAGTAGAAAGTAGACATCCATACCTTTCGAACAATGTATCATTCGAAAGGTTTCAATGTCGTTTGGTCATGTTTCGAAGCACTTGAATCTTGAGCTGCTGCACTGACGCGTGTACCGGAAATGCCCATAATTTTTCTAATTCTTCCAAAACGACATAGTTTCACTTAGGCACTATAAATACATATCTTTCTCATCATTTTGAGAGTAGATCCATAAAATCAAACCCTAGACAGAGAGGCTCCATATTCTTGAGAGAGAACGAGAGGTTCTAGTGAGAGAAAGCACCAAGATTACTTCTTTAACTCTCTCAACTCATTTCCATGTGCATAAATCATCATCTAAGCATCATCTAGGATCATCTAGTATGTGATAATGCATGGGTCTTCTTCAACACACATGTTATGGTAAGTTGAACACTATCTTCATTAAGTTTAGTGTTTTTACTTAACAATTTATCTCATTTATAACTTGTATGCTTTTAGATTAATTTCTACTTACAAGATTGAGATTATATGTTGATTGAGTTGTTTTGTGAAAGCTAGGTTTTCATGTTTATTTAACATCTAGCTAATTTATCTCATTAAAATGATTGCGATTGTTTGTGATAGCTATTGTTTCTAGGATTGGTTATCCTTCACATAGCTATGCTTTATGTCATGTCATATAGCAAACTTTGATATCTAGGATTGATTTTATTGTTTTCATTTAATCCTTGATAAGCATTTAGTGTAACCTAGCATTAATTGCATATTGGATATCGTTGCATATTCACATAGGTGTTTATTGATCTCTTCATTGAGAAGTAAGTCTTGTGTGTCTAAGGTGGCTTAGTGCTCAAGCAATTGGTCAAGTGCCACTGTAAAAGGTCTACGGGTAGATTAGGGGGTGTTCACGCCAAGAGTAGTGTATCAGGGGATATCATTAGGGATTGAACAAAGAGTGGCGAGTGGTAGTGTCCATAGCCTGAGGTTATTTAGGGTGAGAGTCCGAGAATCACTTGAGGGTGTAACCATCTTTTCATATAGTGGATTTTGGTGACCGTGTGTGGTGCACATAACAGCCCATGGTTTTTCCTTGTTGAAGGTTTCCACGTAAAAATCAAGTGTTCTTTAATTTCCACATTTTATACTTGATTTTGTTGTTTGGTGAATTGGGGTTATATTTGTAATATTGACTAATTCGAAAAATTTGATAATAACGGATTAATAACCCATTCACCTCCCTCTAGGTTGTATTATTAGACACGTATGCTATATTTGTTTCAATTGGTATCAGAGCGGATTCCTAGATATACTTAGGTGATCCTTGCTTATTTTTGCGTGTCTTTGCATTTGTGTGCATTTTTGTTCTTTGCATTCACTTGCATTTTCTTTCATTCACTTCACCATGAGTAAGAGTGAAACACTTAGAGCTGGAATTGCTTCGGTGACCTCTAATGTTGAGAGGAAGGCAATTGACTCTGATGAGAAGGTGACTCTCTTGATAGAGAGATTTATGAGATTCATGAAATCTCAAAAGAAGGGTTTGACCTTTAAAGTGAAAGAGGAGAAAAAGTTGACCTCCAAAGTGGAGAAGGAAAAGAAAATGACATGGAAAATTGACCCTTGTCTTGAATGTGGAGGAATTGGCCACATTGCCTCCAAGTGCGGTAACTTGAAGTACAAGAATAGAGGAGTTGGTATGATCCCTACTCGGTGTGATAGCGAAGTTGAAGTAGTTGAAGATTGTTCCACAAGCTCGGTTGAGTGTGAGAACAACAACTTGACATTTTTGGTTTCCTACCAAGAAGAAACTCAAGATGTCACCAAATGTTTATCTCTTGATGAATTCAAGAAGGGTGACTTTGATTGTGGTAACCGAAGTGGAGCGAGCTTGAGAGAAGCAAGCCTTGATGATATGACTCTCACAAGCACAAGTGAGAGATGCTTCGATCATGGTAGTTTATGCTCTGGGAACTCTTGTGACAATATGGTGGACAACCAAGAGTTCATTGACTCTCTTCAAAGGTCCTTGAAGAAGAAAGACGAATAAATCGAGAAGTTGATGAAGGAAAACCTTCAACTAAGGACCAAGGTGGATGACTCCTTAAAGGTGGACATAGTTAATGTGTCTAAGTATGAAAAGGAGATTGAAAATTGCCATCAAAGGTTGAAGGCAATGAAGGATGAGATTGCTAGCAAAGAAAATTCCTTGAGAATTGTCAGGGATAAAGAGATGAGGCACCTTCAAGAATTGAAGAAGGGTAAGGTCAAACAACCTTAAGCTCAAGGCAAAAGCAAACCTTCACCTCCTCAACATCCTAGGAGGAAATTTGATCTTGGAAAGTCATCCAAGAATGGCCAAGTGAAGATGCCAACAAAGAGCGTTTCTCAATCTCAATACCAAAGAGCTCCATGCCCAAGCCTTCCCCAATCATGGTCTAACCAACCAAGAAGGCATGACATGGTACCTCAACCAATGAGGCAACCCTATCCAGTTTAACAACAAAGAAGATATGAACCGGCTCAACATCAAAGGAGACATCAAATGCATGATGAGTCTCCAACGACTTCACAAGGATATGGTATGACTTCTCACTTTATACCAACTTGTCATTATTGTGGTGTTGATGGGCATATTAGGCATAAATGCTTTAAGTACATTAAGCATTGTAGGGTTGAATGCAGAGAGAAAGAGGCTTAGAATAGCCTATTTGCATGTGCCTAGGAAATCTTTAGTCAATAATCCTAGGATCTCAAATAACATACAAACTATGACCACTAGGCATGAAAATGTTTCACCTAGGTGGATGAGAAAAGATGAACCCACTTGCTACTGAGCTAACATGTCTCCCATAGGTTCAACTTGGACCAATGGACTTGGTAGGTCTATAGGACCTCATGCCTTTCATTGATGCGGTGTGGTAATTGACCCCATATGGCAAACTCAAGCAAAGAGAGCAATTTTACATACTTGTCACATGCAAAATTTTGATAAAAATTATGCTTCTTTATTAATTACTTGAGTGGCTTGGTTGCACATATGCTTATATGTTTTTCTATTCAATAAGTGTGAACCATTGCTTTGAATGCAATCCATGTCATATTTATGTTCAAACATGCATTTTTGGACTAGGAGATTTACTTAGGAAGTACTCTTTAAATGGCCTATAGTTATCTCCATGACATGATGATTCTTTAAATGACATGCTTAAATGTGAAAAGCATGAAATTCAAATGACATGCTTAAAAGTGAAACGCATGATTTCAAATGACATGCTCAAAAATGAAAAAGCATGAATTGATTATTGCTATTCTTAAATGCAAAACAATGTGTGAAAAGCTTATGAGACTCAAATGAATAAAGGATTTTGCATCCATTCTAAGGCTTTTAAAATCCAAAGTCTCTCTTTCTTTATTTGTTGAACATAGCTACTATCATACGGGTTTCATACTTGTAAAAATCGAATAAGGTGCAAAAAGTCGCTCATGCCTTGTTTAGCTTATAAAATTGGATATAGTTGCTCATTAAAATTGAATGATTAACAACTCTATATCCTTGCTTTGATTTATGACAAATGGTGAAATTGGTTTGAATTCTTTAGGAAATCTTTGTCATTTGCTTTGCCAAATACCATTGCTTTTGGATTTGAATGCAACATGTCTTGCATGCAAAGCATTATAATCATACATTTTTATAAAATAAATCTCCTTACTTCTCTTCTAATTAATTGCGTTGCATAAAGTGCTTTATATGATTATGCAAATGTCTTGTATGATACTATCTCTCTTTGCTACAAGTGACCCAGTTGGGGATACTCCTTTGCCTATATCATGACAAAAAGGGGGAGTAGTATGTGGTAAGGGAGAGTGCTAATTGAGAGTAGCTAATTCGCAAATTAGGGAGAGTGCTCAATTGAGGGGGAGTAACCTGTTGAGGGGGAGCATTGCATTGCACATTCATAGCATGTTGTAGTTTATTTTATTCAATGCAAATGCTTGTTTTTATCTCACTTGATCACCTCACATACATTTGTGTTGGAAAAGTGTAGTTCTTATTTTGCAGGGATGTTTATTCTACAAGAGATGGAAAGCTTGAAGATCTAGTTTGATTAGGCTTCTCTTTGTAATATAGAATAAACAATTATTGACCTTTAGCTTTTACTTTTTATGAGGATCAAATGTGAGTGGTGGTTTTGTCACGAAATAGCTAAAAAGGGAGATTGTAAGGACCTTATATTTTGATTGGCTTATTTCGTTGACAAACCACACATGGGGATGATTTTGTAATGGGTAGCTTAGGTCCTCGTTGGCAAGCTTCCAAGCATCCCCGGTGACTTCAAGAGTAAGAGCGAAAGGTAAATCACTTGACTTGCCTCTTGAAAAGATTAGTTGCATACACATACTTCTTCATGCATGTTTTATTCATCTTGCATTTTTGCTTAAACTCTTATGTGTGCATTTCTCACACTTCACACTTGCACCTCTTTGTTGGATTTTATTGTGTGATTATGTTTAGTAATTCGTTTCCATTTAAGTGATCGGAAACGTCCGTGCTTGCACAATGGTGTACATGTTTTAGCACGATGGTTGACCATTTAAGAAGGTCATATTCTTCTCTTGGATAAGTGTTAGTTTTGGTTTGGTTGTTTGGAGTAAATTGTCTAGTTTCAAAAGATTGGATTTCAATGTTTTAAATGTTTTTTTAAACTGACCTTTGTATGGTCTTGTGACTATAAATTTTTATAAAAAGATTGAAATTGAGTTTTGTAAAATTTTGGACAAACTAGACACCCATACCTTTCCAACGGTATATTATTCGTAATATTTCATGACCATTTGGATTGGTTTTGAAATCTCCAAAGTGACCACCAAAATATGGCAACTCTGCTGTTGTCCGTTTCTGACCTTTGGTCACTCAATTGACCATAACTTTTTTCTATAGACATCTAAATGTCATTCTGTAAAAATGAGTAGAAAGTACACATCCATACCTTTCGAACGATATTCATACGAAAGATTTCGATATCGTTTTGTCATGTTTCGGAGCATTCGAATCTTGAGTTGCTGCACTGACGCGTGTACCACGAAAATGCCCATAATTTTTCTAATTCTTCCAAAACGACATAGTTTCACTTGGGCACTATAAATACATAGTTTCAATTATTGAATCTTTTCTAGTGTGCATTTTCTTTGTTATATTCCGCATAATTTTTAATATTGGAAGAAATTGGGCCTATACTTATTCACCCCTTCTCTAGGTATATTTTACACTATTACTTAAGGGAATTTCATTACTCCCCTTCAATTTGCGGATGACACCATATTGTTTATGCAACCAAAGATGGAGTATCTTATTAGTTTGAGAATGATTTGACGGTGTTTTGAGATGGTGTCGGGCCTACAAATTAATTTCCATAAGTCATGTATTGTTAAGGTGGGGAAAAAGAATCAAGAGGAGGTTGATTGGGCGTGGGCTTTTAGATGTAAAAGAGCTAGCCTTCCTATTTCTTATCTTGGCTTACCTCTAGGAGCGAACCCGGGTTCAAAGAATTTTTGGAATCCAGTGGTTCAAAAGATCGAGAACCGTTTGGCACCATGGAAGATAAGATTCCTGCCGAAAGGTGAAAGATTGGTGCTTATCAAAGCAGTGTTGTCTAGCATCCCAACGTATTACATGTCCATTTTCAAGATGCTGGTGGGTGTGGCTCAAAAGATTAAGAGGTTGCAACGTGACTTTTTCTGGAATCATGGCGTTGAGAAAAGAAAGATTCATTTTGTGGATTGGGTAACAATTTGCAAAAGTAAAGGAAACAGAGGCCTTGGAATTGGACGAATGATGGATAAAAATATAGGATTGTTAGCTAAATAGGCTTGGAGGTTTGGGAGAGAGACCATTGCCTTATGGAAGAGAGTGATTTGTACAAAGTATGGATAGGAGGACAGGCAGCTCAGATGGGATTGGAAGAGCTCTTCGAAAGAATCTCATTTTGTTGCCTTTGTTAACAAACTTTTTCAATTGGGCTCACACACGGAATCCATCTTAAATGAGGGAATGCAAGTGGTGGTGGGTATTAGTGATAGAGCTTGTCTTTTGGAGAGACATTTGGTAGGACTCGATGCCATTGAGAATGGCGTTCCCTAGAATAGTTGCACTTTTGAATAAAAAGGATGGTCATATCCAAGACTTTGAAAGTTGGCAAAATTCAAAGTCGAAGTGGCAAATTCCTTTGAAAAGGACTCTTTTTGGCTGGGAACTGCAGCAATGGAGTGGCTTTATAGTGGCTTTGGAATGCTTGAAAATTCACAATGAGATCAAGGATACGGTGGCATGGTCTTTTACGCCCGGTTCACCGTGTGCTCTTTTCTAAAGTGTCTAGAGACTTATCCCTCTTTGAATAATTTTAGTACGAAGCTTTTGTGGAATGGCTATTGTCCCACGAAAGTCGATGTGTTTGTCTGGTTGTTTTTAAAAGGAAGGATTTTAGATAAGGATGTGCTGTCCAAATTTGGCATGGATATGTTTGAAAATGAAAACTGCCTGTTATGCAATGAATACAATGGAAATGACAGACCGTTTGTTTCTCCATTGCTACTGGTCTTGGAAGGTCTGGATGAGACGCATGGGGTGGTGGGATGTCTATAGTTGTCATAATAATAGTGTTCAAGATTGGTCGAAGAGTTGGCTTGGACTGTGCCCACGACCGAAGAGTAGGAAAGCGTGGTGTATCCTTTTCTCGGTGGTCGTTTGGACGATATGCTAGAGTAGTGGCTAGTCTCTTTAGTGACACTCACAATAGGACGAGCTCGGAGAGTAGTACAATGATGAAGTAAAATTCGTTCCCACAGGGATCGAGTGATCGATTATCGAAATTGATTAGCCTAACTGCTATTCAAACAATCATAATAGAAGGTTTTCTAATTAAGCAAATTAAACTAAATTAATAAAAGGATTGAATGCTAATGCAAAAGAGAAATAACACGAAATAAACTCGAATGTCATAATGGAGAAAAATATGCTAGGACTTGACTACACCCCACCCTATATTGACTTCCGTTCTAGACTCAATTACTCACCAAAAATATGCTCATGCAATTCATAGATTCATGCACCCTAATATTAACCTACAATCTCGGTCGAGTAAAATAGGTTACACCCAAAATCATACCCAAGCATATCTTTCGATTACTCAGAATATATGAATAGGGTTCGTTAAGGATATTGGCACACTAACGAATCTTATACGTTAGCTTAAGTATGTCTACTTTTCTAGACATGCATAGAAGACATTTTGTCGAACATGTGGCGTTCGACTCCGGTTAGTACATAACACACCACAAAAATCATTTAAAAGGAGATCAATCAATTGAAAGCTTTAAGAACACTAAAACATCCATACAAAGTACAATTTGCACATAAAGGATAAACAAAGGTCAATAAAAATATATAGTCATGGGTGGGGTTTCATCAAATCCTAGCACTAAGTGTTTTGCTCATATCACAAAGTGTGGCCATACAATGAATATACTCAAATGAATACATGGCAAACATAAAGAACATGGAAGAGCAAAAAGTAATAGAAGAAATTATGTAGAGTAGCTCCTCCTCCTTTGCTTTGCTCTTCTTCTTCCAAGCTCCTTCTTCAACTCTCTTTTGCCCAAAAGATGAAATGATGGTAGTTGTGGTAAAGAGAAGTGATGGGTGTAATTTGGATGTTAGGGAGATATGGAATCTTGGTGGGTTTCGAAGAATGGAGATGGTGTTGTAAGAGGAAATGGGTAAAAGTCAAGTCTTGGTCTAATTTGAGAGAGAGGGTTGGTACCCTTCGAAAATACCAAAGAAAGGTATTTATATAGGAGCCAAAAATAGAGCAAAAGTTATCTGGCTGACGAAGAGGCGGACTGTCGCGGTTGGCACTTCTACGGCCACCAACTACCACACTTGAACCGCGGCAAGCTAAATGGAATCTTTGTCGCTCGACTGCTACGGTTGGACAACTGCGACACCATTTGGGAGATTTCTGTCACTTGACTGCCGTGGTTAGGAAACCATGACACTCCAACCGCAACGCTCTGGCCAAAGCTCCAATCTTTCCATATTTGCACAGTGACCCCTTGAATCTTCTCAAAAGCACCAAAACACCCCTGCTATACAATAAAACCTGCAAAAACCTCAATCAAGCCATTAAACACTCGATTTTACCTGAGAACCGAACAAAAGCAATGGAAAGGGAGGCCAAAATCTAGTATTGAAATGGATCGATCAAGTAGGAATAGCTTGATTTTCAAAGGCTAAGAGGTACATGTTGACATGGCAGCAGACATGATCAACTTTAGAATTAGTTAATGGTTCAAGTTTTGTGGTGATGGTTCTAAGGAATCGATAACGGCTTTAAGCTTAAACTTGAAGAAGCTGTGCATTGATAAATCGATGAATAAAATCTTCAAGACAGTAGCTTGGTCCCTTCCTCCTCTAGATGGTTTCAAGTTCAACATGGATGGCTTGACAAGAGGGAAACCAGGCCCAATGGGAATTGGTGGTGTTCTAAGAGACTTGACAGGAAAGGTGCACTACTTGTTTTCTTATTTTTTAGGCGACAAGGACTAGAATACGGTAAAAATCTTGGCTATCCTAAAGGTGTGTCAGTTGTGTGTCTCTAACCAGGTCCTAAAGGGAAGGAACATAACTATCGCAAGTGATTCAAAGGTGATTGTATCTTGGGCCAACAATAATGAAGGGATTGGTGGTTTGAAGCATGTGGATATTATCTATGATATAAGGAATCTCATGGTCAATTTTGGTGGCATATCAATAGTTTATAATCCAAGGGCAACCAATTCGTTTGCCGACAATTTAGCAAAGATGGGTTCAAAAATGGAAAAAGCAAATTGGTTTGGAGTTAGATTTAGTCTGGTTAGGTTCTTTGCTGAGTTTCAGTCTTGTCGGGCTTCTAATGTAGTTGTTGCTGTTGTGTTTGTTTTCCAGCCGGTCTCTTCTGTTGGCTGGTTTGCTTGTAGGTTTGGGTTTTGGGTTTTGGCTGTGGGGTTGTTACATGTTTGCTTTGTGGTTTTAGCTCTTTGCTTCGCCTATGTTTTTGTTATGTTTATGGCTATGTGCCTTTAATATATTCTAGCCGTTCAAAAAAAAAAAAATTTGAGATTTTAAGGTTTATTAATTGGATATGTTAGGTATGTCGAACTAAAAATATTATAAAATTTCAAAATAATAATAGATAGTTTACTATATAATAAAATTGAACACAAATTAAGGGTAATTAAGAATTTGATAAATGACGGGAAAGAAAAAGTGAATTGTTTTGTTGTAGAAGAATGCAAAAATTTGATAAAGGAATTGGAAAAGAGGGTATAATAAAAAATACATTAAAAAAATTATTTGTTTTGCTCTGTAAAATGCAAGTAGTAAGAACTGAACTTTTATTATCAAGGTGGAATAGAGATATACTACCAACTTTACTAAGATATGTCATGTTTTAGTGTGTGTTATTTGATATGTATAAATTAGTTGTTTTGCTTGTAAAATGCAAGCAGTAAGAATTGAACCATTGATTACCAAGGTGCAATGAAGATATACTACCAACGGCACTAAGATATGTCATGTTGTAGTGTGTGTTAAATTGGATGTCCTAGGACTGATTATGATTGTTTTGCTCGAGGACTAACAAAATATAGGTTTTAGGGTATTTGATTGAACCAAAAAGTACATGACATTTGGCCCTTATTCCCAACTCTTTTTGCTTGATCTCGGGTAAATTCCGTGATTTAACCGTTTGAATCAAGTGATTACAGGTATATTCATGACATAGAGGCATTTATGAGAGATGGAAGAATTTCTAGTACAAAAGTGCAAAAAGAAGAAAAATGGAAATGAATCCAAGGAGTTGTCATGGTCATGTCACTTGGAAGCAACAGCGACCCAAATTCCAGAGGATGTCGTTACCAGGACACTGCGACAAAAAGTGCCCAGTTCAATGAAGACAATTCCAGAGGATGTCACTGCCTTTACGTCGCTACTAAGACACTACGATAAAAGAGCTCAGTTTAGCAAAGGCAATTGCAGAGATTATTGTGGCCATTCTGTCGCTATCAAGAAACCACGACATAGAAAAATAAAGACAACGAACCAATTTCCAAAGGATGTCGCTACCTTTCCAACCGCGACACCTATTGGAGAAATCCAGATCTAGATGTTGCTCATACAGTCATTGACATGCCAACTGCGACAATCAGATCGAAGACCGTATAACCGCTTGTCGCGATCATATGTCGCTGGGTCCAAACTGCGACAGTCAAGCCGTGACACACTCCACGTCAGCGAATCTGGCGATTGCAAGACTTCATCTTTGGACCATATAAATGCTCATTGAATTCATTTTGCACCAAATTGAAAAAAATAAGGAGAAAACAAACCATTTTACCTAGATTTCTTCTTCATCCATTTCTCTCCGTGAACTCATCTTTTACACCAAGCTTAACAATAGAAATCTAGATTACTTCCCCAAAATCATTCCTCTCTACCCATCTTCTTCACATCCTCCCTTAGTAACCCACCATTTGACTCCATACCACTACACAACCTCTTCATCCAATCTTTACATCAAGATTCAAGCAAGGAGCAAGAAGGGATCAAGCTTAAAATAGGAGACCCATAGGTGATTTCTTTATCTCTTACCTCTTCTTCTTGATTGTAATCATGTGTAACTAAATCCCACTCTAGGGGATTGATTTGAGAAACCTTTGGACTCTTGGTATTTGGTTTAGCTATCAATAAATGTTTTTGAATTATGTTTTATTCACTTTATAATTATATCTTATTCTTTCTGTAATTAATTGAGAATATCACTTGTAGATTGCAATATTGGTAAGATTATGTGTGATAAAATCAATTGGGAATTGACAAGCTTAATTGGTTAGAGCGCATAGTGAATAGGATAGGTTAGTTGATGGATATATCAATCCTGATTGCCTAGATCTTTGATCGTTAATAACCGATCTCACCAATATCCCTTTTCTCTAAATATCATAGGTGAGGAATTTTGGTGAGAAGCGGTTTGGTTTAGTTTACATGGCCAAATAACACTTTCGAAAGCGATCGGTCCTTAATTATGAGAATGGTACTTTAATGAAGCTATACATTCATTGCCCTATGTCCAATGGTAACTCTATCAATTCCTTACATTAACCTTAATTGTTTAATACATACCTCTTATCTAGATTAGTTGAGTATTCTATTTTTCTTATCACCTTTATTTCATTTACATTTCTTTTATGTTGTGTATTTGTTGGTTTTTCAAACCAAACATTATCCCTTCAATTATGATTTACATTTATGCATTTAGGTTAGTTTAACTAAGATTAGTTAATCTTTTCAATTTTCAATCTCATTCCCTGAGGACGATCCCTATCCCTTGCTTACCATTTTACTTAGTTTCACATTTTTATGTGGTTGCAAGTGGTTAAAAATCTATTTTCAAAACCAATCTATAAAACATCTTTTTGATAAGTGTAAAACAGCCTCTTCAAAAATGGCACGCTTCTCTAAGGTTCGTGGAATCACTGTGGTGAACATGCGCTGTTTGTATTGTACTATGTGGTCGTCCGGATTTGTCGTGCCCTCGAACTACTTCATATTTGGGAAACTGAATTTCTTGGGCATCTCAACTAGAGCGATCACGTCTGCGAATGGAGAGTCTGTGAAGCTATTCACCGTGCTTTTCTTGATAGGAGCTGGGACTCCTGGAGTCCGTTGTATGAGAGCTTTCATTTCTGCGAACCTGCGAGAAAGTTCAGGGTCAGCAAAAATATGTAGACCTGAATTGGATTTTACCAGTTTTGGGGTTGACTGAAGTGACATGAGGGTCCTGAATACGTTCTCTGGTAGCAGGCTTCCATTTTGGTTCGGTTCTCATGGTGTTTCTTGCGGGATCGAAACATTAGATGGATCTGCTTCAGCTTTAATTGTCTAGGTCGTGCCCTAAGGGTTTGTTCCTTCACCTAGGTTCATTTCTAACACTTGAGGAACCATTGCTGGTGCGACCAAAGCTATCCTATCGACATCTTGCCTGATGTTGACCATTGGGGTTGGAGGTGCTGGTGGTATGTTGCTAGGCACACCTTCAACTATTGCTCGCAACTCCGCATTACGAGTCCAAACCATTGCGTTTTCTGTTTCGAGCTCTCACAGCTTCTCAGCATTTGCAGTAATTTGGGTAGTCAACGTGGCGATCTACTCCTCGACACTTGGTGCATTTCCATCTCATGACATCTTGGAAGAGTCGAATCCTCGGTTCGATAGGCTCGTTATGAAGTTACAATGGGCCCGACGATGGGCACCAAACTATAGATGGTTGATCTACAATTGATGTGGATTGGGCTAGATACAGACTGGGCCCAAGCAACTTGTTGGTAGAACCTGGTCGAACTGACTTGTCGACTACTATTTGAACTTGCAAAAAAGATTAGATTAAACTGGAAAATAAAAGTAAAAAGGTGGGGATTGTTTATATCCTTATTTTGCTTGGGCTGAGCGTGATATTGTTGAATAAATGGATTCAAACAAAACTGTGGGTAAGTTGAATGCAGAGGATGAAGAAAATAGAGAACTCTAGTAGCCTGAGTATCGATTTTGGCAGAGTTTCAGTATGCAGAAAAAGCTTTTGTTGTCAGCGAAAATCTGAATCCCCTCTCTTTGAGGAGGGGCTTTTATTTATAGGCTTCCTCATCTTCAACTACGTGATTCGTTTGAAGGGATATTTCGTTTAAAACCCAGTCAAACTCACTTCAGTTGTTACTAGATAACACTGAAACCAGACTTATTCAAACAAATGTTATCTCTATTGACTGGTTCTTGGATCGACCCGTAGGATATGGGCTTGACCCATATCAACTACTGATCTTGTAGTGGATTTGAAAGTTGGGCCTAGGGCCCGTTTTTAGCTACCACACTCTTAACGTTTCATAAATTAAAAACTCTATAAATCTCATCATTTATAAGTTATATATATATATATATATATATATATATATTGGGTTCTATTTGACTGTGAAGTGATGGAGAACGCTATTATATGATTAGAAGCAAACTTTAACTAAAAGTATAATTTTAATTAGTTTTAAACTTCCATTTTTTTACAGGTAAAAAGAAAACTTCCAGAAGATGATTTTATTTTTATTTTTACTTTTAAATATTGTTTCTTTAGAATGGAAGTGTTTTCTGAACAACTTTTTCCAATTAAAATTTTTAAATGAAATATTTATATAAAAGGAGTATCAACATATGAAAAGGGTATTTTGGAATAAAATGAAGAGTTAATGGTATGGATACCACCTGAATTATACGCATATTGCTCATTTACCCCCTGAATTCTTAAAATGGTCATTAATCCCCATGAACTATCTGAAATTGTCAAAATCCTAACGCCATTCATTTTTCTGTCATGGCAAATTGCAATAAGTTCCCTTGATTATATATAGATAATTGTATCAAATTGGAAACAATATAATAATATGACCAAAATATCCATCTGACCAAATTTTTAAAATAAAATTTGGAAATTTAAAATTGAAATAATGGTTAAGTAATAATAAAATTCAAAATTTAATTTTCTGAATAATTAAATTATCTTTTTTATTTAAATATCCCTAAATATTTAATAACAATAATAATAATAATAATAATAATAATAATAATAATAATAAAATGAAAAAAAAAAAAAGATAAACAAAAAATGGAAATCAGGAATTTTTTACAAGTAAAATAATTAAATACATAAAATAAAAAAAAAAACTTAAATCAGGAGATCCAAATATCCAATCTCCACCTAATAAAAAATAAAAAATAATGAAATTGATACATAATCGGTCCAATCTGGATCATCATCATCAACCTTCCAATTCCATCATCATCAACCTTCAACCTTCCATCATCCTTAACCTTCAACCTTCAACTTTAAAATCAAAATAAAATAAATAAATAAAACTTTTATTTTCTTACTTTTTATCTAATCAAATATTTCAATTGTTTTCTGATAATCAAATATTTATTTTTATCAAACTTTTATTTTCTTAATTTTTATCTAATCAAATATTACCAGAATCGAATGAACCCAGAAATCTGTAATGAACCCAGAAATCAACAACATTCATCTCAAATTGATCCAGACCCGAATGAACCCAGAAATCAACAACATTCATCTCCCCAACCAAAATGAACCTAGATCAACACAAAATCACTATAACCCAGCTTGCAACCAACCCAGATACTGACCACCACCACCACAACACCCGGAATCAAACCGGATCATAATCATCACAAAACCCAGAATCGAATCACACCTCCACCACCAAAAAACAAATCGGTTCACTACCAAATCGAACCATAGAGTTGTTGAATGACGAGAAGAAAAGGAAGAAGAAGAACTATTGCAGCAGCCACGAAACTCTGTCTGTGTAACCACGAAAACAACCATGAAATCGATATCGAGAGAGAGAGAGAGAGAGAGAGAGAGAGAGAGAGAGAGAGAGAGAGAGATGAGATGAGATCGAAGAAGAAAGAGATATTTAGCATCATCACAATTAATTTTCGAAATCTGATGAAGTTAGGTTTGGGTGATTAGGTTTGATTTGGGGTGGTGATTCGATTTAGGTTTGATTAGGTTTGATTTGGGTGATGATTTTGGATTTTTTTTAGTTGGTGAATGATGATGATGATGATGATGATGATGATGATGGAATTTGTTGTTGTTTTTTTTTTTTTTTTTAACAAGAAATTTTTTATTTTAAAATTTTGGTCAGAAGGGTATTTAGGTCATATTATTATATTGTTTCTGATTTGATGCTATTAACTATATAATTAGGGGAACTTATCGCAATTTTCCATGGCAAAAAAATGGAAGGCATTAGGATTTAGACAATTTTAGATAGTTTAGGGGGTTTAATGACCATTTTAAGAACTCAGGGGGCAAATGAGCAATACACGTATAATTCAAGGCTGTACCATTAAGTCTAAAATGAAGTGCATTTAGAAATTTTATAGGTTTTATTTCTTAAAAAATGGATTGTGAAACTATTAAAATGTGTGTCTAAATTTTTCTTGATTAGTCAATATTCAAAAACCACCCAAAATAAAAACAAATACAATCAACTAAATTTAAGTGCGGAAAACAATAAATTGTACGTTCATTGATTTACGTGAGAAACCTACAACTGGGAAAAACTCACGGGCTATTGTGTTAGCCACACACGGTCCTTAAATCCATTATTTGAATTAAAGTTTACAACCTAGATTGACCTCAAGTCAAACCATACTTGGTCACTAACCCTTCCACTCTACCCAGCGGGTCTTTAATAGTGATTCTAGACTTACTTGCTTGTGCACGAAATCACTTGGTTACAAGGCTTAACACTTAAAGAAGAGAGCACAACCTAAGTGAATAAAAGATGCATAAATGTTAGGTCAACACATTTAAGCTTAACTATTCATGAATGAACATGTCAAATAATCCTAAAAATCATGTTCCTACATGTCATATAAAAAACTTAGCTATAAAAGACGAAAACAATCCTAGATGCAATAGCTATCACAATACAACAACCCAATCAATCAACACAAAAGCTCAACATGTAGATAAAAACTTAGTCTAGATGCTAACAAGTCATAAATGAGCTGTCTTGCTAAGTAAGAACACTAGAATAGATGAAAATGGTGTTCTAACTTACCAAGTCATGTATGTTGAAGAAGACCCATGTAAGAACACATCCTAGATGTAGCTAGATGATGCTAGATGATGTTTAATGCACATAGAAATGGGTTTTTATGAATAAAAATGGGTTCTTGGTTGCTTTTCTTACAAGACATTCTTAAGCTTTTCAAAGGAGTTAATTTCTAAGCTCTAGGTCAACCAATAAGAGAAAGCAACATATTTATAGAAGCCCCAAAGTGAAGTGACGTCGTTTTTGCAATTGGAAAACAAAGTCCCGTCACAATCGATGTGTGTGCCGCGGTACGGACAAGTGTCTGCACCGCGGTACACACAATATGTGGGCTCTGTAAACTTTCGTGGTGGGAGACCGCTTCAGAGGCAAGGTGCACTCACCACAGTATGCATGGCAAAAGTTATCAGGGGCTACACCTGACATGCACCGCGGTCCAGGCAAGGGTGCCGGCGGCGGTACCCACAGCAGTACGGACCGTGGCAAAGAGAAAAAATTCTCTTTTCAAGACAACAAGTCACACCTAGTCTATATGTAAGTTGTCAAAGTGTGAAGTATGAAGAGAATATACATAAAAAACAATGAACACACATGCATACAAGAGAAGTGTGTGTGCAACTATTCTCTTTAATTAAGAGTTAAGCACAAGTGATATACCTTCAATGAGCTCTTGTGCTTGAGGGCTTGAAATCCAATTGCTTGATCATGACCAATGAAGCCCTAAACTACCCTTGCATATTAAACCCCAAAATATGGTTTGTCAATGAAATAAGCCAATAAAAAATGAGGACCTTTCAAATTGTTTTTAGAAAAGAAGTGTGGAAAGTATAAAAAAAAAAAAAAAAAAAATGATTGTAAGTAGAATATGTCGAGATTTAGTAGAACCAAAAATGTGTTTCTGACAAAAATAACCATCAGACAAACATAAAATAAGTCTCGTGTTTTTTTTAAGCCTTTGGTCGAGACTTATTTCATTTGGCTTATTTTCTTTGATCAAGACTTATTTGTTTTGACTGAGACATTTGTATATGATCAAGACTTATTAAGTATTAGGCCTAAGACTTATTTTTGAAGGTTTTTCCAGAACCGTGTTTTTCATTAAGTTTTTCAAATTTATGTTCTATCTCTTTTTCTTTCTGTTTCCTTTTCCCCTCGATTTCTTTTCTTCGTCTCATTCTCGAGCTTTAAGTCACTTCAATTACTTACTTCAATCGTTTTAAATCACTCTACATTTTTCTTGAGAGAATATTTGTTTTTCTTGCGTTTAAGTGAGAGAGTGTTTGACAATTAAGATAAAAGAAAAAGCAAGACAAATGAAAAGTAAAGTCAATGACATTTTTGTAAGTTACTCTACTTTCGTGCTATTAAAACTCAAGTTATTAACAATGACTCCTTTGTTGTTTTTTTTTTTTTTTTTTTTGTATTTAACACCTAATTTGTTTGAATTGGTCCTATAAGTTTTATTTTTAAGTGGTCAAAAAACTTAAATACCAAATCACTAAATTAAATTTCATATTATATTTCCTTCCAAGAATATCCTACAAAAATAACATATTTTCAAGAATATCAAATGAAAATACATAACAATTAAATGTTAAATTAATTGTTTTCAAACAATTTTATCTTTTAAACAAATAAAACCAACAAATTAAAATTTAGGATTATTCAGTCTTCGAAAAAAAAAAAAAAAAAAAATTATGGTCCCTTTAGTGCTAACCCTACAAAATTAGTTGAAAAAGATGCTACATTGCTATATCCATAAATTTTCTCTAAAAAGAGTAAATACTTATTTTTAGTCTAGAGCAATCTCAAACTGATTTCCAAAAATTAAATAAATAAAAATTCACACACCAATTTTTTGCAACAATTCTTTAATAAACTATATTATTTCTTTAAAAGATGAAAATTATTTACAAACTAAATTAGTGCGTTAAAAAAATTGGTAGATGTGAGAGAGCACTCTACGGCTATTTGGTACAGGCACCTGCAACCTGTAAATAAAGCTAACTAGTGAGTTGGTTGAGCGCTTGATAACCTATCAAAGTGAAACAAATGAACAAGGAAAGAATGGGGGTGGTCTTTTTGGGGACTCTCCGACGCTCAAGTTATAGAGAGTGCAAAATGGAAATAATAAAGCAATAATGAATTCAAATCGTAGAACACTAGCTAAACTGTCGAACGCTCGTTAGGTTGTGTTGAATGCTTGGAGATCGTAACGAGAGCATAGAGATGGATTACAATAGTGCAATTATAGTGTAATAAGACTAGAATTAATGAACCAGTTGATCGGAGTAAAGAAAGTTAGAGATTCCGGTGATCGGAGTGAGGGTTTTAACAGAGTTTCAGTACACTGGATGAGCTTGTGTCTTCAGAAAAATCATAACCCCTTCTCATTAAGAGAGGGTTGGTATTTGTGGTAACTTGTGAGCTAGTAGTTTGATCGATGAAGGGAGCAGATCCCTGAGATTTCACCTCCTGATATCTTGGGAATACAATCCCAATCAAATTGAAAATAGTTTTTTAATTAAAAAGCTCTTTTAGCCGATTGAGAAACTCTTCCAAACGAAAACTTTAGTCAAATGAGCTCTACCTCATCAAGTTAAGCTTTGGGGCTTCAATTGGATCGACACCTTATTGGGAATGTCCCGGACCCACATTGGCAATCAAACATGAGCGTCAGTGCTGAAATGTTTGTTTTAGAAACACCTGAAATTTCAGATCTTGAAACAATCCACACCTGAAACAAACTATCCACAGGAGACAATCCACACCTGAAACAAACTATCCAGATCTTGAAATGTTTGTTTTAGAAACACTCATCATATTCACAAATCTATTTCATAATTTGAATGGATAAATGGCAAATGTGTAAATCAAATTTCAGAAACATTTTTTGGAAAAATGATGGGAGATTCAAGGAGTTGTGGATTTATTAACCGTTTAAACATTATATTTTATGTTCTTAAAACATAAATGACAACTTCCATTCAGTAACTTGCATTAAATTTTTCGTGGTTCTGATTCGCCTTACAATTTTCTGTTTTTGATAATCAAACACATAATAAAATACAATTTTCAGTTTTTGACAATCAAACACAATAATAAAATACTAAAATGGAGTTCACAATAAATCTAAGTAAACAGACCAATACATAGGACTGCAAAATGAGTGTCCTATCATCCAGAATTCAAAAAGCCTCAAATAACCTAAGAGCTGAATGAGGATCAAGCCTTCAAGTGCGAGCAGGGGGTGCTGCACCACCAGCTGCGGCAGGGCGTGGACCTTGGCCAGGTGCTCCGGCCTTTGGCAAATCATCCTGAGAGAAATACATAAGAGAGATTAAAAAACGGTTAATCATGCACGAAAAAGGAAGAAAAGAAAAACATGAAAAAGAACGCCAAATGAATACAAAAGTAAGATGAATTGTTGCACAAACGATACTTAATTTTAACTAAACGAACAAGAATGGCTACAGCAACACAAGAAAAAGTAATATTCAATGAATGCTAATATTAATAAATGATAACCACAGAAAGCAACATTAGAAATATGGAAAATGTATGTCTCATGGCCAGTCCCAAATGGTAAAGACAACAACGCTGCTCCACAAGGCGATGGAATATGAGACCTGCACAGAGACGGAGGAGCTCCATAAAGGACGACCATCAACATCTCTGCATTTTTCTGTGACGGTTACTTTGGAATCTACAAACATAACTGGTTTGCCCCATTCAAGTATCGGACTTCTATCTAGAAACCCCCATCACATACTAAAAGTTAAAAATTATCAATACTTAACAGCAAGATTAGGCATACAAAACCGAAACTAGAGATGTAGTCACACATACTATCATTAACATCTGTTATATACACATTGTTTTACAGGCAAATAACTATCATTAAATGCTGGTTGTAGTCACACATACTGATTACTAATCTTATTTTAATGTCTAAATTCAAAAAACACATTTAAATTACATAAATCTGAAATAAGAAATAAGAAATTGTATAATTAGAAAATTATCATCTGTCTTAAAAAAGGAGACACTAAATTAGCTGCAGTTTCTTCTAAGCTCATAACAAAATTAAGAGATGAATAGAAAAGCTAAAAGGAAACAAAATAGAGGTTCGCATGAACTTCCTGAGTTCCTCAAAAGTTTCATTAAATACGAAAGACATTTCAATGCAATTTGGTATAAAAAAATTTCAGTATGCAAGGTTTACGCATCAACAAAACCTATTTCAATCATGGTAATAAATTCAAACAACGCTAAGATGTCACAATGGAGGAACTACCATCCACTAACAAAAACAAACCAAGACAACCCAACAAAACAAAGCTAATATGTAAAACAAAGATGAGAAATACAGCGTGTAATGCAAACATACCCTGCGTCTGAAGCGTTGTGGAGGCTCACGGATCCTCCTGTTGGTACGAGAACGGACCCTCACAACATGAGAGTGAATGGCACATGAAACACAGTACTGCATCTTTGCATACAGCTTAGGAAGAGTATAGCCTTCAACAAATAAAAACATAATACATCAGATTGGATCAAATCAATCACCACAGTACAAACCGAAAAATAAAAAAATCAGCAAAACAAATCGAAAAGAAATTATTATGATTACCATCATAAACACAGGCCTCTTGGACATCTCTAACAGCAGCTTGCTCAACGATGTTCCTCACCAGAAACCTCTTAATGGCCTTGTCCTTTTAAAACATCAAAACCCATTACATTATTAACTAATAACTAATCAAACTAAATAAAACAATACAACTATCCTCTTTGTTAGTGTTTTCAATAGATTTGAAGTGGCTCTTTATAATAAAAAAAAAATTCTACAAACCCAATAAAAAAACAATTCTTTCTCAGTAACCAAACAGAAAACTATAACAAAATTGAAAATGAAAATCTAAAAACATCATATCAAGAAGCAAACTCTACATTGTGAAAAATAAATTCGAAACTTGTAATTATCCTACATTTTCTAGGGAAAATGACTATAAAACAGGTCTAAATTACTTAATAGCAAAATACCAACAAACCATCAAAAAAAAAATACACAATTCTTTTTCAGAACACTAAAACAAACAAGTTAGAAACATAACAACTTTCCAACATTTATTTTCTCGAGAAATAAACAAGAAAATAAAAGAGTGAAAAACCAACCTTGGGGCAGCACTTGCCGCAGTTGGAGCAGCGAATGAACTTGACGTGGCCACGACCGTGCTTGTTCCTTCCTCCATTTCTTCGCTTGAAAGTCTTTCAACCCAAAAAAAATACTAAAAGTAAACAAAAAAACAAAATAAACAGAGAGAGAAATACAGTGAATTGAATTCATTGAAATCAAAAGGGTACCATCTTGACGATAGACTTTTCCTTCTTGTTTGGAGATCTGAGGGTCTCGCAGGAGCTATCGTATCGCGGCCACTTCTAGGGTTTGTGTTCCAGGGTTTGAGTGGAAAATGTTATCTATATATATATACCTGGTTTTTTTTTTAGGTTTACAAAAGGGTTTATCAAAAACGGGCCGGGCCGGGCGAAGTTGCAAAAGTCAAATTTTTTTTTTTTTTTTTTTTTTTAAAGAAAATCTCAATTACGAATTAGATAAAATGATTTCGAAAATTTGACGGAAATGAAAATAATTTAATTAATAATGTTATTTTGTCCAAATCTGTGTCTAAATAACGTGATAACACTCTAATCCATACATTTGATACAATTTGGACACTAAATTTGAGTAAAGTAGCATTACTCTAATTTAATAGTAAGCTTTTTATAAGTCAAGGTAAACAATAAGAGGGTGTATTCAATTTAGATTTAAAAATACTTTTTATGGAATTTAAAAGTTTGAGTGTATTCAATGTAGACTTTTAAATGCTCTATAAAAGTTATAGGGTATAGTTTTTTGATGACTTTTAAAAAGTTTATAAAAGTCGTGATGTATTCAATTTAAACTTTTTTAAAAGTCTATAGAAGTTAGGAAGTATTCAAAATGTCAACGACTTTTAATTACTTTAAAATATCAATGATTTTTAATTATTTTAGTTATAAAAAATCTCATAATTTGTCTTTCATTCAATCATTCCTCTCAAAGACTCTGAAAGATTTTTTTTTTTTCTTGTTTTTTATTCATTTGAGAAAACATTTTTATTAACATGAGAAATATAATTGCGGGGCTCTATTGCCACCCAAAATAAAATTTGGATGTAGAAAAAAAATCAAACAAACCGTAGACATTTTTTTTCCCTCTACTCGGTGTCATGAATGATTTTATTAATTTTTTCTTACAGTATAAATTCTTTTTACAGAAATATAATAATCTTAAAAATAAAAATAAAAAACGATATGAACAATTTGTTTGATTTATATGTGGTTTAGTAGGCGTTGTCATATGAAGTGGGGAGACTTCATCACACTGTGTAAGGAGGCTGGCCGTACACGATCTCATATTTCAATTGTTTTGTGATATATTTGACACTAATTTCTTTTATAATTTATTTAGAATAATTGAAATAACTTTTTGGAGATTGGTTTGATTTAGGGTTCTTAACCTCATATTTGATTTCGTGTTGATTTAAAGAGAAATGATTTAATTAAAATGGTTATTAATGTTTAAGGTTAATCTTGACGCTTTAAAAATTATAAAAAGTAAACTATTAAATTATATTTTTTTTATGATGGGTGTGAAGAGTAAATGGGTGTACGGAGATTCAAGAATATTTTGGATGACAATAGTCACCAAATATAATTTTGTTACAACAGAGTATAAATTATATTTAGAAGTTAATAAAAATTTATAAATGTCTACGAAATAAAGTCTATCAAACTCTTTAAAAGTTTTTTATAACTTTGTAAAGTTTATCAAACTCCATAAAAGTTCATGAACCCTACAAAGGTCATCCACTTAAAAAAGTCTTTTAAAATCCAAATCGAATGCAATAAGAGTAATGTCATTTTGCTCAAATTTTGCGTCCAAAGTTGGAACTCAAATGATTTGGCATCAGTAAAACCCAATGATTTCAATCATCCAATTCTAAAAGAATCTACATTATTTGGATACCAGATTTAGATACAAAATTTGGATAAAGTAGCAATATTAATTGAATAAACAGCATTTGTTTTTGTTAATTTTTAATTTAAAAAATTACATTTCTTTTTTACATGGTTGCACTCTCTTTTCTCATTTTAGAAACAAACAATCAATAACATTTCTTAATGAATTTGTGTTAACCACAAACATTGTGAAATTTAGTCAAAATCATTCAAAAGCTCGAAGAAAAATGTATTTTTGAAGTTGAGGAAAAAAAAATGGTAAATCTCGCCATTGTTCTTCAAGGGTGTAAAACTCTTATTTTAATTGCATTATTTTCTTTATAGCATCATTTTTGGTTATTTGTTGCAATAGTTGAAGATGTTGGGAAGAAAAAAAAATAATAATAAAGGGGGAATTACTGTTAAGTTCTTATATTTTAAAGAAACATTACTTTTTTACCCGACTTATGTGTATTAGGGTCTTTGATCCTCATCTTTTTGAAAATACATAAAAATGGTCTCTCAGTTAGTCAACCATTAGTCAAAGTTAACTGTTCTAAGGGTAAAAAGGTATTTTTCAGTCATGCTTAAATATTTAGAGACACATGTCGCATTCATATAATTTTTTAAAAAGAAAAAAATAATAAGTTTCAAATTTTAAAAAATAAAGTTATATTAAAAAAATGAAAAAATTAATCTTTTTTTTTAATTAATCTGAAAAATGAAAAAAAAAAAAAATGGATCTCCGCCGTCCTTTTTGAGATGGACGATGGAGATCAAACAAAATCATTTTCTTAAAAAGCAAAAATTATCAAAAAAAAAAAATCCATAAATATATATATATATTTATTTTTTTATTTTTTTTTGAAGAGAAAACTTTAAAAAAAAGAAATGATGATTGGAGATTAAGAAATTTTTGTATTTAAAAAAAAACTATATAATGGAGATCTAATATGGGATTGGATCTCCACTAGATCCACTCCACCTCCCCCACCGCGAACGGGGGAGGGGCAGTTAGGGAAGAGATCCTCCCCCGTTCTCGGAATTCAAAAATCATATATAACCCAATTCAAAAACCCAGAGTTATCTCTGAATTCGAAAACGACGACACCACAATAGCAACGTCGACATTGATGAAGACAAAGATTCATAAGTGGTTGTGGCTCGTGCAGCGTAAAATCATTGTAGAGAACCAACAGCCAATACGAGCCTCTCACAACGATGGCACTAGAGAGTGGCCCTTCGAGTATGATGATGACAACCTCGTTTTGTAACTCAAAGACGGGTTCTCGCCATACACGAAGGACGTCTACATCGGCTCCTTGAATGTCGCCGAGAAAGGGGAAGGATCGACACCCCCGCCGAGAATGGGGGAGGCGAGACCTCCCACACTGCACCTCCCAGCTCTCAGTGGGGGAGATGGAGATTGATTTTCTTCCCTTTTATTTTTTTTTTATTAACAAACATATTTTTCTAAAAACAATTGTTTAAATCCAACCGTCCATCAATGAGGGATGGTTGGAGATGATTTTTTTTTTTAAAAAAATGTTTAAATTGTTTTTTTAAAAAAGAATAAAGATAACTTTTTTTAAAATTTCCTTTTTCAATTTTTTTCTTTTTTAAGAAAAACATTTTTTAAAATTTCATTTGATCTCCACTGTCCATCTTTAGAGTTGGACGGTGAAGATTCATTTTCTATTTATTTTTCATTTATTTTATTTTGCAAATACACAATTATTTTAATAGCTTGTTTGGCATGGCTTTTGGGAGCATATTGTTGGCTTTTGGAGCCTAAAAACCACTTTTAAGGGTGTTTGGATTTTTCTATAATAAGAGCTTTTGAAGTTTGAAAGCTCTTATTGGAGAAGCTAAGCCCAAGTGGCTTTTGTCAAAATAGCTTAAAGGTCAGTTTGGTATTGCTATAACTTTTATAATAATCACTGGTAGTTGTACTGAAAGAATAATTAGTTGTGAAGTTAATCAGCAGATGTTTGGTCAATTGTATTTTTAAAACTACTGTATAATTCAAAAGCAGTATACATATGTTTGGTAATTTTATTACAAAGGTGTTGAGATTAGTTACAATGACTAAAATATACATGAGTTTAGGATCCTATTTCATTTTTTTTTTCATTAATTATATATATTAAATCAATATTTAATTAGAATATTTAAATTGGAAAAAAAAAATCATAAGATCAATAAAAATATTTTAAAAGATTTTATAAATCAAATCAATATTTAAATAAAATATTTAATTTTGAGATGAAAAAAGGTATATAAATAATTTTAACTTGATTTCATAAGGATAATAATGATATTTTAAAAGATGCATTAAATGCTGAAATAGATTATTTCATAATTACTTTCAAAAAGTAACCTCCCACATACTTCTCAAAATCACTGCCAGATTATCAATTAATCATTTATGGAAATTTTACCAAACATTATTTTATATCAAAATTATAAAATAATCTGATTTTAACTTTTTAAAAACAATACCAAACTAGCCCTTTAAAAACACGCAAGCACATTTGGGTTTAATGAATTTTTCATATTGCCGGTATTACCCTTCAAACTATAACAACTTAAAATTGATAGTTGTATCCTTTTATATTTTTCACTTTTGTCCATCGTTTTCCATCTTTCTCAGTTAAAGATGAACCATAACTTTTTGGATTTGCTTTGCGTTTTTGAGTTTCAGGAAGCCATGACTTTGCAATCTGAAATTAGCTTATCAAGTAAAGAAGAGAAAAGCCCACCAGACTTCAACAAAAATATAACGGTTTCTTGCACCATCTCTCAAGCAATACACACTAACACACTTTGAAGAACAATAAAAATTGAATTCCCTTTTTCTTCGCTTTTTGGTAAAACAATTGCAACAACAACAACAAATGGTAACTTCTCTATCCATTTCTCTACATTTTACACTATTAAAGCTGTATTTTTTTTGTTCAAAATTCCGATATGGGTTTCGGTTCTTTACTTGTTTGCTCGAATGGGTTTGCTTCAAAATGGGGTCTTGGTGATCTTTGTTTTGTTTTTGTTTTTGGGTTCACAATGTGAACGTGTCTTGATGGAAGGTTTGTAAACTATTTATTTATAATAATACTACTCCACCCAAAAACTCCACCCAAATTCCAACCCAAATGTGAGGTGACATCACCACACACAATATGGGCCCACAATTAGGTGTCATTACTACACACAATATGGGCCCACATAATTGTGGGCCCATATTGTGTGTGGTGATGTCACCTCACATTTGGGTTGGAATTTGGGTGGAGTTTTATGTGGGCCCATATTATGTGTGGTGATGACATCTCACATTTGGGTTGGAATTTGGGTGGAGTTTTTGGGTAGAGTAACATTACCCATTTATTTATTATTTGGTTTATGGTGTCTATTCTACTGGAGGTTGTGTAAACTATTTATTAATTGGAATAGTTTGGCTCATGGATTGGCTTAATTTTTAGGGGGAATTGCACAAACATCCCTCGAGGTTTGATAAAATTGTACGGATATGGCAGTTTTGGCTATATACATATAAACTTCCCTTAACATTTAAATATTGTTGCATACTTGCACAAACATTTCCTACCATTAGATAGATCCGTTAGTCAATGGTCAAAACAATAAAAAGTCTAAAATACCCTTTATTTTTATTTTAAATAAACTAAAAATATTTTAGAGAACATAAATGTATTTTAAATCTGAAACCTAGAAAAGAAACTCATTTTACAAATCAAAAAATAGTTTTTTTAAACAATTTAATAATAAATAAATTTTAAATTTTAAATTTTAAATTTATTTAAAATCAAGGGGGAATTTCACAAACTAATTTTTTAAAGATGATTTTTTTTTTCTAGGTTTCAGATTTAAGATACATTCATGTTTTCTAAAAGATTTTAATTTTTTTTTTAGTTTATTTAAAATAAAAATATAGAGTATTTTAGACTTCTTACACATTTGACCTTTGACTAACGAATCCATCTAACGATAGGAGATGTTTGTGCAACAATTTTCAAATGTTGAGGGAAGTTTATGCGTATATGGCCAAAACTACCATATCCATACAATTTTATCAAACCTCGGGGGATGTTTGTGCAATTCCCCCTAATTTTTTATTGTTTTTTGTATCTCGGCTTGTTGGGATTCATGATGTTATTGATTGAAACAAATTACGATGTGTTTAATATTAATCTAGAGGGGGGGGGGGGGGGGGGGGGGGGGGGGGGGTGAATAGATTTTACCAATTTTACCCAATTTTTGTTAATAGCCAAGTTGACGAAAATACCCCTAACTAGTTACAATAATTATAACAAGTGTAATATGTGCGGAATTTAAATAACACTTGAAATATTCGTGGAAACCCTCATGGGAAAAACCACAGGCTGGTAAGTCCACAACACTCGAATCTCGAATCTACTAATGGTAAAGGTGATTACAACCTAATCCCGGTATGTAACTCACCACCACTACCTAATCCCGGTATAAGTGAACCTAGTCCAATTGCTTGAGATTTACGCAACCTAATCCTGAAAGCTACACAAGACTTATTTCTCAATGAAGAGATAAAGAGGCCTATGTGAATATATGATGATATTTAAAGAGCAAATAAAGCTAGGGAACCTTAGATACTTATCTAGGATGATGATATTGCAATTAAATCAATCCTAGATATTAAAAGCTAAATGACATGTCATAAAGCTTAGCTAAACATAGATTATGCAAACCTAGAAAGCTATCATAATACAACACTCAATCAATACAACACATACAATCTCTATCTTATAACTAGAATAATATTCTAAGAGCATACAAGTGATAAAGGAAATGGCTTGCTAAGAAAGACACTAAAATTAGATGAAGTTAGTGAAAACCTTACCAAGCAAGATGTGATGTTGCAAAACCATGCATGGATGCATCCTATATGGTTATAGATGATGCTTGATGAACTTTGATGCACAAAGAAATGACTTTGAGTGTTTAAAGGTGAGTTCTTGTGAATTTTGTCTCTTGAAATATGTTCTAAGAGAGAAATATACTTTTGGAACTCTTAGGACGACCTTAAAAACATAGAGTCATATATATAGATGACTTAAACAAAGTGAGGTCGTTTTGGAAAAATCGCACCAGTTTTTGCTTTGTGTGCTAGTGAGTGCGCTGGTCGAGTAGCGCACTACCAGCGGACAGCCTATGTTTGCACGGTGCACTGGTGGAGCTGCACAGATGAGGGGCGCACAACCAGCGACACATAACTGGGCAAGTTACGCTAGTGTAGGCGATGGTCTGGCACTGTATGAGTAGTGCACTGCGCTGGTAATGTGACCTGCGCATTGCACACTTCCTTCACACTGACACACAAATTATGCAAGAGTAAAAAGGTGAAGAGAATGCATCCTAATGCCTAACATGACATGACATTTTAATCACAAGATGCAATCAATTTAATCAACAAGAAGAGTTAATAAAAACATGAATGCACACAAATATAAACACACAACATATAAGAATAAGAAATATGCATGAGTTGTGAGTGTGTGCAACTACATCTCTTCAAAGCAAGTAAGCACATAGAAATTTACCTTTGGTGCTTCTTCTCTTAAGGTCTTGAGAGTCTAAGCTATCCTTACATCAAACCATAATATGTGGTTTGTCCACGAAATAAGCCAATCAATAATTAGGACCTTACATTGATCTTGAAAAGTAGTGATTCCTGCTTTCTATAGTTTAACCAAAACTAAACGGAAACTGATAATAGCCGCAAATACTGTCATACCTGACCATTTTAATTTTTTTTAATTTTTTTATTTATGGGCAATCACCGGTGACATGTGCTAAAACTACTTGCAATCAGATGAGGCCGGCACATGTAATATAGTGAAAGTAAAGTATCGTTTCTATGAAGATTGGGATGCTAAGTACCGAAATTGGTTAAGCCTACTACTATTTGGAAAATCGATAAATGGATGGTATGATTATCTATCACTACAAATTTACTAAACTAACGCAAATTCAAGTAGAAAATTAGCTATATAAAAAAAAAAAAAAGAAAAAAAAAAGAAAATGTGATGTAGACAATGAGATGAAGTAGCTAGGGTTTCCAATTTCACCAAACCATTTATATTGAATAATTAAGACAATCAATTCATTGAGTCATGCAAGTGAATGTTAAGATCGTGCTCACCCAATTTTAACCTATATTCTCTTTCGAGCAATAAAGATAATACTCACACACACAAATATTCTATCTCTCGATGACTACTAGTCATGTATATGAGTTCATTAAGATTTACGGCTCTCAAAATAGATCATACATGCAAGCCTCGCATATTTCTATCTTACTTAACATGTATTGGGCAATTAGTCGAGTATGATGCGTGCGTCACCTTTCGGTACTTAACACAACAACCAAATATCATTCAAATGGTAGTTAATCACCTAAAAGCATTAAACACATAAAAGCCCACTCAATAAAAGGAATGAATTTATCCAATACTCATGGTAAGGATCCATTGTGACCCTAGCTTAAGCTATTAAGCTCATGTTCAAAGTAATAAAAATACAATCTTTGAAAGTAACTCTAAACATGACTAAATATAAATAATGTAAAAAGTAGAGAAATAGAGAAAACTAGTGTTGACGAAAGCCTCCTCTTTTCTTTCTTGGATTCTTCTCCTATTCAACTTCTTCTTTAGCTCCTTTACTTAAATGATAATGGATGATTGTGGATCTTAGGTGGGAATGTGTAGGATTTGTGTTTTTGGTGATGAGCGAGTGTAAAAATGTAGTCACGGGTGTTTTTGGCTAAGGAGTGGTGGTTTTTGGTCTAAAAATAGAGATGGTATTTATATGGGAGCAAAAAAGGGCTTGGAAAAACATCATTAACGGAGTTGGCAAGGAGCAAAGCGACTTGAGAAGCGACCTGGTCAAGTAGCTTTGCCAGGTCGCTTTGCTTTCAGGACTTTGGCTCTTCTTGGTAGTGCTTAAAGCAACTTGAGAAGCGACCTAGGCAAGTAGCTTTGTTAGGTCACTTTGGTCTCTGGAATTTGTTGGCAATGTTGACGGTGCTTGAAGCGACTTGAGAAGCGACCTAGGTAAGTAGCTTTGCCAGGTCGCTTTAGTCACCATAATTGGGCTTCATTTCCTTTTTTTGAGCAATCCTGCCTCTCACCTCTAAACTTCTCTGATTTCGCTCGAAATTCGACTTCAAGCCTTATTACCTACACAAGCTTATTAAACACATCAAACACATTGATTTTACTTGAGAAACCAAGAGAAAAGACTCGGAAATGGGGGTCGAATTTACGCACAAAATGGCCTTAACAACTGGTGATGGAATTGGAATAATCTAGGGAACAAGATGTCAATTATAACCATACCGATGATGTTGCAACCCAAGTAATATAGACATGCAACTTTCTTAAATTTTGTGTGGAATTTATTCATTTGTGTGTATTGAGTTTTCTATGTACAAACTGAGTGGTATTTTAATTGTTTTGACATCCCGTATGTTAGAGCCACATATTTGGCATAAATTATGTTTAGTACAAACCAAATATTGTCCCAAGCATTGAGTTGAAAACAAATGCAAATAACAACCTAACTTCTATAAACAATTCAAGCAGGTGGAGATAATGATCAGCTTGTTGACTTGGCCCCATGAAGAACACGTCATTGGCCATGGACGTCGGGACTGAGACGTTACATTAACCTCCCGTTTTAACGGGATCTTTCCATGAAATGGTCCAACATCTAACCTAGTCATTAGGCACATTTTGAGAACGTTGGAACAGCTCCCACGACATTCCTTAAAGTGTGGCAACAGACCCATATGTGGCTGTAAGGTTTGATGGAAACCTTAGCTATAAAAGCTGGTTTTGGTCCCCAAACTCAATACCTCACCCCCTTCATTGATACACCATCTATTTGAGAGTATTTAGAGTTTGGAAGTGCCAAAATTTGTGTAAGCAAACAGAGAGTTACTTTACCAACACTAATGGTTGAAGGTATGTCCGATCCTTGGCTTATTCAATAATTCGATCCCTTTTAGTTTGGTTTTCTTCCGTTAGGAATGAATTTTAGTTTACATTTGGTATCAAAGCCTAAATGCCTCTGCTTTGGCGTATCGAAGTTTTTCTATAAAAAAACTCAATTTTGGCCGAAATTTTTGGAAAATTAAGTTTTGTCTTTGGTTGTTTTTGATTCGAAACAAGATTAGAAAACATGTGGAAATTGTTTTTCTAAGCCTTGTGTGGTCAAAAACATCAAATTTAAGTCGGGTCTAAAACCAGGTCATATGGGTCAAAATGACCCGATTGGTGATTGAAGATGACGAAATTTTGTCAAAATGCCATTTTTCTTGAGCATTTATTTTGCTTTTATTATACCCATTTTTGCTTAAATTTTTGGCATATATTTATGTTTATATTTATACATGCAATTTTAGATAAGTTAAATATAGTGCATAATAAAGGGGATATTATTATTTTCCCCCTCGTAGTTTGCCATTTCCTGACTCTTCCCCCTCTAGTTTCAGAAATGGCTGGTCTGCCCCTTGAAAACCAAATTATTTGAATATATACTCCGTACCGTTAGGTTTTCCGTTAAACTGTGGTTTGACCATTAATGAACGAGGGCAAACTTGTAACTCCGCTTGGAGGACTTGAATGGGAATTAATAATTGAAGGGTAAGAAAGTAAATAACAAAATTAAATTTTTGATTTAATAAATACAAATTTAACATGTGGATGAGATGATTGACACCTCACCCTTCACCAAATGCCAATATTTAAACAGGTGTGGTCCCAAAACCATAACAATTTCAACTTTTGAGAAAAACCCCTTCATGCAATCTGTTCTTCTCCCAAACCATTCACGCCAAAAAATAACCTTACCATCACCAGATCGTCACTAACCAGATAGTGAGAAGGATTTGTAATAGTGTTTGAAGTAGAAATAGGTTATTGAGGTTGTGCACAGAGTGCTCTTGAAGTAGAAGGATTCGAAGAAGTTTCCTGGGTTCTTTTTGGCTGAAAAATGTGTGTTTTCTAAACTTGAAGTTTTGCTAGTGGTTTTGTGTTGATTTTTCATGCATGGTTGCACTTGTGATTGTTGATTTTCATTATCGTTAAAATTTTAGGGTTTTTGTTAACAAAATTTGTGGGTTTTTCGTTTGTAGTTGATTACTATGAAATTGATGGTGTAACTGATGTGTTCATGGTTATTAGACATGAAATAATCAAGAATATTGTATGCAAATGCATTTTTTATTTTTATTTTCTCATAAAGTTAGGTTTTTTTTTCTTTTGTTGCAGCAGAGTTCTGACAATGTATAATTTTCATTCATGTAGGTTTGTTAACATATAGGTGAAGAACGGCTTCTAAGTTTGCATAACAGGTTTGCCAACATCTATATTTGATGGATTTTTGCTCATTCAATCTATTTGCTGTTTTAATTATGTACTTTTTTTTGTTGAAATAATTTTGTTTAATTCAGTTTGTATACTTTTATATGCTGCATATATTAACACACATGTGCTGTTTTAAATAGGTTTAGATTTCATCTATATATCATATACACATCATTTGGCATGTTTCTTATTTTCTGTTATTTATGTATATATGTTTTTAATATGGTATGTTTGTTGTAATATTGCATGTTTGATGTTCTGATTGAATTTTTTTTTTTTTTTTTTTTTTTTTTTTTTTTGCACAGTTTGAATGGATACATTTGAGATATTTGTTCACTATGACTCTAAGGTGTTTGAGTTTGGCACTTGTGATGCTGACCATGTTAGTTTGATTACATTGTTGCATACTGATACAAACTGGTTGTGAAGATATGTCTACTGATGAATATTGTATTTAGGTGGTATTGCCATGGTGTAATGAGAGAATGGCAATGAATAGTGACAGTGGCCTTATAGATGTCTTTCAGTTGTTTAGTAATCATAAAAATAAGAGTATTATGTTTGAGGTAGCGAAGAAAGCATATATCCCACTTCCACCAAAAGCATCTACAAACATTCAAAATCAACATCCCAGGTTCATAGTTGACAGCCAAAATATAGAGTTTAATGAATTTGAAAATAATTTGTTTCACTATAAGGGTGATAATGAGGATGCACAGGGTGATAATGAGGATGGACATAGTGTGTCTAGTGATAGTGAGGAGGTGTTTAAGGTTGATAGTGATAAGGCACGAGGTAGTGTAGATAAGGATGAACTTGGGTTAGGTGATAGGTCTGAAATTCCAGTAGCTGGTGTAGATGAGGCTGAACAGAATATCAACCTTGAACTGTTTGAAGGGTACAATTCTCACCCTGATGATGAGTTTATTTGTGACTCAAAAGCTAAAAATGTGGATGCTAAAATAGCTAGATTGATAAAGACCAACCCTTTTAAGCAACTCGTATGTACTCTAATAGAGTTTGAGGTTGGTCAAACGCATGACAGTGTGTACTCATTGAGGGCATTGTTGATAGACTATTCCATTAAAGAGGGTTTTAATTAGAATAAGGTGAAAAATGATAGGAATCGATTAACATATGCATGTAAAGAAGAGGGATGTCCTTGAAGGTTGCATGCTTCTAACCTAATTGATGATACAACCATGCAAATTAAGATCTACAATAATGAGCATCTCTGCCATAGGCTTTGTAGTAGTGAAGAGACAAGAGCCAAGAGGATAGCTAGTAAGTTTGGGACTTTTGTCATGAACAATCCTGACATCAAGTGTGGGGTCATTTCTGATATGTTAAGAGATCAGTATAATGTGACTGTTGATGCTCACAGATTGTACAATGCAATAATAATAAAAAAAAGGGCACTTCAAATGTTGTCAAAGAAGCATGAAGAGAGTTTTATACATTTAAGGAAATATGCTACCATGGTGCAACAATGTAATCCAAGTTCATCCGCATATCTGCACCTACTTGAATCTACCACAACCTTCCAAAGGTTCTTCCTTAGCTTTGAAGCATAGAAGAATGGCTTTATGGAGGGATGCTGGCCTTTCATAGGGATTGATGGCTACCATTTGAAGGGGCCGTATGGAGGAGTACTTTTGTCAGCTATTGCGTTGGATGCAAATAATGGTCTTTTTCCACTTGCATGTTGCATTTGTGAATGAGAAACCTTGGAGAGTTGGTCATGGTTTTTGGAGCAATTATGTCTATTTTTGAAGTACCCAGCATACAAGCCGATATGCTTCATGGGTGACAAACAGAAGGGGGTGATTGGGGCTTTGAAGGCTCACTAGCCACATGCAATTATAATGTATTTTATTTTTCTTAAAGTAAATTTGTTTAATTCAATTTGTATAACATGCTATTGGGGTTTTAACTTCTGTCAGCTGCACATATTAACATGTATTTATTGTTTTAATTCAATTTGTACACTCATAAATGCTACATATTTTGACACACATTTGCTATTTTTTAACTTCTGTCAGCTGTTTTAATTAGGTATTTTTTTTTTGAATTATATTTGTTTAATTCGGTTTTAAAAATCTGGTTCATCTGCATATATTACAAACTTTTGTCAGCTGCACATATTAACATGTATTTGCTGCTTTAACACACATAAATGCTACATATTTTGACACTCATTTGCTGTTTTTTAACTTCTGTTAGCTGTTTTAATTAGGTTTTTTTTTTTTTTTTTTTTTTTGGAATTATATTTGTTTAATTCAATTTTAAAAATATAGTTCATATGCATATATTACAAACTTCTATTAGCTGCACATATTAACATGTATTTGCTGTTTTAATTCAGTTTGTACACTTATAAATGTTGCATATTTTGACACTCATTTGCTGTTTTTTTTAAACTTCTGTCAGCTGTTTTAATTAGGTTTTTTTTTTTTTTTTCCATTATATTTGTTTAATTCGGTTTTTAAAATATGGTTCATCTGCACATATTACAATCATAAATGATGTACATATTAACATGTATTTGTTGTTTTAATTCAGTTTGTACACTCATAATGCTGCATATTTTGACACCCATTTGTTGTTTTTAAAATAGGTATTGTGCAAGGTATATCTATGCCAATTTTAGGATTTCATATCCTGGACAAAAACTAAAACAACTTTTCTGGAAAGCTAGTAAGTCATATGATGTGCATGAATTTAAGAAAGCTATGAGAGAGATAGGTGTATTGAGCATGAAGGCATAAGCATGGTTAGCTGAAATAGAAACCAAAACTTGGTGTAGGCATGCATTTGACCCCTCTATTAAGTGTGATCATGTGACTAATAACATGACTAAGGCATTCAATAGCATGTTGAAGGATTTTAGGGCTAGGACATATCTCAACTTGATGGAATTCATTAGAAGAATGGTGATGACTAGGTTCCAAGTGAGAAAAGAGAGTTGTGGTAAGTGGAAATCTGAGTTACCACCAACTATGAACAAGAAAATAGTTGAAAATAGTGTAGAGAGTAGAATCCTAAAAATTATACATGCAGGAGAGGGAAATATATAAGTTGATGGGTTTAAGTAGGGTATATACTGCCAAATTACAAGAAAATATTTGTGAGTGTAGGGCATGGCAGATTAGTGGGGTGCCATGCAATCATGCATTGGCTGGGATTAGACACTTATATGGAATAAGTGGAATAAAGGAAGGCATAACCCAATTTATTCACCCAAGCTTGTCCAAGTCTAGCTTTCTTAGAACCTATAGCTCTATGATCAGTCTCATTCCAGATTTATGTGTATGGGTAGATATGAAAGCAGCACCTGTAGACCCACCACCAATAAAAAAGAAACCTATTAGACTAAACCTTGTAAGGAAGAGGGAATCTCATGAGAAACCTAAAGCATCTAGGAGTGGGAGTGTTGTTTGTACAAGACGTAGAAATCCTGGCCACAACAATAGGACTTGTAAAGTTATCATCACTTCTGAAAGCAATACGGTAAATTACTGCCATTTCCATTGTTTATTGCTTTTTTTTTTTTTTTTTTTTTATTAATATTGATTCTTTGTTGCCCCTTCTATTTGTGTTGTGTACAAAGGGCTGCAAAGGCTGTGAAGAAGTCGTCAACCAATGCACGAGTAGAAGTTGGTGCCTCCTCCTCACTACCTCCCATACAACAATTACAATCTCAAGTGACAATGTAGCTAGGTTGATTTGAAGTTGGTACTGTAACTGGATGATTTTCCTTTCTTTTAATGGATGGTACTTGTAGTTTGCTAGTTAGCACTTAAACATAATTATTGTTGTGCTCAAATATTGGTACTTGGTACCTTCTGTTGGTTTTTGTTAGCACTTGATGTGTTAGTGCTTATGTGTGGAAACTTTTTATTTTGTATTTCATGGTATGGAAACTATGTATGGAAACATTATCTATGCCTATTATCAGTTTATTGCTTCAATGTTTTACAAGTTGTTTTGAGTTATTTTATGAAGAAAAAAAATGCCTATTATCAGTTTAATAATTTACAACAATGCATTTGCTTGGTAATTTCGGTTTTCTTTCATGCATAGAAATCTAAAAGTGCATTGTAGCTTTCATTCAATTAAAACTAGGTCTGCATTACATGCAAAAGTGCATTACATCTTCATCACATTAATAAAAAACATAGATAATGAGAGACAAAAGAATATCACATTTAGCAGCATCATCATCCTTAACCCACTTTGTATGGACTCCAATTTTGCATTCTTCCATTTAAATTAGTGTCCACGTTATGCATCTTTTCATTTAAAACTTTCACTTCTTCATAAACTGTTGAATAACTATTATTTTCTTCAAAACTTGGCATACATGATGTAAATTCTCTTGAATCTGACTTCCACCAAGAAAAGTATTTGCATTGCCTATTTTCACAAAAATAAAACAACTTGCCTGGATTATTTTTTGAATTGGATATCTTCACACCACCCTTTTTCGCACTCATGTATGATTTGTTTCTGAATATTATCATCCCACCATTAATGTTGCTTGATACTGTATAACTTCCTTCCATGGTTGAAAGGAATATTTCTTTGTTTGTGAAATGTATGGTGTTTGTAAGTTGTAACAGAGATGAGGGAATGATGAAAGTTGGAAAAGAGCAAATGTGGGATTTTGATTGGGGGAGGGGGATGGGGGTTTTGTAGCACTCAATCTAGATGTTGAGTCCCAACAATTGGCTTAGGAGGGGGGGAGGGGGTACAAAAGTACTTTCTCTATCACCATGAGGTGTTAAAGGCAAAAAGGTCTTTTGACCTCTTTTTTCTGTCAAAGTCACCTTATTTAATAGAAAACCTAACGGTAGGAGGTATATATTCGAATAATTTGGTTTTCAAGGGGGAGACCGGCCATTTCTAAAACTAGATGGGGCAAAGTTAGGAAATGGAAAACTACATGGGGAAAAATAATAATATCCCATAATATAATATATTTTTATCCAATTTATGATGCTTACGAGAATATTTTATGCATAATAATAACATGTTAGTTTTAGTTAAAATTATGCAATTTATTGATTGTTCTCATATTGAGTTAATCCTTTATAGTTTTATGCATAAAAGTAATAATGTCTAGTGATCCATATAATTCTAATTAATTAGGGAATTGCCACAGCATCTTTAATTAAATAAAATTATGTAGTATGCATGATTAGAATCACATAAAGAAAATTTAGATATTAATTGTAATTAATTATACTTAATATAGTAAATTTTATCCCACAGGAATTTTTATTATATTTGTATAATTAATTAGGATAAAATAACAAATTGTTCATAACTTACCCACATGTATTATGAATTAATTTCATAGTTTTTTCATAAAGTTTAATCAAAGATAGAATATATCAAATTATAATCATAATATACCCTTAAGAATTATGAATTAAGTATATGGTTTGATAAATTCTATCATAAGGAATAATTGAATCTGCTTGAATTAAAAATTTAGCCCACATGCAATTTTTATGTCGTTGGATTCTTTTTAAGCATAATTTACATTGGTAAAGTATGAAATTTTATTTAGGCCTCAAATTTTATCGTAAGCTTGTGATTTTATGCAGTTATACAACCTGTAAATCTATCTGATATTCGTTGTGATATTCCCGAACTTAAGGGTGATAACTATAAGGTCTGAAAGGAGAGAATTCTCCTTCATTTAGGGTGGATAACGAACCACCAGAAATAACTTATACGAGCACTCCAGCGGACATCACGCTTTATGAACGATGGGAGCGATGTAATCGCCTCAGTGTAATGTTCATTAAGACTAAAATTTCTGATGGTATACGTGGTTCCGTTGATCAACATGAAAAGGTCTGGGACTTGCTGAAAGCCATTGATGATCAATTTGTCACTTTAGAAAAGGCACTAGCAAGCACCCTAATCATGAAGTTCTCATCCCTAAGGCTCACTAGTGTGAAAGGTGTGCACGAGCACATCATGCAAATGAGGGATATTACAGATTTACGGCTCAATTGAAGAAACGCGAGGTTGAAATGTCGGAGTCTTTTCTAGTGCACTACATCCTAAATACCCTTCCGCACCAATACGGACCCTTCAAAATCTCATACAACACACATAAGGATAAATGGTCAATGTAAGGTCCTAGATTTGTGTTGGTTTGATTCCATTGAAAAACTCTCTTTATTTGTAATGGTCAGTTGTTTAGGCGGTTCTTGGTGAAAAGAAGCTTCAAAGGAGAAAAGCAACTTCTCATGCAAATATCGTCTTCAAGAGGAAAAGCGCTTGATTGGATGCTAAGGTATCAAGATACTTCTTCCTCTTGCAAGGCGTTAGCGCACACACACATAATTCATACATGTGTGTCCCTACATTGTTGTGCTACATATGGTATAACACATTCACACACTTGTTGAAGTATGCACATACATTAGGCTCATATTGACAAACATTGTAGAATTGCATGTTCTATGACTATCTCATGGAAATGACATACTTGTGTGACTTTGTGTTTATTTGTTTGTGTTTCTTTTGTTTTGGACTTGAACATGATCTCATATGATTCCTTATTGAGTTTCGGTCATTTCGCTTACTCACTCATTAGGCTTCGAGTCCAAACTAGGAAGCTAAGCTACGCTACTTTATGTTCTCATATGTTGTGTTGTCTTCGTCTTCGTGTACCGAGTTGAATTTACAACCTTTTTATCAAAGTTTCATAGTCGTCCTTATGCATGAGGGAGTCACGGTTTGTAATCCGAAGACGGATTCGAATTCAAAGTTTGGAGGCCCGAATATGGTAGAACAACGCGAGAAGAGCGCAGGGGAGGCACGCAATGGCCAAAGGCCATTTTGGGAGGAAGCCCGTGAGGGCCGCGTGTGGCTCATGGCCCACACACCCTTCTGCCCCATGAGACTCACGTGCCTCTCATAGGGTGGGTGATGTGGCCTCTTCTGATTTACCACTGAAACTTCTTCCTTCTCTCTTTTAAATATCCTCATCCTTCCTTCCAAATTGGTGTGAGGAAAAAAATTGAAAAAGATAGAGGAGAAAATTTCTTCAAGTTTTTGATTTCTTGGTTTGATCATAACTCTCTCATTTGAACTTGGAATCAAGTGATTCAAAAGCCAAAAATGTTGGTCTTAAAGAAAGGAACAAATCCAAGCATTTTCAAAGTCAAATGATGTTGAGAGTTTGTGCAGTAAACCGATTTCAGTTCGTGGATCATCATTTGTAGGTGAATCATCTTTTTCTCACTTTCTTTTGTGATCATCTTGTTTTATCTTCTTATTTGGTAGATAAAAAGTGTTAAGGATGATGTTAATTTATAGATGGCAGTATTCCCGGTGGGCTAGGGCCCCGCCCTGAACGAGGCGGGGATGGGGATAAAATCTTGTCCCCGAATGTGAAGCGCGGCGGGGACGAGGGAAGCACTCCCTACCCCGATATATATATATAATATTCAGTTTTTTAAAATCATTTAATTTTTTTTTAAGAATAAATAGTTTTTTTTAACTTTATTAAAAAAAAAAAAAAAAAACTATTCATTTCCTGACTCCTAATTGGTCTACTCTCTCCCCAATATGGTTATTGCTATTCCCCAATATGCTCATCAAGCAGTTAGACTATCTATCAGACTTCTCCTGCAAATCAAGCAGAAAAAATATGCTTATCTAATGTTTTTCTCCGGTCAAAAAATAAGCAAAAAATATTTTCTCCGGTCAGACTTTCTAAACAGGTAGATAGCAGTAAGTGTGTATTCTTATTTCCTCATTTGATGCTTTTTGAATGTTTTCGTGATTTTATTATCTTATTGATTTTCTTTTAGTCAAAGTTTCTATAGTTTAATCATATTTAATAAATCTAGATCATCGTTAGATTTTTTTTTTTTTTTTTTTTAATTGTAAGCAATCAACAAACAAATAAGCAAAGACAGATATTAAAAAAACACGAAATAAAAAATAAAGAAAGAACCCATTAAAAAAATAAGTTAAAGTACAAGAAGAAGACAAGAAAACAAAACAATGGTACTGACATGCAAACTGCAAGAGAAAGATTGAAAGAACGAGATTGGTGTCTTTTTTTTTTTTTTTTTTTCACAAACCACCCAATGCTTCTACTACAATTACAACTACAACGAAGTGGGTTTTGATTTTTATGTTCAGATAAGCAATGATTTAAAACAATGATATGGAAACTAAGCACTATTTTTTTAATTTATACCACACCCAGTTTTTTTTTTTTTTTTTTTTTTTTTTTGTTGCTAAATCCACTACTGAATGTTAGCCTTTATTACTTTTGTCATTATATTGTTAGATTTTTTTCCCTGTTAAAGTGTTTTGACTTTGTTATCATCATATATTCATATATGCTTTCATATACTCTTCCTTTGCTTTGTAGTTTGTAATTCCTTTTTTGGTTGAATGCTTTATAATTTATATATTTGCTTACTGTTCTTTTTCTAATTTTTTAGTTTATATGCCATAATTTGTAAACACTTGAGTCTTGACTCAGTATGTGTCATTTTGTATTTATATTTGTTCTATTGTTTACACGTTTTGTTTTTATTGAATATGTATTTTGCTTTGTATTTGTTCTATTATTGACACATTAGTATGTTTTTCACTTTTCAGTCAGTAACTTAGTATGGATCCTAATAAAAGTGATAACATTAATAATACTACTACCGGAGTTAAACTAGTTAGTCTAGTTGATGTTATGGTACCAAAACCCACTCCAAAGTTGGAACGACCTGAACCGATTAATCTTGATGATGTCGTTGATGCTACTACTAATGTCGATACTCCAATAGATGTAGATGGACCTGAACATGATGATACTAAGAAGAGGAAATTGAAATCAGTTGTTTGGAACCACTTTAGCAAGCAAAAAATCAAAGGTCTATATAAGGCTGTCTGTAATTACTACAAGAAGAAGTTGGCTGGATCAAGTAGAGCTAGGACAACGCATTTGCATGATCATTTCAGGATATGTCCTCTAAGAAAGAATAAGGACATAAAGCAGTCACTTCTGAATCCCAACAAGTCAACAGATGGGAAAATATCAATTGGACCTATTCATATGATCAAGATTATGCTAGACATGAGCTCACCAACATGATTATCCTCCATGAGTACCCACTTTCGACGGTTGAACATCGCGGTTTTAGGACGTTTGTCAACTCTCTATAGCCTTTGTTTCCTCATGTGTCAAGAAATACTATCAAGAAAGATATCTTGGGAATTTATGAAGTGGAGAAGTCTAAAACACAACAACTTTTGTAAGGCAACCAGGGAAGAATTGCAATAACCATTGATCGATGGACTGCCTCAAATCAGAAGAGAGGTTACATGCCCATCACCGCACATTTCATTGATGACTTTTGGACTTTACAAAGTCGAATTATCAGGTAATATATCTACTTGGATCATTTTACTTTTCATATTCTAGTTTGCATTATTTTATTATAGTAATCTTTACTAAATTTTTTTTCTTTTATATAATTGTCAGGTTCATTTATGTGCCATGCCCACACACAGTTGAAACCCTTTTGGAGGTATTAATGAGTTGCTTGTTGGATTGGAACATCGATCGTAAGTTATCTACTTTGACTGTGGATAATTGCACTACTAATGATGCCATGATCCATATGATATGTGATAAGTTGCCATGTAACTCATTGATGTTGGGCGATGACTTATTTCATATGCGGTATTATGCGCACATTTTCAATTTGATTGTGAGGGCTGGATTGAGTGCAATTGAGACCGATATTGAGGCTATTTGTGACAGCGTTGCTTTCTAGATTGCAACGCCAAAGAGGGTAGAAAAGTTTGAGGAGGCTGCGCAAAAATTGAAGGTTCCTTACACCAAGAAATTGGCACTTGACTGTGTTACCAGGTGGAATAGCACTTACCTTATGCTTACTACTGCAATAATTTACAAAGATGTGTTTGCTCGCCTTAAAAAACGTGAGTCTACTTATAAAACTTTGCCTTCTGATCGTGATTGGATGTTAGCAAAAAAGATGTGTGGTAAGCTAAAATTATTTTATTCTGTTACTGAAATATTTTCTAGAACAAAATATCCTACATCTAATCTGTACTTCCTTAAGGTTTGTGAGATCAGGTTGTTGCTTGATGAATGCTTGTTATCAAATCTTGAGGAGATAAATGTTATGCAGCCTACATGGTGGGAAAATTTGATAAATATTGGATGGTGATTAATGGATTATTAGCCATAGCAACTGTTTTGGATCCTAGATTCAAATTGAAGTTGATTGAGTATTATTTTCCTAAAATATATGGCAATGACAGTGAAAAGCATATTGACAGAGTTAGAAAGATGTGTTATAATTTGGTCAATGAATATCAAGTGAAATATAGTGATGGTCAAGACACTATGCCTATGGACCTTTAGGTTCCCTCTATGGAAGATGTGCATGAACATGATATTGTGGATCTTTTGGCAGCATATGATCTCTTTGTTAGTAGTACTTCTAATGTTGATGGTGTCAAGTCTGAGTTAGACTATTATTTGGAGGAGCCTGTCTTGCCTAGGGCTACTAGTTTTGATATCCTAGCTTGGTGGAGGACCAATGGAATTAAATATCCAGTTTTACAGCATGTTGCTAAGGATATCTTGGTTGTCCCTATCTCTACTGTTGTTTATGAGTCAGCTTTTAGCACCGGTAGTCGACATTTGTCTCCATATCGAAATAGGCTTAATCCGAAGACTTTAGAAGCTTTAATTTATGCCCAAGATTGGTTATGGACAACTATGGAAGGTATGAACAAATTGTTTTTATTATTTAAATTGATGATTTCTTAATTTCAATAAGGTAATCTACTAATCTTATTTACTTGCTGACTTGTTGTCTTGTAATTTTCCAGGTTCAATAAGCTCTCCCCTTTATTCAATCAATGAAGAGACAATCAAAGCTGATGAGGTAAATGATGTATTTGCTTACTATGTGATTTAAACTAATTTAAGGAAATTAAATTAATAACATGCTGTTATATTTTGTCAAGATCCAAGTTTTGTGAAGTATGATGCCTGAGAAGAAATAGAATGAGCAACGGTGAAGTAAAGATTAAAGCTATGAAGAATAGACAAGGAAGGATAATTTTATGTTTATGTTTTGATGTTTTCAAGCTATCTTTGATTATGTGTTAATTATTGCTTTAGTTTTTAGACTTTGTTATGTCTTCATGAGACATTTTGTGACTCTTTTGCTAAGATTTGGTTTGCTTATGTTTAGAAGTTGGTTGTTTTAAGGAATCTTTGATTTTGGACTATATAAATTTCAATTTTATTCTTTGTTTTAAGTTGTGATTTTTAAATACATAGTTATATTAGACGGGGAATGGGGTGGATGGGGATGTTTTTTTTTTTTTTTTTTTTTTTTGTTTGGGGGGGGGGGGGGGGGGGGTGGAAAAGCATTCCCCAACCCCGACCTGCCCCGTTGCCATCCCTATGTTAATTCATGTTCTAGGTTTGTTTGATCGATTGATTGTTGAGTTTTAGCTTTGTGATCTCATTTGAATATTTTTTAGCTAAACTTGATTCATATGAAATTGATTCTAGAAATGATTTGTATGATGAGCTTTATGTTGATTTCTAGGTTTAATTTCATGATCTAAGAACTAGGATTTTTGAGTGTGATATTGAATATCCTATCTAGTTCTTATTGATTCACATGCTTGGATTTCTAGATAACTTTGTGATTGACAGATTGACTGTTGATAGCATATTCTAGTTATCTCTTGCATGTTCATAGAGTTTGTGTGATCAACTTTCTTTATTTGATTGTGTTTTCATCTGAAAGTAATAATGCATGGTGTGTATAAAATAATCTGGGGGGGTGGGGTTTGTGAATAGATTTTAATCATTATTACCCAATTTTCGCGTTTAGTTAATATTACGAAAATAAAATACCCGAAACTAGTTAAAGCAATAAATCAAGTGTAAAGTGTGAAAATTAAATAACACTTGATTTTTACGTGGAAACCCAAACTGGGAAAAACCATGGGATGTTATGTGCACCACACAAGGATCTCGAATCCACTAATTGCAATGGTGTTTACAACCTAATCCCGATCTATAACCCACCACCACTACCCGCAAGCCTATAAAAGTGAACCTAGTCCAATTGCTTGCGGCCTAAGCAACCTTAACCACAAGACTTAGTTCTCACTAAAGAGATTAAACAACCTAAGTGAATATGCAAAGATATCCAAGTATGTACTTAGTGCTAGGTCACACTAAATACTTATCTAGAATTATAAGATGACAATTAAATCAATCCTAGATATCAATAGCTATATGACATGGCATAAAGCTTAGCTAACATAGATTAAACAATCCTAAGTTTAGCTATCACAAAAACAACATTCAATCAAAACAACACAACTATCTCTATCTTGTATATAAGAATATAATCTAAGAACATACAAGTAATCAAAGAGATACCTTTTTAAGTAAAACACTAATATTAGATGAAATCAGTGAAGAACTTACCAAAGCAAGTGTGCTGAGTAAGACCCATGCAAGCAAGCATCCTAGATATGCTAGAAGATGCTAGATGAAGTTTAATGCATATAAAAATGGCTTTGAGTGTTTAAATGAGCAATCTTGATTTCCTCTTCTCTCACAAATCTCTCTATAGAATTTAAGGTTCTTGTATTGAAAGAGTTAGTGAAACAAATACTCAGTGCGGAAATTAAATAACACTTGATATATACGTGGAAACCTAACCATTGGGAAAAACCACGGGCTATTTAGTGCGCCACACTCGAACCTCGAAATCCACTAATTGAAATGGAGTTTACAACCTATGTAGACCTCGTCTAACACTCCAGTCAATAACCCTCCACTTTTACCACGCGGGCCTTTAAAAGTGGCTCTAGTCCAATTGCTTGAGGCCTAAGCAATCTTAGCCCCAAGTCTTAATTCTCAATGAAGAGATAATGTAACCTATGTGAATATATGATGATATTCAAATGACAACCAAGGTTAGGGAACCTTAGATGCTTATCTAGGATGATGATATAACAATTAAATCAATCCTAAATATCAAGAGCTAAATGACATATCATAAAACTTAGCTAAACATAGATTAAATAAACTTAGATAGCTATCACAATACAACACTCAATCATGTTAACACAACAATCTCTATTTTGAATATTAGATGTTAATCTAAGAACATGCAAATAATAAAAGAGATGCCTTGATAAATAAAACACTAATTATAAATGATAATAGTGAAGAACATACCAAGGGAAGTGTGTTGATCAAGACCCATGCAAGTAAACATCCTAACTATGCTAGAAAATGCTTAGATGATATTTTGATGCATATGAAAATGGGTTTTGAGAGTTAAAGACAAGTTCTTGGGAGTTTCTCTCTTGAATATATTTGTCTCTAAAAAGTGTGTGGCTTACCAAGTGAAGAAGAAAATAAATATATATATATATTAGGTCATGAAACAAAAAACTGCACCGTTTTAAAGTTTTATCCATATATATATATATTTATATTATCACACACACAAAATGCAGAGCTTGCATATATATATATATATATATACAGTCTTTCTATTATCAGTTCGAACTGACAATAAATATATCAGAACAAAGAATGTGGACCATAGATTATAAAGAAGTTTTAACAAGTGCATACACTTTAAGTCAAAGTATGTAAATCCAGTGATCTACATTTTTCGTCATGATAATAGAAAGACTATATATATATATATATAGGTTAGACAAATAAAACTGCACCATTTTATCCAATATATATATTTATACTATCCAAACAAAACGCACAGCAATGTAAGCATGTCATGAAAAATGCAAAACGCACTAGATTTGGATCATAGAAATGTGAGTGACAAAGGAGAAAATCCTGTGTGGTGAGCTCACGAAAGAAAAACAAGTGAGCCAATGATGTGCCATATTAAAGTCAAAGCAATCACAAAGTAAAAGAGCTTACATGCATTTAATGCATACAATAAAATGGCCTTGAAAAAATAAAAGCAAAATGTGGTGAGTGCCGTGTGTGCAGCGTGTGTTCAACGGGGACAGAGAGGTGTGTTTGGCGTGTGAGTGGTGTGTGGCAAACGGGGCTGTGAGCTGCATGCCCCTCACATGCCAAGCCACTCTTGGTGTGGCTTTCATGCCACACGACGCCGACAATCGTTCCGAGAGATCTTCAGTCCAGTTTTGATCTTGGAACTCGGAATTCAATTCCGTCTTCAGAATATAAACTCATACTCAATCATAAATATGGAAAATTATATAACTTTCCACTTTAAGGTCGAAAATGAATTCCGGTGTCCGATAAAAACACGAAATCTCCCAAATATCTCGGAAATCATCCAAAACATATAGACAAGTCTCTGAATCGCTCGGAACTCATCTATGGACAAATCCACACATAAAAATATAACAAGGAAATGCAAGTGTGGAATGTGACATGTGAAGAGAGTGCACACATATGCAATGTATGTTAAGTGTGTGTGTGTGCAACTAATCTCCTCAAAGAAAAATAAGCTCTAGAGATATACCTTTGGAGTGCTTGTCACCTTGAGGTCTTGAAAGGGCCTTTGAGCTTGTTTCTCAATCACCTAAACTACCCTTACACATCAAACCCCAAAATGTGGTTTGTCCACGAAATAAGTCAATCAATGAAATGAGACCTTACAGTTAGGTTCAGAGAGGAGAAAGTGATGTATTTACAGACATCAAGAACAAGGCATGTGAAAAAACAAGTTTGCACCTGAAACTCACGATCGGCGGTTTCGAAATCGCCGATTCAACCGCCGAATTAATCCCTAGAGAATAGGAGAACATCGGTAGTTTCATAACCGCCGATTACAACCGCAGAAATAGACCCGAGAGATTAAATCGACCAGGTCTAAACGACAGTTTTGAGTGGTGATCGTGGCCACTGATCATAACTGCAGAAATGCTCCAAAACCTTCTGGACATAAACGACGGTTTCATTCGGCGGTCATGGCCGCCGATCAAACCGCCGTTTCACCACTTTTGATGAAACCAAAGGAGAAGCCAAGGGCATTATCCAAAGGCGATTATCGCGCTAACCAAGCACACCATTGTGCATGCGTGGACATTTCTGAACAACATTCGAGAAACGAATTACCAGACACACTAACACACAACCAAATACAACAATAAAGTGCAAGTGTGAAATGTGACATGTGAAGAGGATGCACACAAAAGTAAAGCATACATATGCAAACATTACAAGTGTGTCTGTGCAACTAAATCTCTTCAATGAAAAAACTAAGGACTAGGAATATTCCTTTGGAGTGCTTATCATCTTGAGGACTTGAGAGGGCCTTTAAGCTTGATCATCATGCACTTAAGCTACCCTTACAATACAAACCCCGATAGTGGTTTGTCATCGAAATAAGCCAATCAAACTTTAAGGAACTTACAATCTCCCCCTTTGGCTATTTCGTGACAAAACCAACACTCACATTGATCCTCACAACAAAATAGAAACTAACGGGCAACAAGATTTTCTACATTACAAAGAGATATTAAAAAGATAAATCTTCAAGTCTTCAAACTATTGTAGAACAACCAACCCTTCAAAACAAAGTTTCTATACTTTCCAATACAAGCAAAATGTGAGATGATTAAGAGAAAAATAAAACAAGCATTTGCATTTAAAGAATTTAAGCACAACATCATGCAATGCATGTGTAATGCAATGCTCCCTCTTAACGGGTTACTCCCCCTCAATTTGTAAACTCCCCAATAAGTGAATTTGCTACTACAATTCCATCTACATACTACTCCCCCTTTTTGTCATGATATAGGCATTTGTATAATCATTTAAGCCACTTTATGCTACTCAATTAATTAGAGAGAAACAAGAAGATTTATTTTATGAAAAATGTGTGATTAAGATGCTTTACATGCAAGAAATGTTGCATTCAAATCCAAAAATCAATGATATTTGGCAAAGCAAATGACAAAGGTTTCCTCTAGAATTCAAACCAATTTCACCATTTGTCATGAATCAAAGTAAGGATATAGAGTTGTTTAATCATTCAATTTTAATGAGCAACTATATCCAACTTTATAAGCGAAACATGGCATGAGCGACTTTGCACCCTATTCGATTTTTCTGGGTATGAAACCCGTATGATAATAGCTATGTTCAACTAATAAAGAAAAAGAGACATTTGGATTTTAACATCCTTTGAACGGATACAAGATCCTTTATTCATTTTGAGTCTCACAAGCTTTTCACACATAATTTTGCATTTAAGAATTGCAATCATCAATTCAAGCGTTTCATTTAAGCAAGTCATAAGAGTATCATGCTTTTTCATTTTGAGCATGTTATTTAAAGAATCATCATGTCATGGAGATCATTGTAGGTCATTCAAAAAGTACTTCCTATGAATATCTCCTAGTCCAAAAAATGCATGTTTGAACATAAATATGACATGGATTGCAATCATAGCAAGATTCACACTTATTGAAGAAAATGTCATATAAACATATGTGCAACCAAGATACTCAAGCAATTAATAAAGAAGCATAAGATTTTTTAAATTTTTGCATGCGACAAATATGCAATTGCTCTCTTTGCTTGAGTTCCCCTTATGGGGTCAATACCCAAACCTCATCAAGTCACAAGACATATCCCAATAGATCTACCAAGTGCATGAAACCTAGTTGCATCTACGGGTTTAGTAAATAAGTATGCTAGTTGATCATTTGTACCTACATGTTCAAGTACAATACATTTGTTCTCAACTAGTTCTCTTATGAAATGGTGATGGATGTCAACATGCTTAGTCATAAAGTGTTGTACCGGATTCTTGGAAATATTAATTGCACTCATATTATCACAAAAGAGGGTTATAGTACCTTGACTGAATCTATAGTCGACTAGCATTTGCTTTATCCATAAGAGTTGTGTGCATCCACTCCTCACGGTTATGTACTCGGCTTCGGCCGTGGACAAGGAAATCGAATTTTGCTTCTTGCAAAACCAAGACACCAAGTTGTTCCCTAGGAAGAAGCAATCGTCCGATGTGCTCTTCCTATCATCACAATTTCCTACCCAATCCGTATCACTAAAGCCAACTAGACTAGCATTAGTGTCAAAAGAGTACTAAATCCCACAATTGGATGTCCCATTCACATAGCAAATGATTCTTTTAACAAAAGAGAGATGGGACTCTTTAGGATCCGATTGGTACCTAGCACACACACCCATAATAAAAGATATATCAGGCCTACTTGCGGTCAAATAAAGAAAGCTACCAATCATGCCTCGATATAGAGTTTGTTCCACACTTTTACCACTAGCATCCTTGCTTAGCTTCAAAGTGGTACTCATGGGTGTATCACAATGTTTGGCATTTTGTAGACCAAACTTCTTCACTAGGTTTTTAGCATATTTAGCTTAGGTTATAAAAATCCCATCATTTAATTGCCTAATTTGTAAACCTAGGAAGTAACTTAGCTCACCAACAAGACTCATTTCAAACTCATAAGACATAACATCAACAAATTGTTGGACCTTGGTGTTATTGGTGGAGCCAAACACTATATCATCAATATATATTTGAGCTATAAAGAGCTCATCATTGTCTTTCTTGATAAATAGAGTCTTGTCAACACTACCCCTTGAGTAGTTATTGTCAAAAAGAAATTGAGTGAGGCACTCATACCAAGCCCTTGGTGCTTGTTTCAACCCATATAAAGCCTTATTGAGGCGATAGACATGGTTGGGGTGGTGTGCATCCACAAACCCCTTAGGTTGTTCAACAAACACTTCCTCATGTAAGAAGCCATTGAGAAAGACACTCTTCACATCCATTTGGTGCAATTTGAACTTGTGCACACAAGAAATGGACAAGAGAAGCCTAATGGACTCTAAACGGGCAATGGGAGCAAATGTCTCATCAAAGTCAATACTCTCAATTTGAGAGTACCTTTGTGCAACAAGTCTAGCCTTGTTACACACTATGTTAACATCATCATCGGATTTGTTCCTATATATCTATTTGGTGCTTATGACATTAGTGGTCTTAGGTCTAGGAACTAGAGTCCAAACCTCATTCCTTTCGAATTGGTTTAGCTCTTCTTGCATAGCAAGAACCCAAAATTCATCATTTAAGGCTTCATCAACCTTTTGGGTTCAATTTGAGAGGTGTAGCAAGTATAGCTAATTAGATTAGCTATTTGATGCCTAATCCTAACACCCTCATTCACTTCTCTAATGATATCATATTTATCATGGAGTTTCCTAATCCATGAAACGGGTTTATTAGAGTTCAAGAGAGGAACTCTATTAAGAGGTTGTGTGTCCTCTTCATCTAGGTTAGACATCCCAACAATAGGAGTCTCCACAACCTTCTTCAAAAGAGCGTCATCATCTATAGCAACCTCCTCCTTATGGTCATTAGTCTTGAGCCTAGTATCTTCAATGATAACATTAGATGATTACATGATGGTTCGAGTATTCAAGTTGAAAACTCTATTGGCTCTACTATTCAAGGCATAGCCAATAAAGATACCCTCATCACTCTTAGCATCAAATTTTCCAAGTTGATCACGGTCATTTAAAATATAGCACTTGCTTCCAAAAGAGTGGAAGTAGGTAACATTTGGCTTTCTACCTCTCCATAACTCATAGGAGGTTTGCCTAGTGCCGGGTCTTAGGAAAACTTTATTTCCTATATAGCAAGCAGTATTGACGGTTTCAGCCCATAGGTTCCTAGGGACATTGTAGCTAAGCAACATCACACGGGCCATCACTTGAAGGACCTTATTTTTCCTCTCAACAACTCCATTTTGTTGAGGTGTCTTAGGAGCCGAAAACTCATGGGAGATGCCTAAGCTATTGCAATAACTTTCAAAGTAGGCATTCTCAAATTCTCTCTTATGGTCACTTCTAATCCGTTTAATGCTTTTAATGTTAGAGTCTTTTTTATGTTCAAGTTTATTACAAAGCATTTTAAACTTATCAAAAGTTTCGGATTTTTCTCTAAGAAAATATGTCCACATGAACCTAGAGAAATCATCAACACAAACAAAAATGTATCTCTTTCCACATATACTCTCGATTTGCATGGGACCCATAAGATTCATGTGGAGAAGCTCTAGGGGCTCCTTGGTGGAGAGATACTTGCCCTTTTTGTGCATGCTTTTGGTTTGTTTTCCTTGTTGGCAAGGTCCATAAACACCATTGACTTTCTTTCCAAACTTGGGAAGGCCACGCACAACATTGAACTTATCTAAGATTCGTAAATCCCGATAGTTCATGTGGCCAAGTCTTTCATGCCACAACTCAATTTGTTCATCCTTGGACATATTACAAGAGACCACTCTAGCCTCAAGACAATAGCAATTATCGCTAGATCTCATACCTTTCAATAAGGTTTGTCCATCGGGCTTAAGGATAGAGCAATCATTTTTGCTAAATAAGACGGAAAATCCTTCATCACTAAGATGAGAAATGCTTATTAAATTGGCTTTCAAGCCATCAACATATAAAGCATTGGACAATGAGGGTAATCTGGGAATGGAAATGGTTCCTTTTCCTACAACTCTCTTTTTGAATCCATCACCAAAGGTGACACATCCTCCTTCCTCCATGACAAGAGTCTCGAAGAAACTCTTGTTTTCTATCATGTGCCTAGAGCACCCACTATTTAAGTACCAAAAATTAGAAGAATTTACCTTCAAGACAATTTGAGCAACATAGAAAAAATAAGCATATCTTTTAATCCACCTAGGTGAAACACTTTCTTTCCTAGTGGTCAATGGTACATGGGTGAAACAAATTAACGGTGTGTTCAATATTAATCTAGGGGGGGTGAATAGATTTTAATTGTTATTACCCAATTTTCGCGTTTAGTCAAATTCACGAAAATGTCCCAAACTAGACAATATAATATAGCAAGTGTAATATAGTGCGGAAATATAAACGACACTTGATTTTTACGTGGAAACCCTCAACAGGGAAAAACCATGGGCTGGTAAGTACGCCATACTCGAATCTCGAATCCACTAATTGTGATAGCGTATACAACCTAATCCCGGTTTGACGGCCTAATCCCGGCCAATATCCCGCTACCACTACCCGCAGGCCTGTAAAAGTGGACCTAGTCCAATTTGCTCATGTGACCTCCTAATCCCGGTGTACGACCTAATCCCGGTCTATCACACAAGACTTACTTCTCCGAAGAGATCAACACCCTAAGTGAATATGCAATGATATCCAAATATGCAATATAGAGCTAGGGTACTCTAGATGCTTACCTAGAATTATATGATGATAATAAAATCAATCCTAGATATGAAAATAGCTATATGTCATGGCATACAACTTTAGCTAAGTAAAGGATAACCAATCCTAGATACAAAGCTATCACAAAAAACCCACAAACATTCAAAAGATTAACTAGTTGATTAAAAAACAATTTATCAACCTAGTTATAAATAAATCACTCAAGAATGTTTATGACATAGCTTTTAGGCAATAAAGACCTAATCAATTAAGCTATCAAAAATTAACCCAATCAACACATAATCTCAATCATGTATGTAGAAATTAATCTAAACACATAAAAGTAATAAATGAGATAAAATTGATAAGTAGAAACACTAATTATGTAAGATAAAAGTGTTCAACAAATCATACCATGTGTGTTGAAGAAGACCCATGCATTAGCACATGCTAGATGAACCTAGATTATGCCTAGATGATGATTTGTGCATGTGGGAATGGGTTTAGAGAGATAAAGATGTAATCTTTAAGCTTTTTCTCTCAAGTCTCTCTTTCTCTCTCAAGAATATGGAGCCTCTCTCTAGGGTTTGATTTTGTGGCCCAGCCCTCAAAATGATGAGAAAGATATGTATTTATAATACCCAAATGAAACTATGTCATTTTGGAAGAAATGGAAAAATTATGGGCATTTTCATGGTACTCGCGTCAGTGCAGCGACTTAAGATTCGAGCACTTTGAAACATGACCAAACGACATCGAAACCTTTCGTATGATATATCGTTGGAAAGGTATGGATGTCTACTTTCAACTCGCTTGTACAGAATAACATTTCAATGTTTGTAGAAAATATTATGGTCAATTGAGTGACCAAAGGTCAGAAACGGACAACAACAGAGTTACCCTATTTTGGTTGTAGCTTTGGAGATTTTAAAATTAATCCAAACGGTCATGAAATATTACGAATAATATACCGTTGGAAAGGTATGGGTGTCTAGTTTGTACAAAAATTTTCAAAACTCATTTTGAAGCTTTGTGTAAAAAGTTATGGCCATAAGACCATACATAGATCAGTTTTGAAAATCATTTAAATCATTAAAATCCAATCTCTTGAAACTAGACATTTTACTCCAAACAACCAAACCAAAACTACCACTTATCCAAGAGAAGGATGAGACCTTCTCAAGTGGTCAACTATCGCTCTAAGATATGCACACCATCGTGCAAGCACGGACGTTTCCGATCACACAAACGGAAACGAATTACACCACACTTAAGACTAATCATAAAGTGCAAGTGTGGGTATTGAATGCATCATAATGCCTAACATGTCATGGCATTATCTTTGAACAAGATGCACTCAATTCAAACATGCATGAATAAAATTCATGACTTTGCATCCTAATGCCTAAACATGTCATGGCATTTAAATAAACATGCATGAAAAGATATTCAACAATTATGAATGCACACATATGAAAACACACAACATATAAGTATAAGAAATATGCATGGGTTGTGAGTGTGTGCAACTATGATCTATTCAAAGCATGTAAGCACTAGAATTTACCTTTGGTGCTTCTTCTCTTGAGGTCTTATGAGGGCCATTGAACTTTCACCAATTCCTAAGCTACCCTTACAACAAGCCTCACATGTGGTTTGTCCACGAAATAAACCAATCAATAATTGGGAATCCTTACAATGGGCTCTAGATGTCCTAGATCATGCAAATTTGTTTCATTTTCCTAAGGACATGCATCTTGGCTTTAGCCTTTTTCTTTCCTATCATGCTTTCAATTCTATGCATTTTGATATAGTGAAAGCAATTTGGTCAAATGTGACCATCAATACCACAAAAATGACATGAAGGTATAAAGTTAGGAATCATACCATAACCTTAAGTATGCAATGGAGCCTTCCCATGTCTTTGTGGTTATCCTGGTTGTTGATAAGGATCTCTCCTTCTTTGTTTTTGACTAAGACTTGGTTACTTCCTCGGTTGAGCTTGCATGATAGGTCTCTTCCCTTGATGGACTTTAGGTTGAGGGAAGTTAGCTTGTGGAGCTCTTGGAGGTTGAGCTTGATGTGGACTTCTTAGTGCCACCTTCACTTAAGCACTTCTTGAACACTCTCCAAGGTCAATTTTCTTCCTAGATAATTGACGAGGAAGAGACTCTTTGAGGTTCATGCTCTTGACAAATACGGTCTTGCTTGAAGTGGAGGACATCTTGTCATCTTCAAACCCAAGACCTCTTTTGTCACCTAGCCTTTTTCCAACATCTAACATGTTGTCAAGTTTTTTAGTGCTAGAGCCCATCTTGGTGACGACACGTCGTTGCGATGTCGGTCAAAAGATGAACATTTAAGTTCGACCTCGCTAGCGCGCGAGTCACAAGGACTAGCACAGCGGCAAGTGAGGGTATCGTTCCGCAGGGAGGTGGGATTCGCCGACCGTCACCGGTTCTAGCTATTATTACAACACTCCGAGAGAACTCGTGTGTTGCGGTTGCGGAAAAGTGTAAATAATACTATAAATAAATAAATAAACTAACATAATATATACATGGATAGGATGGAATGGAGAGATGCATGAAATGTGGTGTACACTAGGGAAATGATTCAACCGTAACAATCCTCCTAATTAAGCTCTAGACTCACTTAGTCCCTCAATATGCAAGTATATCATAGGCTCGTGTCCCCTTAATTGATCTCTAATATCTCTCGAGTCTTAGAAATCACATCCACACATACAAAGTACACATGAATTCATTAAGTGCCGTGGCACACACACAAGAGCCCTGTATGCCAGCCTAGTGTATCTCTCACTGTCTGGTCATATACAGTGGTTATTTCGTTGGGCATTTAATGCGCAACCGCGTGGGCCATACAACAGCCAATAATTCATTCATAATGGCTAACCAAATACGGGATGGCAACCAAGTGAAAGCATTAAGAATACGAGATACCCATACAACACGTATGTTATATGCTCGTGTCCCCTTAATTTATCTCTAATCTCTCTCGATGTCTTAGAGATTACATCCATGCATAAATGCTTGGATTCATTAAGGACTGTGGGACACACACACGAGCTCTACACGCCAGCCTAGTGTATCTCTCACTGTCTGGTCAAATGTAGAGGATATCACGCTGGACATGTTAATGTGAACCACGCAATATATAACACATAGCCTAAATATCATCCACAAGGTGGCTAACCGAGTGAAAGCATTAAGCAATGAAATACCATATAACTACACAATCACAAGAGGAGTTCAGTTTGTCTTTACTCTAGATACGGATTCGGTTTTATCAATCTCCCTAGGATGGCTAAAAATGGAAACAAGCTTACCAAACAACTACATGCAACAAGTTGATTGCTTTACATTAAGACCATTCAATTTAAGCTAGGGGTTCATTCTCTTGATTTGGGAATTATCCCTAAATCAATTCATCACCCAACCAAAGCCATTGGTGAGCAATTGTGCCTTTGAAACAAAGACCCATTAAGTACAAGAATATAGAACCAAAGTCTAATTTAGCAAATACATGCATCAATCAAACTTCTCCCACTCTTTAGAGCTAATACTCAACACTCAAATCATTCTATACATGGTATTTTGGATCATCCATCAATCAATCAACAATCATGGGATGTTAAATTACTCTACTCCTAAATTAAATTACACTACTCCTAATCCCATTCATGGACACATATCAATTTAGACCCATCACACACATGAATATCACAACAAGAGATTTAATCATGAATAAAACAAAGAGTAGAACAAAACTCAAAGAACATGAGAGCAATCATACATATATTGCAATAATTGTAGGTTTACAAAATCCCCAAATTGGTGGTTACACAATTAAGAAAACAAGAAATACAAAGAGAATGAGTAAAAGGAGATACAACCCTTGAAGAAATTCCTCCAAGAGCTCCTTTCCATGCTTGGCTCGAAATTGGTCAAAAACCCCTCCTATCTCCTTGCAATCTACTCTCAATTGTGGTAGAGGAAGTGAAAAACGTGGTGGTGGTGATGTATGGTAGCCTCCCATGGAGGAAAAACCTCCATGGGAGCTTGGATCCTCTCCTTATTTGGTGAGAAAGTGAAGAAAATGCAGAAAATGGAAGAGAGAGAGAGTGGGGCGGAAGAGAGAGAGAGGGGGGTTAAGGGGGTCTGTGTAAACTGATGAGAAGAGGGGATATATATAGTGGGGAGAAGGGTTTAGGTCAGAATTGAGGGGAAAAGACGAAAATGCCCTTAAGTGGTAGATTTTTGGGGGGTCTCGCGGATGACTTTCCAGCAGCGCGCACCGTTACGGAAACAGGCATAACTTTCTCCACAAACATCGGAATCATGTTCTTGATGAACCGTTGGAAAGAAGACTTCTGGAGCTTTCCAACCATATGTAGCACAAAACCTAGTTCGATCGGAGGAGAGAGATATGGCCCCCGCAAGTTGAGCATTCTGCAGGAAACTTTCGTCGAAATTCCGCCTTGGATTTTGCGCCCTATTCTGCGCCCTAGGGCGCAGAATTACAAAAAGTGGGTCTTCTGGTCCCTTTCTGCGCCCATTTTTGCTGCCCCTTAACGCAGAACAAGGGCGCAAAACCAACTTTCAAAAATTGCACTTTTGCCCCAATATTTCTCTATTTTTGCACTTTAGCCCCTGTGATGAAAAATATCCTGAAACACTTATTTAAAACGTTAAATACCCGGTTTTACTCGGAAAACAAGCATAAAAGATGAAAGTAAGGGGCTACACAACGTGTAGAAATAAGAGTTATCACTTGGCCATCAACTCTCTAGCACCTTCAAACTCCCTTTTCATCCCTTCTTCACTCTTCTTAGATAATTCTAACTCCTTTCTTAGCTTATCTTCATTCTTCATGGTTCTCACCACTTCTTCACTTAAGTGGTCAACTTGTGTTGAGAGCTCTAGGTTTTCTTCCTTCAATCTCCTAATTTCTCTCTTGTTCTTTAACCTTGAACTCTCAAACTTGACTATGTAGTCTTGAAGATCCATCCTATCCACATTTCCATTTGTGGATTGAGATGAAGAGCCATCATCACTTGAGTCATTTTCCTCTTGACTTTCATCCTCTTCTTTACTAGTACCTTTGCTCTTGTGGGATGAGACAAATGCTATGAAGTTAGTCATAAGCTCTTCATCATCTAAAGACTCATCTCTCTCATCGGAGTCATCACTTCCACTCCATGTGGTGGCCATAACTCTTCCCTTCTTGTTTTTCAAATTTCCACAATCGGGAGCGATGTGTCCTATGCTGCCACACTCATAGCATTGAATCCCTTTCTGTTCATTTCTCTCTTGCATAGGCTCAAACTTCTTAAAGGGGGTCTTTTTCTTCAAGTCTTGGCATTTAGATCCAAAGCCCTTCTTCTCGAACTTGATGAACTTCTTCAACCTTCTCATCAACAAGGCCATGTCTTCGTCCGAGTCATCCTTTTCCTCTTTCTCATCATTGAAGGCTTTCAAAGCAATTTTCTTTTGCTTTTTAAGAGGTGTGGAGGTAGGACCCTTCCTAGACTCATAAGCTAGAAGTCTCCCAATCACTTCACTTGGCTTCATATCCTTGTACCCACTATTTTCTTCTAAAGCTGTAACCTTGGACTCAAATCTTTTAGGAAGAGATCTCATAATCTTTTCCTTGATTCTCCTATCCGAATAAGGATCACCAAGTTGATGATTTTGGTTGACTTTGTCCATCAACTTGTCTCAAAATCGTTGAAACACTCATTCTCCTATATCCTAAGCATCTCGAATTGAGTTTAGAGGACTTGAAACTTAGAGTCCTTAACCACTTCGATTCCCTCATATGCAACTGATCGAACCAAATTTGGTACGATTTTGGCCCTCATTTCCTTCTCTTTATGCTTGATTCTCGGGCATTATCCCATGATTTAATGGTGTGAATTAAGTGTTTTCAGGTATTTATAAAGTTCAAGGGCATTGGTGTAATTTTGTTCATTTAGGGGTGAAATTGCAATTATTGAGGGAAGATGCAAGATATTACGATATTGGAAGAATACAAGGGGCTGTCCGTAATTTGCCAAGCAGATCAGGCAAAACGTGCCACATTAGATAAGTTAAGTGGTGCGTTTTATAGTGGGTTGGGCCTCTGAATGAGCCTCGATCCATTTCTAAGTGCACCCCAAAGAGCGACAAGTGACTTGAGCCCAAGTACACCCCAGGCCAGTGCTAAGCGCACCCCAAAGAGACAAGCAGCCCACGCCACCAACTTAATGATACGGTGCTTTTTGAGGCTAGCTTGGGCCTCCAAACACGCCCCATCTTGTTTTTGAATGCATCCCATATGAGACAAAGTGTAAAGTGTCTGCGTGCACCCCTGCTCACTGTTAAATGCATCCCCTTCATCTTGTACCTTCAGCATCTTCCTCACGAGCGAACCAACTATGGCAGCCACCAAACCCTAGCTTCCTAACAGTAGCCGAAAATTGTCCCCCTCACCTCAACTCCGACCGATTTGCAATGCAAACGACCCCTAGACTCATCGTGCACCAAATCAGCGTCGATTGGGTCCTCTAATCGTTGTCGTGATCCAACCAACGGTGTTGCTCTCCCTTTTGTAACTTCGCAAATTGGTTCAATCATTGTCGCCATTTAGCCTATCGATGTCGTCATGGCAACAGGGAGTTGTTTTGGCACTTGATTGCGTCACCAAATGCGTCGCCATGAACCAAACTGTGACATTCACTTGTTCAAGTCTGATTGGCTGGTTTGGGTAGGAAAATTACATAAAGGCCCCCTTAAGGGACCAAAATGGAAATTGGACAAGTTCAAGGGTGTTTTAGTAATTAACCATCCGTGACCTATTTTAAAAAGCCTATAAATTCATCACTATTTTTCCCCTTTTAGACAACTCTTGACAACCAAACCCCCTTTTACTTGCCTTCCCTTTGATTGTAATATGTGTAACTAAACCCCCTTTCTAGGGGATTGATGTGAGAACATTTGGATTGGGTTTTGCTTAAGCTTTAATATATTTTAATCTCTATTTGTGTTCTATTCATTTTATAGCTAGATTCTATTCATTATGTAATTGACATGTATACTCACTAGTTGATTATACTCTTGTTTAGGACCATTTGTTATATAATCTTGATTGGATTGACACCCTTAATAGATTGAGAACATAGTGAGTAGGATAAATTGTCGGAGAGTATATCAACCATGATAATCTAAACCTTTAATTGTAACAAACTAATCCCACCGTGACCCCCCCTCCTTAATCGGTTAGGCATTACGGTGGGAAGTTGTTTAGGGTTCATATTGAATGTCTAAACACATTTAAGAATACAATTGGTTAACATTTGTGAGATTGGTTCACTAAGGTAGCTTGAGAAGCATTGCCCGTAATCCACTTGTGATCCTGTCAATTCCCTAGCAATTCTTTTAATTGTTTATTCCATATATCTTATCTAGATTTGTTAAGCATTTTATTCTATTTTATTAGTTTTATTAGTTTTATTTTACATGTATGTTTGATGGCTTGACAAACCATACAACCATCCATTTCTTATGATTTACTTTATCGCATTTAGGAATTGTTAATTTATTCAACTAATTACTCTAATTCCTTGTGGAACGAATCCTACTTACCACTTTACTAATTTTCCATCTAAGTGGATTTTCTAGTGGTGAAATTGGTTTTCAAAACGATCACATTTAAAACATTATTTTGTTGTGCAAAACGACCGCATTAGCAACCTCTAGGATGTCCTAAGCCTCTTTAGCTATCCTAGTGTTTTGAATCAATTTATATTGATTCTCATCCATTGCACATAGGATGGCATGCATCGCCTTCCTATTCCATTTCGATGCCTCAAACTCTTGCGCGTTCCATTGCGCCTTAGGCTTGAGTACATCCTCTCCTCCACCAGTAGGAGTCATCATCGGTGATGTGTAGCTGTCTTCAACCACCATCCATGCCCTATCATGGATTTGGTAAATGTATGACTCCATCTTGCCTTTCCAAGAGACATAATTCAACCCGGTAAAAAGGGGAGGCCTTATGCTAGAAGCACCTTCATTGCCACCACCATTTCCATCATTTCCAATCATAGTGTTTATAAATGAATGAAATTAAGGCAAATGTATGAAAGATCAAAAATCACACAAAATGCAAAACACACAAAAATGAGCAAAGGATCACCTAAGTATATCTAGGAACCCAATTGAAAGTAATAATGCACAGTGTGTATAAAACAATCTAGATGGGGGGTGAATAGATTTTAATCATTATTACCCAATTTTTGCATTTAGTCAATATTACGAAAATACCCCAAACTAGTTAAAGCAATAAATTAAGTGTAAAATAAGGAAATTAAATAACACTTGATTTTTACGTGGAACCCAAACTAGGAAAAACCACGGGCTGTTATGTGCGCCACACATGAACCACGAATCCACTAATTGCAATGGTGTTTACAACCTAATCCTGGTCTATAACCCACCACCACTACCTGCAGGCCTATAAAAGTGAACATAGTCCAATTGCTTGCGGCCTAAGCAACCTTAGTTACAAGACTTAGTTCTCACTAAAGAGATTAAACAACCTACGTTAATATGCAAAGATATCCAAGTATGTACTTAGTGCTAAGTCACACTAAATACTTATCTAGGATTATAAGATGACAATTAAATCAATCATAGATATCAATAGCTAAATGACATAGTATAAAGCTTAGCTAACATAGATTAAACAATCCTAAGTTTAGCTATCACAAAAACAACACTCAATCAAAACAACACAACTATCATTATCTTGTATATAAGAATATAATCTAAGAACATACAAGTAATTAAAGAGATGCCTTTTTAAGTAAAACACTAAGATTATATGAAATTAGTGAAGAACTTACCAAAGCAAGTGTGTTGAGTAAGACCCATGCAAGCAAGCATCCTAGATATGCTAGAAGATGCTAGATGAAGTTTAATGCATATAAAAATGGCTGTGAGTGTTTAAATGAGCAATCTTGATTTCCTTTTCTCTCACAAATCTCTCTATTCAATTTAGGGTTCTTGTATTGAAAGAGTTAGGTTCAGAGTGATGAGAAAGTGATGTATTTATAGACATCAAGAATAGGGCATGTGAAAAGACAAGTTTGCCCCTGAAACGCATGATCGATGGTTTTGAAACCGTCGATTTAACCACCGAATTGATCTCGAGAGAATAGAGGAACATTGGTGGTTTCATAGCCGCCGATCACAACCGTAAAAATAGACCCGAGAGATTAAATCAATCAAGTCTAAACGACGATTTTGAACAGCGGTCGTGGCTGCCGATCATAACCGTAGAAATGCTCCAGAACCTTCTGGACATAAACGGCGATCATGGCTGCCGATCAAACTGCCGTTTCACCACTTTTGGTGAAACCAAAAGAGAAGTCAAGGACATTCTCCAAGGTGATCATCGCACTAACCAAGCACACCATTATGCATGCGCGGACGTTTCTGAACAACATTCGGGAAACGAATTACTAGACACACTAACACACAACCAAATACAACAACAAAGTGCAAGTGTGAAAGGTGACATGTGAAGAGGATGCACACAAAGGTAAAGCATACATATGCAAATATTACAAGTGTGTGTGTGCAACTAAATCTCTTCAATGAAAAAACTAAGCACTAGAAATATACCTTTGAAGTGCTTATCATCTTGAGGACTTGAGAGAGCCTTTGAGCTTGATCATCATGCACCTAAGCTACCCTTACAATACAAACCCCAATTGTGGTTTGTCACCGAAATAAACCAATCAAACTTTAAGGAACTTATAGCATCATTTGCATCACTTAGATCATTTTGCCTTGCAAAAAGTTGAAGTCTTTTTCAAAGTGAGTGAAGCTTTGTTTAAAGCAAGAAGACTTGACTAAGAAAGTGTTCTGGATAGCCAAGCAAGAAGTCTTAATTAGGATCAAGGGGATCTGGTTAACTAAGCAAGAAGTTTTAGCTATGAGTGTGATGCTCCGGATGGTTGAGCTATGGAAGCTTGACTAGGATCTTTGTGATCCAAATAGTTAAGCAAGAAATCTTCCTAGAGACGTGAGCGTCTTGGATAGAAAGTTGCTTTCTAGGGGTGTAAGACACATCTTGGATAGGAAGTAGGCAATGTGCTTTCACTAAGCCCGAGGGTAGACTAGGAGTTGATAGCTTAGGGTGTTTATCATGTGTTGATTGTCTTGAGTGTGTATCTCATTTTCATCATAGTGAATTACTTGCCGGTGGCTGTGGTATCAACCCATGGATGTTTCCTCTTAAGAGGTTTTACCACGTAAAAATACTTGTCACATTTTGCTTTATATTTCATTATCTTCCATATCTTATGCACATCTTTGTTGTATTGAGAAAAAGGTTTTTGGAAGAATTTGGGCTTATAAATATTCACCCCCCCCCCCCCCCCCCCCCCCCCCCCCCCCCCCCAACACACCTCTAGGTATATATTACACTATATTGCTTAAGGAAATTTCAGTCAATCAATGAACTTTTGACCATGTGTGGTCAAAAGGAACAGAGGTTGGTGATGGAACTAAGAGAAAGTGCAATGCTGGCAACGCATAGAAAGGGCAAATCTCAAGCCAATCAGAAAAGGAAAGGTAAAATACCTCCCCAAGTTGATATCAAGAAAGATTCCAAGTGTTTCTTCTATAAAAATAAGGGACACATGAAGAAGGAATGCGCCAAATTTCAGAAATGGCTTGAGGACAAAGGTAATCCAATCTTGTTTGTTTGTTATGAATCTAATATTGTTAAAGTCAATATTAACACATGGTGGATTGATTCTGGATCAACAATCCACATTTCGAATTCATTGCAGGGTTTGCAAAACCTAAGGAAGCCAATGGGAAGTGAGCAAATCATCTTATCAGGAAACAAGATGGGCTCACATGTGGAGTCAATAGGAACATGTTATTTGACCTTAAGTAGTGGCTTTGTTTTAGAGTTAGAAAATACTTTTTATGTTCCAAGTTTTTCTAGAAACTTGATTTCAGTTTCTAGGCTTGTACCTTTTGGATATTCTCTTAATTTTTCTGAATCATTTTTCAATTTATTTTATAAATCTGATTGTGTTGGGAATGGTATTTTGTCTGATGGTCTTTACTGCATTAATTTACAAAACAATGCCACTTACAATTCAATGCATGTTCAAACTGGCTCTAAAAGATGTGTTATTAATGAGGATTCCTCTAAATTATGGCACCAGAGATTAGGTCATATCTCCGTAGATATAATTAAAAGATTAGTAAATGATGAGGTGCTTAGTACTCTGGATTTTGCTGATTTTGAGACTTGTGTGGACTGCATAAAGGGAAAGTAGACCAACAAGTCAAAGAAAGGTGCCAATAGAAGTTTGGCCATATTAGAGATCATACATACTGATATATGTAGTCCAGACATGGACTCACATGGTCAGAGATACTTCATCTCCTTTATAGATGATTACTCACGATATATGTATCTCTACTTGCTTCATAACAAGAACGAAGCATTAGATGCCTTTAAGATCTTTAGGGCTGAAGTAGAGAAACAATGCAGCAAGCAAATTAAGATCATGAGATCAGATAGAGGTGGAGAATATTATGGTAGATACAAAAAGAATAGACAAGCACCTGGGCCATTCGCAAAGTTTCTTCAAGAGCATGGAATTGTTGCCCAATAGACCATGCCTGGTTCACCGGACTAGAACCGTGTAGCAGAAAGAAGAAATTGAACATTATTGGACATGGTGCGGAGTATGCTTACAGCTCCAATCTTCCTAAATCCTTATAGGTTGAAGCACTTAAGATGACAGTGTATAAATTAAACCGAGTTCCAACCAAGGCTGTTCCAAAAACACCATTTGAATTATTGGAAGGTTGGAAATCGAGTTTGCGACATATGCGCGTTTTGGGATGCCCGTCTGAAGTGAGAATTTATAATGCACAATAGAAGATGTTGGACCCAAGGACCATTAGTGGGTATTTCATTAGATATGATGAAAGGTCTAAAGGTTACAAATTTTATTGTCCATCTCATAGCACTAGGATTGTGGAATCAAGAAATGCAAAGTTTCTCGAATATGACTTGATTAGTGGGAGCGATCAAATCAGGAGCACAGTTTTTGAAAAAGATCATTCAGAGTCACAACCTTCCACCTCAGGTTATAGATTGGTTATTGTTCATAACGCCCCTCAAGTACAAATTGGTGTTGAACAACCAATCGTTGAAGTTCCATAAGTTGTTGACAATATTTTGGCAGATCAAGTTGTTCAGGAGTTGCTAGAGACTTATGAACAACAGGTTGAACCACATTCTTCCTAGGAAGATAATGGTATGACATTAAGAAGATCTACTAGAACAAAGAGATCAGCAATTCATGATGATTATGTTATGTATCTACAAGAATCTGACTATAACATTGGAGCTGAAAATGATCCCGAGTCTTTTTCACAAGCCATGAGTTGCAAAGAATCAAAATTATGGTACATTGCCATGAAGGAAGAGATGAATTCTATAAAGAGTAATAGAGTCTGGGATCTTGTTGAGTTTCCTAATGGTGCAAAAGCCCTTGGATGTAAATGGGTCTTTAAGACAAAGAAAGACTCATTGGGTAACACTGAGAGATACAAGGCAAGACTCGTTGCTAAGGGATTCATTTAGAAGGAAGGAATCGATTACACGGAGACCTTCTCTCCTGTATCTAAGAAAGATTCCCTACGCATTATTTTGGCATTTGTAGCCCAGTTTGACTTAGAGTTGCAGCAAATGGATGTGAAAACTGCATTTCTTAATAGAGATATAGAGGAGGAGGTTTTATGAAACGACCTGAAGGTTTCCCCTCTAGTGATGGTGAGCAATTGGTTTGCAAGCTCAAGAAATCCATATACGGTTTAAAACAAGCATCCTGTCAATGGCATTTGAAATTCCATAATGTAATTTCTTCATTCGGTTTTGTATAAAACATTATGGATCAATGTATATATCAGAAGGTCAGTGGGAGTAAAATTTGGTTTCTTGTTTTATATGTGGATGACATTTTGCTAGCAACCAATGATAAAGCATGAGGTGAAACAATTCCTCTCTAAAAATTTCGATACGAAGGATATGGGAGATGCATCTTATGTCATTGGCATTAAGATTCATAGAGACAGATTTCGAGGCATCTTGGGCCTGTCTCAGGAAACCTATATCAATAAAGTTTTAGAGAGATTTTGGATGAAGGATTGTTCACCAAGTGTAGCTGTTATTGTGAAGGGTGATAAGTTCAATTTGAACCAATGCACGAAGAATGACTTTGAAAGGGAACAAATGAAGAACATTCCATATGCTTCTACTGTTAGAAGCCTAATGTATGCTCAAGTCTGCACAAGACCTGACATTGCATTTATTGTGGGAATGTTGGGACGATATCATAGTGATCCAAGTTCAGACCACTAGAGAGCTGCAAAGAAAGTAATGAGGTACCTTCAAGGAACCAAAAACTACATGCTTATGTATAGACGGACGAACAATCTGAAAGTAATTGGCTACTCAGATTCTGACTTTGTTGGTTGTGTTGATTCACGCAAATCAACATCAGGGTACATTTTTATGTTGGCCGGTGGAGCTGTATCATGGAGAAGTGCCAAGTAGACCTTGACTACCACTTCCACAATGGAAGTCGAGTTCGTTTCTTGTTTTGAGGCTACTTCACATGGTGTATGGCTTAAGAGTTTCATTTATGAGCTTAGAATTATGGATTCTATCTCTAGGCCATTAAGAATATATTGCAACAATTCAGTTGCTGTTTTTATGGCTAAAAACAGTCAAAGTTGTAATCGAAGTAAACACATCGACATTAAGTATTTTGCCATAAGGGAACGTGTTAAGGAAAAGAAAGTGGCCATTGAACATGTCAATACTGAGTTGATGATCGTTGATCCTTTGACTAAAGGCATGCAACCGTTGAAATTCAAGAATCATGTAGTGAACATGGGACTTGGTTCCATTATGTAGTTTTTCATTGTATGGACAATGTTATTTTATTTTTATTAAGTGAAATTCTTAATTATTGTGATACTTTCTCATATTTATGTGCACCTTAATTTAATTTTTAGAAAATCCATCTATGTAGGACCAAGAATGAACATAGGGTTTATTCATAAAGTAATGTTGCCACATAAAGAATGATACTTAAGAAACAAATGCATTGTAATACATGGAAGATAATACTCGTTAATTAGAGGATATGTCACCATGATTCATGTTTTGTTACTTATTGCAGGTTTTCAATGGGATTAAGTTAAGACATAGATTAAACGTATGGACCAAGTGGGAGAATGTTGACTTGGCCCTATGAAGAACACGTCTTTGGCCGTGAACGTTAAGGCTGAGACGTTACATTAACCTCTCGTTTTTAATGGGAGTTTTCCATGAAATGGTCCAACGTCTAACCTAGTCATTAGGCATGTTCTAAGAACGTTGGAACAACTCCCACGACGTTCCTTAAAGTGTGGCAACAGACCCATACGTGGCCGTGGGGTTTGATGGAAACCTTGGCTACAAAAGCTGGTTTTGGTCCCCATACTCGATATCATCCTCTTCATTGATACACCATCTATCTGAGAGTATTTAGAGTTTGGAAGTGCCAAAATCTGTGTAAGCAAACAAAGAGTTACTTTACTGACACTAATGGCTTGAGGTATGTCCGATCCTTGGCTTATTCATTAATTCGATCCTTTTTAGTTTGGTTTTCTTCCATTATGATCAAATTTTAGTTTACACAACTGTGCAAGAGCACAATGTAAAAGTATGGTCTTGCAATGTATACACTTGATGATGGAACTGATCAAGCTGACACTGATTATGATCTTGAGCTTAGCAGACTGAGTTAGGCTGAGTTAGACTAAGCTTAGCAAACTGATCAAGCTGACATTGATTGTAAATAATAATAATAATAATAATAATAATAATAATAATAATATATACAGTCCCGATCTGGTCAGGACGTCCTGATATAACTTCATGATGATATTGAATGTGAGCCACTAGTTTTACATGCTTTGACTTAAATGTATATGCACTTGTCAAAGCTTCTCTTTCAAGTTAGAGCATCATGATATAACTTCATCAGGATATTAAATGTGAGCCACTCATTGTGAAGAAGCTTTGACAAGTGCATACACACTTGAGTCAAAGTATGTAAAACTAGTGGTTCACATTCAATATCCTTATAAAGTTATATTATGATGCATTGACTTGAAAATTTATATATATATATATATATATATATACAGTCTTTATACTGTTAGTTCATCCTGATATAAAATATATCAAGACGAAGAATATGGACTATAGATTATCGAGAAATTTTGATAAGTGCATACACTTTAAGTCAAAGTATGTAAATCTAATGGTCCATATTCTTCGTCCTGATATATTTTATATTATGACGAACTGACAATAGAAAAATTATATATATATATATATATATATTATTTACTCCAATTAAGGTCCAAATGTCAAGAAATTTTAAAATGTTCCAACCAAGCAATCTTCTCTTTTGGAAGGGTAAAATGTTTCAACCAAACAATTTCAAACACAAAAGCTCTTCTGAAATACACTATCCAAACAGTAACTGAAAAACTTAGGTTTTTACTTCTCTTCTTCTGTTGTCAAAAGACAAAAGTAAAAACTATCATAAACGAGCCCTAAATAGGGGTAAAATAGTATTTTCACAGTATCTGTTATGTTTGACCGTTACTTTTTTGGTCAAGGGACCTTTTTGATGTATTTCCAAAATGATAAGGATCAAAGACCCTAATACACATAAATCATGTAAAAAAGTAAGATTTCCTTAAAATACAAGGACCTAACTGTAATTCCCCCTAAAAACATGATTTGACCTTTTGGGGGAAAAAGTTACATTATTATACAACAACATGAAATACCATGCCACCATGGTCCATTGTAGCAAAAATTTATATGGGATCGGTTTAATCATTCATCTTCCATGCTATTAAAAACATTAAAACTATTGCATATATGATCTAAAAACAGTCAATTAAAAATATTGTTGTTTTTTTCTTTCAAAAAAAATATTGATTTTTTGTTTTTTGTTTTTTGTTTTTTGTTTTTAACCTAATCCCATCATTTTCTTGTTTTTTACCACTTATACTAATTTCCTTACACCCAATAACCAACTAATTACATTATTAACCTTATTATAATTTTCTTCAACCTTTTCTACCTCTACATTCTCTCTCTATGATCAAAACCTACATCAATCACTTACCCTAATGTAAATCTTGTGTTTTAATTGATATATATATATATTTTTACATTTTTTCATATTTATATTGCTGGGTTTTTGTTATTTTCTTGAATAATTGAAATTTCCAATGGAGAAAATGGTAGAAATTTGAGTTTTTCGGGTTTTTGTAGAACTCCCACTAAAATACATTCAGTCTAATAGATGATGTTTCACGTTGGGAAAGTGAAACAATCCCTAAAACTCAAAATCCAATCCCAATGGATCATTCAAAGCAACATTTTGCAAAATTATCCCCACAAAAACATCACAAATCATAGCAAAACTCACATTTATAAACTAAAAATCAAGAATTGAATAGAAACACGTGGTTTCACTCTTCAATAGTGAAACATTATGTAATTAACATTTCAAGAGTAAAACAACAACAATAATAATAATAAAAACACTTCCAAATCGAATTTAAATTATCCATCATAACACCACAAAAAATAAACAAAGTTACCTTTCAACCGACATATGATTATCCAAACTTAATCATCAGATGGTTCACTCTTGGGAAGTGAAACATCAAGATACAAAGTGAAACATCGAATTTGTTTCACTTTCCAAAAGTGAAATAGTTGAAAAACTTGCATTGACCTCCCCTTTCGTTAAGTTTGACTGTTAAAAGTGACAATGATCATCCAACAATAGTAAAAAGGAAAGAATCATTATCCCCCCTATATTTTGACCTATTAGTAAATTTCCCCTCAGTATTTTCTTTAATGGCCGTTTTCCCCCTTGAAATCAAAAGTATTCGGAAAATTCCCCCTTACCGTTAGTTTTTCCGTTAAAATGTCTAGTTGACCGTTATCTTTGTGTTGACTGAAAGGGTAATACAATACTTTGACAAAGGAATATAGATGACAATTAATGTGGGAGGGCAAAAACGTAAAATCAATAAAAAAAAAACATTTATGATTTAAAACACCATCATCATCCATCTATCCACCATCATCATCCATCAAAAACCCAAAAAATAAAAAACACACCACCACCCAAAATAAAAGAAAAGTCAATATTCAACATCCACCCAAAAAAAAAAAAAACGTTTTACCTCATTTATCAAAAACCCAGAAAATAAAAAACACACCACCATCCAAAATCAAAAAATCAACATTCAAAATCCACCCCAAAAAATATCAAAAATTCAAAAAAAAAAAAAAAAAAACTTTTTACTTTTGACTTTAAAATCAAAATAAAATAAAATAAAACTATTATTTTCTAAATGAGTAAAAATATATTGAACAAAAAATTAAAATATAACAATAAAAATTAAAATATAATTTTTTTTCATTAAAGAAAAAATTAATTAAAAAAAAAAGGAAAAGAAAAAAGAAAAGGGGTGGGAGATCCAGATTAGATCTCCACCTCCATGGAAAATCTGGATCTCTACCAATTTTATCAACAGGCAGAAAAATATCCTTCTAAGTTCTAACAATAATAATTGTGAAATACCAAGCCAAAATTCATTACACAGTATTCAACTATAAAAGAAAAGGCACCATGAAGAGTAAATCTAGTTCTTTAACATCTCCTAGTAACCAGTGAACAAGCTTGGTCCAATCTACATTCACAAGTCCTGAACACTCAAACCTAGAGGAAGAGACTACTTCAACTTGGTGGCCTTCTCTGATTCAAACACACAAAAGGTGTACAGGTACTTTGAGCGGCGAACCTTGAATTTGACAGCCTCTTTGCTCATCTTGATTTTCATAGAGAGTTCATCCTTCCTTCTAGCAATGAGAAGGAAATCCTTAATTTCATGGATTTGCTTAGGCCTTTTTCCTTGAAAAAAAAAAAGGTGTTGTTTGGATTTTGAATTTGGTGGTGGTTGACTGGTGCAATTTCGGGTTGGGTGGTGTTACGATTTCGTGTTGGGTTTTGGTGGTGGTTTGATTGGTGAGATTTCGCGTTGGGTTTTGGGTTGGATTTGTTTGTGAAGTAACTTTTGATTATGTATTTGGTTTGTGGAGATGTTTGATGATGGTTCTCAAGAAGATTTGGTGAGTTGGAATTCAATGAAAAAAATGTGTCTGTGACCTGAGAAAATGAAAATATATATATATTATTGGAATGGAGAGAATATCAATTTTATTTTATTGAAGGTTGAAGGTTGATGATGATGATGGAACTTGGAAGGTTGAAGGTTGAAGTTTGATGGAATTGGAAGGTTGATGATGATGATTTTGATTATTTTTGTTGTTTTTTTTTTTTTTTTTAATTTTTTTTTTTTATGAATGGTTTTTTTATTAATTATTTATTTTTATATTAAAATACTAAATTTAAAGAATAAAAATTTTCAAGGGTAAAAATGTCTTTAAATGTAAAAATTAACTTTTTAAACGGAAAAGCTAACGGTAAGGAGGAATTTGGCTAATACATTTGATCTGGGTGGGGGATAATGCAAGGGAGAGATTTACTAATAGGTCAAAATATAGGGGGGAAAAGATTCTTTTCCATAGTAAAAAGATAAAAATATCCCTAACTAAAAATATTTAAAAATAAAAACATAATTAAATGCTTTAGATCACCACCATCCATCTTGGAAATGGAGATGGACAGTGGAGATTCATTTATTAAAAAATAATAATAATTTTGGTATCATATTTATTAAAAAAATCAAAAATCAAAAATAAAATTGGATCTCCACCGGATTAATTACAAAAATTAAAAACAAAATCGATCGAAAAAAAAAAAAAAAAAAAAAAAAAAAAAAAAAAAACCTTAATAATCTTTTTAGAATATTGATGTTTATGAAAGTGAGTGGGTACTTGCACAGTTGCACGTAGGGTGGAACTTTGTTTGTTTGTTTGTTTGTTTTTTTTTTTTTTTCTAAATAAAATTTTTAATAAAAAATAGGTGTGAAGGGCAATGTATAGGAGGGAGAAAGAGAGAGAGAGAAATGTTGTCGCAGACTCGCAGTAATGGCTTGTTGCAAAGGAAAAAATGCTAGTGGGAACCTTGTGAACTGAAGTCATTCAAGGTAAGGACTGTTGTACTTCAACAAAGTGGGGGAGGAGGGTCGCCCCCAGCTGACGGTGGATGCGGCGGCGGCAACCAGGGTAAAAGTGGTGGCAGCCGCAAAAACAGTAACGCTTTGAAGAAGATGGCGATGAGGATTCTGTTTTGCAATTCAGTTAGTGGTTAGCCTCATCTCATTGTAAAGGTAATCATCAAATGGAAAATTAAAGGAGATGGATGGCTATAAAATGTTTTATGTTTCATTTCATATAAAACCTTCTATCAATCAATAAAATTTTATTTCAATTCTATTTACGATGAAAGGTCTCTGTTAGTTGTAACAAGTGCGGATATATAACTACTCCTTAAGAATTGTTATCGGAATCTACTTAGATCAAATATTACAAGTTCGGATATAAAGCTACTCCTTAGGAAATGTTGGAAGGTGGCTCCCAAAATGGACGACTAGTTGTACACTACCAACTCATTTAATATTTTGTGTTCATTTTCTTAATCTAAATAAATATATTATATTTAGATTTAGAGTAATATGTTTTTTATTTTATTTTAAGGGATTTAGAGTAATATTTTTATATAAAGATAATTTAATAAAATTATAAGTTTTATTTAGTTATTTAGAACAAACTTATTACAAATCAAAAGTGAGCATTTTCCTTTGTAGTATCCGATGAAAGTTGATGTTGTCAATTCCTTCCATGTAATGGGATTATTATCTGCAATATATTTATAGCGATCAATTTCGTTAGATATCAACATACCCTTAACATAACTGGTGTTATATGTATTTCAACAAAAAAGAAATTATAGTGATTAATTGCCGTTTGATGAACTAGTTAAGACATCAATGTATTGTTTGGACAACGTATTCGGGGTACCAAATCGAGCTATTCTACCCCTTAATTCTTTAAACTTATTCATTGTACACACATTTAATCGTAAAACCTATCTCAGTCAATATTGCATTTTTCAAATACATGCATGAGACATTAAATTTTTAAGGAGTGATGGTTGAGCAACAGCGAATTCCTTAATATGATAAATACCAGCCAGCTGGAACTGTATGACTATGAGTCTATGACCAAGTAAAGTTGCAGAAAACATTGATTCATGAGAAATCAGCAGATATTGATTCATAGGAACTCTATGGAATACAACATTGACTAGTGGTGATGAACCAAGATATGGTGACGTATGTGTAGTGATTGATCTTACCGTGTCTTCACGAACTCCTAACCCAATTGGATGGCTTCCCTGTTCCATGCTCATTGTAGATTTTGGGATATGAGTAAGCTGAATCAGCTATTCGTTGGCATGGATGTTGAGGCCATTCTCAGTGTTCCCATTAGCATTCGTGAAGAATAAGCAGACAAGTTGGTGTGGCATTATGATAATAAATTAAAGGCTGCTATAGAGTTAAAAGTTGCTACAAAATCTTCATTTGGAAGGTTTGTAAGAATGCAATTCCTTCCATGGATAATCAGCTCAAAAGAAAGGTAGCTGTAAACTCCTGTTGTGTTAGATGTAGTAAGGAGGCTGAGTCTGCAGCTCTTGCTCTTTTTTTTGTGCCAAGAAGTGGAGGAATTCTGGGTTAAAACTGTGTTTTGGTAAGGTTCAGAAGGATGCAGTGCTTCGACTTGATCAGGTGGATGCTCTCCAAGGTCTCAAAATCTGATTTTGTGGAGTGTGTGGAATGATCGTAACTTGCTGGTCCATAAGGGCCAATCCATTCCTCCGGGGATTGTCTTGGATAAAGCCTCTTGTTTTCTTCATGAGTATCAAAAAGCTTTGTCTGTTTCCAGACCACAGAAGACAGTTTCTCCTCATACGGCCAATCTTGCTTGGGTAGCTTAATTGTGATGCAGGAGTTATGGTTGGGTTTCTGAGTATGGGTGTAGGGATGGCTATAAGGGACAGCGATGGTTATTTTGTATTAATTTCCTCGAAGGTTATACAGGACTGCTTTTCTCCAGAGATAAGTGAATATATGGCCTTGAGGGAGGGCTTGTTGTAGCTAAACAGCTAGGTCTTAAAGTTACTATGAATATTATAGCCTATGTAGCATGGACACTCTTCCATAGGCACGTAGCCCGTGTCAGACACGTATCCGTGTCAGACACTCGTCGGACACGGCTGGATACATGTCCGGCATGTCAAAAAATGTGTCCGTAGACCTTTTCAAAAGTCAATGGAGGGGACATGCAGAGGACACGGAGGAGACATGGCTAGGACACGCGGAAGACATGGTGGGGCAGTTTTGCAATTATTTTTTTAAAAACATGGGGTCAAAATATGAATTTAAAATAATATAGGGGTAAAATCAAATTATTCAAATATCATAGGTTATGAGTTTTTTTTTGTTTTGGATTAAAATATGATTAGTTCATATTTTAAGAAAAAGAAGAAAAAAAAAAAAAACTCGGGGTCGTTTGTTTTTTTGTCTAAAGACTGAATAGTCCTGAAGACTAAATGGAGACTGAAATCTGAACCTAAATGACATGTTTGTTTTATTTTTTTCTCACATCTGAATATACTGTTAACATGTTTGTTTTTTTAAAATAAATCTGAAAATAAGTAATTTTACATTTATATCCATACTAATTAAAAGGAGTAATTTAACATGCATCATTATTTATAAGATTTTGTATGTTCTTCTACAAATAAAGTTCAATTTAACAAAACAAAAAATTTATCAAAAAATATAATTTTGCATGTTCTGCAAATAACCTTCAAGTTCAATTTATTGTTAAAAAAAAGTTCAAGTTCAATATGAAGCCAGAAAAAAAAAAAATGGTTCTTGAATTTTTTTATTTTTTTATTTTTTTTTTTGAAATAGGTTCTTAAATTATACGCATCTCTCTCTCTCTCTCTCTCTCTCTCTCTCTATATATATATATATATATATATAATTATTATATAACATCTTCAAGTCACGGAATCTACTCAATACGGTAGAAAAATTTATTGAGTAATAGATGAAAAAATATATATATAGAGAATTCTTACCAGGATTTGATAAGAGCCAAAGAAATTCAATTGTTAATCTCATGAAAATTTCAATATGAGAAGTGATTAGATTTTTTTTTAAAACCTTTAAAAAAAAAAAAAAATTATACACCATATCAAATTGGAATAAAATTGGAAATTTATCTTCTTTGGGACAATAGATTTGGAAGTGAATACTTTAATTGTAATTAAAAGTCAGGATTTCTTACTTTTTATTTTAAATTGTTTTATATTTTTAAGTTTTTTGACGACTTAAAAAATACAAACAAAACAACTTAATGAGTTCAATTCAGACCCATTAAGTTTTAAGTGGAAAAAACAAACGGCCCTTTAATGTGCAAGTAAACAATACCGACATTAAAGTAGTATGATTGGTTCACCAATTTAGTATATTATTAGAAGGAAATTGAAGAAAAAGGTAGGGTACAAGACCAAATGTTTTAATTGGCTCAATAGTTATGAGATACATACTAAACAGAAATACCAATAATGGATTATTTTTTTTCTTCCAGTATTTGGGAATAACAGTATGTATTTCACATATCGGATTCCGGTATATGCATCCCATACCAAGCCTGATTCATACAAAATCTAATAACCAAAATTTGCTATTATATAAAAATGACATTTCTTTCCGTCTCTGGAAAACTACTATGATGAAGTTTTTGTGATCTCTAAATTTTACCCCAATCTGCTGCTGCTATGCAAATTTACGGCGACCCTCGCCAGCAACATCTTCATCGCTGGAACAGTTCTACAGACTGATTTGATTCTTAATCTAAGGTTGAATGAATCAATAAAGATTTGAGAAAGTTTCATGCATGCAGATCTTTATTTGAAGCCCATACAGGATCAACAGCACCTTCACTCAAGATTCCGGTCCCTTTGTCCCCAGTAATCAGAGGGTCCGCTTCACTTTCCATGACCTGAACCCGTTCACACGAATAGAGGATTTAGTAAATTCATTTTGTTGGGTCTAAAAAAGATGAATACAACATTAAAACTGATGACAGGGGAAAGTTGTGCATACCTGAGGCAATTGGGCTGCTGCTTCACTAGCCTTCTGCTGGGTCTCAACCGTGCAATAGTAAGAATAAAATACCATCCCAACAACAGCAACCAGGATACCCAAAATGTTGCGCCAGCTAAACGGGTCATGAAGTAGAACGTAACCAAAGGCCAAAACTAGGCATGTTTTAAGATGTCCTAGAACCTGATAGGTAACTGGAGATGTCTTTCCGATTACCAAAAATGTACTGAAGTTGACAGAAACTGATATCATGCAGGATAGAACAATGAAGAACTGCAACAAAGACGATAACACATAGAAAAGTTATTATTAGAAGCAAAAGTATCAGGAAGGAGAAAATAAGTACGGAGAGTCATTCGATTCTCACCAAAACTTGCGGGGTGTATTTGAAAGCAAAAACATTTAGATTGGTCAAAAGCCCGTCTAGAAATGGGCCAATGACGAACAAAGTTATTGCTTGATAGGGGCAAGATTGATACAGAAGTTGGGTTGAAGAAACTTTGAACTTCTTCTGGATTGTATTGGTCATCTGAGAACATGTAGTTAAGACTTGAAACAAAGACATTTGGACTATGGGAGACAAATCTGGTAACACAGCAGCACTATTAACAGTTTCTTTTGCTATCGCCAAACTTTAAACATGTAAAAGGCACAAAATAGGAAGGAAAATAAACATAGCAAAAAGGTTTGAGGATACAATCTGAGCAACACAAGTTGTAATAACTGCAAGCAAAGACAAGACAGAACCCAGAACATTGAGCTGAAGATCAGTCACAGTTGCAATTCCAACACCAACAAGAAGGATGCCTAGTGAAAGCTGGATGTTCCGACTGCATTTGTTTAAAGAACAATTAATATACAGATGTAATTTATTGAAAGAGTATACCAAAACTGAATATTATCATAGATTAAAAAACCATAAGTGTGAGAAACTTTAAATCGTGAAAATTTGCATATTTCAACTAACTGGAATAAGCGATTAGTACTGACAGAATGACAGCTTTGTCAAGCCAAAATAGGGAGAAAAAAAGGTAAAGTAATGGTCGAATATAGATCATTAATGAAGGCATGTGTATGTCATTACCTAGAATATATCAAATCCACAAATTCGGAAACACAAAATAATTAAAGAAAACAAATTTCATTCTGTCAGTCACTCCCAACAAAATAACACGTAAAGTATATTAAAAGAAAAGACCTCAACTGAGAAACCATCTGAAATAGCAGAACCAAGCAAAATATCTTTAAATCGTTTTGGGAAGATACTGTAGCCTCATGAATAGATAGACTTCTATAAGTTCCTGTTTTTCAGTGAAAAATGATCTCTGAAATGCCTGCCCGAATGCGATCTCATCCCTCAATCCAATGATCAAGTCTACCAGCAACAAATGTCTTTAAGCATTTGAGAATTTTTCTAGCCTCTAAAGAAATTTATTCCAGAGGCCAGCCTCTAAAGAATAAGAAATTATTCCCAAGGCCTGCCACTAAAGAAATTAATACCCATATACCAGTATCTAAAGAACTTAAATTCCAATTTAAACATTTATGAAAGCAAGCTAACGAACTCACAGGACGGGCACAAGAACAACACACAAATGAACACATATTATCTTAACAAATAGAGTAGTGTGATTAGACTGACCTGAATTTCTTCCTGAAGAAAATAGTCTCCAAAAGAACAGTGCAGGGAATAATTGCAAGTTTAGTCATCTAAAATGAAAGAAAAAAAAATGGAGATATCTTCAGAAACTGAAACTCTTAATAGATATTTTAAATACTAATCAATAACGTGGGGTATCAAAGTTTAAGCAGCATATTGCAACATCTAATGACACTGTTAAGTTCAAAGTGTTAATGTATAATGAGAGTCTGTCATGTTCAACTGAGTTTTTAACACAAAACTTATGGTCTTGAGTTAGACCACATGAAAGAACATAGCACAGAATTACAAAAAGGAAAATAAAGATCAGATAACATGTCTTTACATATCTAATGGAGAACTTCAAAAATCTTTTGAAAAGGTGACAAAATAAGGAAGCAAAGAAGTGCTTTAGGTGTCACATAGAACTCTACTTCATAATTGGGTTGTCAGGGAAAAAAAAAATTAATGAAGTTGTTAACCATTAGATTGATGATGTGATATGTTGTCTGAACAAAAATCTATATTCTACGTCATCACTAGTAGAACAGAATTTTACCTGGTAAAAGCCAACGGAATTGAACCCCAAGCTAAGATTTAAAAGCCCAATGGATATCCCATTCAATATCCCAAACCCCATAACAGCTCTCGAATCAAAAGGCTTGTGCTCAAACAATTTCATCCATAATGCAACATGTAGAGAACAAAACGTGACCAGAAGATGCCAGCTTGTCAGAGTTGTGGCTGCACGACAAATGCGTACACATACATGGATTCAGCATAAACAAATCAAGTACCAACATCCAATATACAAAATATAGAGCAATAACGACAATGCTTCCAATTAAACATGAGTATCATTATAAATTTAAGACCTCCACTACGTATAACTAGCAAATAGCTTTGCCCCACAATTCACAGGATAACAAACCAAATCAAACAAAATGGGGTGGGTCAAAACTGTCATAATACCAATTTAAAAAAATAAAATAAAGTATTAGATCAGATTCTCGTCAATTGGAGAACTAACTACAATATTCGTAAACACGGAAAACATGTGTAATTCTACACCAAGTTGTTAAATTCTAGAACTTAAGAGATCTAACTGCAATTCAACAACATTGATTAAAAAATAACTTCCAGTTTAACAACGAATTTTCAAAGAGTACGAAAACTGACCGAAAGTGAAACCGAGGGAGCTGATAAGCGCCTTGTTGCAAATGACAATCGAAACGGAAGAAACCACCGACAAACTCAGTGCTCCGACTGTCCCCAACTGGAACCTCTGGCCTTCACTCATCTTTCTTCTCCTTCCCCCAATTGTTTTCCACCAAATCACTCTCACTCGCTCGCTCGCTCGCTCACACGTTCGATCTGGATCTACACCACCACAACAACAAAACCCCCGCGCGCACACAATCAAAATCAAAATCAATATCACAATCACGATCACAATCACAAACGTATATCATACATACCTATGTACGATACATAGACAAAAAAAAAAAAAAAAAATCGTGTACGTAGAAGCAAGAGGTACATGTACGAGTACTCACCTCATTTAGCGAGCGATTAGTCGAGACACTCGTCGAAAACCAGCTCTCCCTTCAACTGTGAAAATGAGAAAACAAGAAAATGTGAAAAAACAAAACAAGAAGAAAAATTAAAACAAAAATTGCGTGATTCAATAAAATGATTTTAGTGTTGAAAACCCTAGATCTGAGAGAGAGACCTGAGAATTGTTCGATAATAGAGGAAGTGAAAATTGAGAGGGATTCTCTGTGTATTTGTTTGAGTGTTTTTCTGTGTCTGGTGTTTATAAATATGAGAGAGTGGATCTTCTTCTTCTATTTTGCATTTTTGTTTTTGTGTTTTGATATAGGAAGATTTACAAACAAGTTCCTGACCTTTATCTTATTTTCAAAACAAGCTTCACATTTTGAATTTAGATAAAACAAACCTTTTATTGTATACCAAAAACATTTTTCAATTTCAAAATTGAGTTAACAAAATCCTCTGTTAACTGTTGTTGATCTAAATTTGAAACTAAGTGGTTGTTTTTTAAAAAATAATTAAAATGTAGATGGTTCCTTTTTTTGTTTGTTGTAATTAGGGGTGAGCGTTTAATGGATCGGTTTATTTTTCAATAGAACCGATAAAAAACCAATAAAGTTCGGTTTCTAAAAATATGAACCAATCCAATAAAAATTTTAAATGTCAACCAATAAAAAACCAACCGAATTGGACCGGCTCTATTCGGTTGGTTTGTTCAGTTTTGGTTCTACTATGTCAAATTCAAGTGCTTTAATTAGTACACATATTTTCATTTCATATTTTAATCATTTTGGGCCTTTGACCAAATTAAATTATAGGCTTGAACAAATTGAAAATACTAGTTTAAAATAATATTTTGCAAAAGAAACAAAGAAAAAAAAATATATTATGTGACACCCTTTCATATTTTTATAGTTTCATGGACCGTTAAACGTTAAACTAGGGTTCTTTTTATATAAGTTGAATCTCGGTTCGATTTTCCGGTTTGGGAAAGCAAACCAGGAAAAAAACTGATCCAATCGATTTTCAAAAAAAAAAAAAAAAACCGAACTGAAATGAACAATATCAGAAAATCGGAAGAAAAAAAAAAAACCGATTTGATCGGTTCGGTTTATTTGTTTTCTGCCCACCCCTAGTTGTAATTAGGGGTGGGCGTTTAATGGATCGGTTTATTTTTTAATAGAACCGATAAGGTTTGGTTTCTGAAAATATGAACCGATCCAATAAAATTTACAAATGTCAATCGATCAAAAACCAACCGAATTGGACCGGTTCAGTTCGGTTCAGTTTTTTCGGTTTTGGTCACACTGGGCCAAATTAATGGGTTTTAATTATTACACATATTTTCATATTTTAATCATTTTGGGCCTTCAACCAAATTAAATTACAAGCTTGAACAAATTGAAAATACTAGTTTAAAATAATATTCAATAAAAAAAAATAAAGATAAAAATATGTTGTGACATACTTTCATATTTTTATAGTTTCATTGACCGTTGAACATTAAACTAGGGGTTTTTTTTTTTTTTAATATATAAGTTGGATCTCAGTTCGGTTTTTCGGTTTAGGATAGCAAATTGGAAAAAAACCAATTCAATCAGTTTTCGAAAAAATGAACCAAATTGAACTGGCTAACATAAGAACCGAAGAAAAAAAAAAAAAAAAAAACCGATTAGATCGGTTCAGTTCACTAATTCGGTTTATTGGTTTTTTGCCCACCCCTAGTCGTAATAATAGACTGAGGGAGGGGGGTGGGTGGGTAGGTTAAAACGGCGGGAGAAGAGTGCTTGATTTTTGCGTTTTGACTCGGCCAAGATTTGGTGTTTCTTTAATTAATTGATAAACATATAGAAAGTGATTTTAATAGATTTTTTTATTATTATTATTTACTTTTATGGGAAGTGCTTTTATTAAAAGTGTTTTCTTATATGAATAATCAATTATGACGAAATTATTGTCTTGGTGGGCTAAAATATAACATATCAATTATCTAGATTATTTCTATTAATTTTTATGTCTTTACTCTACCAAATATAGAATTAATTAATACCATTGATTTAAGTGAGAACAATATGAAGACAAAATGAGATGAAGAAAGGATCCAAATCTAAATTGTGTAAAGTTTTTTTTTTTTTTTTTTTTTTTTTTGAGCATATTAGCGAACTTGAACCTGAAACATTGTCCGAACGTCATTTACCACCAAACAAAGTTTTTTATGTAAACATTTCAATAAAAAATTTCTAATTAAAACGTATGTACCTAAGTAAGAAAGATATAATCACCTTTGCACATAAAAACATTTAAAAGAATGACAAAAAATGATTAACTACGAAACAAAGAGAACAAAGAAAACAAATTAGTATGCGAAATAAACTAAATGCATACTTGTTTGGACTTTAGCAAATGAAGTAAGAAATTCAAAATTTGTTTATTTTATTTACGGAATGAATAGAAACTGAAGATGAAACTTTGATGTGTTTGAGTGTCAATAAAAAAAAGAAAAAAAAAAAAAATTAACCAAAAGAAATTGGTCAAATGCAATTCTAACCGGGCTGTGGTAAAATTTCATTTTTAACAAACCTTGCTAGTAAAAAGACTATGTTGCCCTTAATGAATTACATGTCATATATGTTATATAATGAACTGAAAACATATTACATGGCAAGCTATTATGTAGTGTTTATCATAAACTTAGAAATTAAAGAAATATGTTACTTGATGAACTATGAAATATTACATGATTGACTATCGTGCAACGTTCATCAGAAACCCAAAATTTTAGAAAACTTCAAAATTGATTTTGAAAACCACTACATAATCTAAAATAGTATCAAAACCCATGAAATATACACCGATACAAAAAATTGTTAGCTATTTGCCTATTTAAAGCATTAAAAACTCACAGTATGGTGACCAAAAGGAAGAAAAAGGATTTTGGAGAGAGAAAGTGAAGAACTAAGAGAGAAGAAAGACAGAGACGGAAAAAAAAAAAAAAACAAAACTCAATGGGCATTTTTGTCACTTTCAAGTTAGTTTTGAATCATTTTTGAAAAATTTGGTTTAATACAGTTTTATTTTGAAAACAAGGTACAAAGTGAATTTTGATTTAAAAAACATGCTAAATTTGTCTCTTTTGTCATTAAAAAAAATACAAAAATACTGCAATACAAATTATCAATAAGGACAAATTACTTTAATTAAAAATAAATTAAATACTATGTACACCCTTTAATTACACCCATTATTTCTTCAACTATATCTTTTTATATATAAAAACATATATATATAATAAACCCTAATTATATTCTATTTCAAGTATTAAAACTTTTCATCATTACATGATTATCATATAACAAAGTAATGAAAAAAGATTTTTTAAAAGACTATGATCATATAAAGGTATGTATTTATTTATTTATTTTATTTTATTTTATCTATTTTTTTTTTTTTTTTATTTTATGTCTAGTTCTGACTCTTTCAATAAACCAAAAGTGTTAAGTAATTTATTTATTTTTTAAACGATAGGTGTAGATTGATGTATTCATGAGGATTTTTTTATTATAAAAAATATAAATAAATCGTATATGTTGTTATTTGCTTTGACTACCAATAATGACTTATTGATCCGTACAATATTGGAACAATGATCGAATTTTTGTGAGTTCAGAACAGAGCATGAACCGTGGTAGAGTCAAATGTATTATGGACTACAATAGTGAATTTACAAATTCTAGCCTAGTTTTGTTCTTTTTCTTTTAATGACATTCCGATTAAAAAAAAAAAAAAAAAAAAACTTGACAATAATTGATTCATTGATTTTACAATTGTCATTTCACAAATTGGTAAAGAACAAATGACATCCGCAAATATGTATTTGTTATGCCCTAAAAATGGGTTGACTGCCACACAATCGAAATATCTAAAAGGAAACCCATCAACGAACAGGGACTGCCCAGGCCCAACAAACCCCAAAAGTTCAGCAGCCTAGAAAAGAGCCTCATCCAACCGAGAAAAAAAGATGCACTCGGTTGATTTTACTCAGGCAAGCCATGCATTGAACTAAGTCACCACCGCATACATCGAACGGTGAGTTTTTCATCCAACAATATGCCAAGGTCTTAAAACAACAGATGTCAAGCGAACATTGGATAAGATAACATGCAAGTGTCAGTCGGAAAACTCCCCCGCCCAAGCTACCTAGGATATCAGCCTAGAGTATTCAAGTTTGATGACTGAAACACATTTTCAAAGAGTATATATACAAGGGATCAAACCCATCAAAAGGAGGAATTTTTGGGAACTCATGTTTAAGATTTGTATCTTCAAGACTTGAGAAATAAAATTCAAAGGTTACCATATCATTATTACATTGCAATAAATCATCTCTAAAGAATAGTCAAACCATCCGGATTTTAGTTTCGATTACTCTTTACCAGATTTCACCATAAACAATTGGCGCTAAAAGGAGGGGCAGTTACCCAACTCCAAGGAAACCTTAAACACTAAGCCCATGAATTCGGCAGACCAAGCAAATAAGGATCCAATAGATCTCGTCACCAACCCAACTACCGAAAACCCAGCCTTTGGACCTCAGGAACCCGATACCCCCAAATCACTTTAACTCCACCACTATTTGATATGCAGACCCTTCTAGGTTTTTCACCACAAGGATTACAAGAAGCAAATGCACATCTACAGCAGCTCATGAGAATCATAGGTGGGGTTTCAAAGTCCCCCATCTTGTCTTTTGCACCCCGAGAAGTTGGGCGATTTTAGCTCCATATGGCGTATAAGCCGAAGATTCCCCCCCCCCCCCCCCCCCCCAATCGGGAAGACAGGTTTGACAAAGGAAAAGCAATAGTGGAAGAGCATAGTAAGCCACGGAGCTGGCTCAGTCACTCGAATGAGGAAAGCTCTCACTTGACGCGATCAAGGAGAAAATATTGTAGAACAACAAACGAGCAAGATGAGGAGGAGAGTATCTCCCACAAACGGCACCATGGCCGATGGGGTCGAACGTCTCGAAGGACCAAAACCCCACTTAGAACTAACGAGTCTCCTCCCAAAGCAAAGAGAGTCCCGACAAATAGGAAAAGTCTACCAGCTCACCGACACCTCCATTTCGGTTATTCGACCAAGAAGGACTAGGAGTATATGGAAGAAATACAAAAAATCAGAGACGACATGCAAAGGATGGAAAAAGATCAACGCGAGGTGCGAGGTTCAGTACGACTATCTGGTACACACCATGGACAATTCACAAAGGAGGTATGGGAAAAACCCTTCTTAAGGAACTTTAGAATGCCAAACATCGAGTAATACACGGAGGAGCGAGACCCAATAAAGCATGTTAGTCGGTTTGTCACCCTATTGGCAACCCAAACTCGTGATGTCCGCCTATTGTGCCAAGCATTCCCAGTTACTTTCGGAGATTTGGCGGGAAGTTGGTTCAGATAGTTACACCGAAATAGCATCAGTAGTTTTAATCAACTTAGTTAGGCTTTCACACAACAATTTATGGGAAGTCTCCAATGCAAGACTCTAGCTCATCTGTCAAGCTTGAAGTAAGGAAAGAATGAAACCATCCGAGAATATCTGACCTGTTTTAACAAAGAAGTAGTCAGGATCGAAGATTTCAACGACATAGCGGCCGTCAACACCTTTACCAATGGCCTTCAGAGCGGCCCTTTTTAGTTTCGATTGAAACAACAAAGGCTTGTCACGTATCCAGAATTAGTCGAAGTAGCGGCCAAGTACGCTAGGGCCGAGGAAGAAGTGGTAGCCTAGGGTGAGACTCTAGTACACGGTTCATGGCTAGAAAGGGGAGAAGGTTCAAGGGTCGAAACATCCAAAACGAGGAAGAAGGAGAGACGTCCTGACAGAAACAAAGGCAATCGGAGGAACGATGCCCGGGATGGAAGGGATTACCTAAAAAGTAGGTATTCGGCCTATACCCCACTTACACGTGATGTAGAAAGTATATTCGCGGTAGCCCAAGAAAAGGGAATACTTCGTTGGCCCTAGAAAATGAGCGCTCCCCCATATAAACGACCTACGGAAAAGTATTACCGATTCCATCGTGATCACGGTCATGAGACATCGAGATGTTCCCAGCTAAAAGAACACATTGAGAGTTTGATCAAAGAAAGGCATCTGAAAGATTACCTAATCAAAAAAGATGAGGGCCAAGGATCAAAGACGGACAAAAAGAAGGATCTACCTTAGAATAGCCCTCGAAAAGGGAGCCCGATACACACAATTTTGAGAGGACCAAACACCAATCACAACAACCGAGAGAGAAAAGTCGAGATAAGAGAGGTATCGGGAAGAGAAGTCAACCTCACAGAACGAACTCAAAAAAAGTCAAAGGAAGGTTGGAGCCCGATCTCTTTTCGACCAGAAGATGCAGACGGATACGACGCCCGACCTAATGACGCTATAGTAGTTGAATTACAAATCGGTCATAAAGATGTGCAAAGGATCCTAATCGACAATGGTGGTTCTGCAATCATCTTGAGTGAGTCAATTTTTCAACAACTAGGTTTCGTAGCCAAGGATTTAGGCCATTTGATACCCCCCCCTCAGAGCCTTCAGAGGATATGAAATCTGTCCGCTAGAAACGGTGAAACTCCCAGTAAGAGTCGACCAACATCCTACCCGACAAACGGTGTTAATTGAGTTTGTGGTAGTAAACATCCCCAAATGGCCTTACAACACTTTGATGGGAAGACCTTTTCTTAACGAGAAAAGAGCAGTCACAATCACTTATTGTCTCAAAATAAAATTCCCAACAGAGTTTGGTATTAGAGAAATCAGAGGTTGTCAGGAAACCGCTCGCAAGGCAAACCTTTCAACATTCTCGTAGAAAGGAAGTGAAGAAGTGCTTCAACTGGATGAAACTTCAGCGGCTGAAGGAAAAAAGCAAGCGATTAAATCATCGACTGAGCGAAATACGCTCATGGAGGATGTTGCTGAAACCCCCTCAGGTTTCGTATTGGATTCAAGGGAGTCGGCCAACAAAGATCAAAAGGACGAAATTGAGCAAACAGATGACATCAGACTCGACGAAAGCAGGTCCAAAAAAACGGGTAAAATAGGAAGCCATTTAACTCCTTAGTTAAAAGCCATCCTTTCAACCTTCCTAATAGAGTACGCTGACGTTTTCGCCTGGAGCCACGGGGACATGACAGTCAGTGAGACAAGACGCTCGTCCTATGACTCAAAAAAGAAGGTGTTTTAATTTCGAGAGATACACAGCGGTAAAAGAAGAAGTGAAAAAGCTTTTAGCGGCTGGATCCATCTGGGAAGCAACGTACCCAGAGTGGATAGCCAATGTCGTTCTGGTAAAGAAAAAGAACGACACCTAGAGGATATGTGTAGATTTTACAGTTCTGAACAGAGCTTGCCCAAAGGATGGTTTTCCTCTCCCAATGATTGACCGACTAGTGGACACTACCTCTGGGCACGAGTTGCTAAGCTTCATAGACGCTTACTCAAGATATAACTAGATGAAAATGAACAGTCCGGATAAGGATAAAACAACCTTCATAACTAACTAGGGGTTATATTGTTATAAGGTTATGCCTTTCGGACTGAAGAATGCAGGAGCAACATACCAAAGGTTAGTAAACAGAATGTTTGTCGACCAAATAAGTTGGACAATAGAGGTTTACGTAGACGATATGTTAACAAAGAGCTTGATAGCCGATGAACATATTGACGCACTTCGAAAAACGCTCGCCACTATCAGAAGATTTAGGATGAAGTTGAACCCAACAAAATGCGTTTTCGGAGTCCGAGTGCGAAAATTCCTTGGTTTTTTTGTACATCAGCAAGGTATCGAAGCAAACCCCAACCAAATAGATGCTCTCGTAAAAATGAAGCCCCCTCGGACTTTGAAAGAGTTCTAGCGCTTGACCGGGTGCCTTGCCGCGCTCAGTAGGTTTATATTGAAATCCACCGACAAATGCCTCCCTTTTTTTAAAGCTCTAAAGAAAGGAAAGTCATTGGAATGGATTCAAGAATGCGAAGTAACCTTCCAGCAACTAAAAATATATCTCGGCACCACCCCATTGTTGTCAAAACCAATCCCAGGTGAAGCTCTCTTCTTATATCTATTAGTTTCCTCAGCGGCCACTAGTTCGATTCTAGTCCGAGTGGAAGACAGAAACCAGAGGCTAGTATATTATACAAGCCAAGTGCTCGCTGACCCACAAACAAGATATTCTAAGGTAGAAAAAATGGCGTTGGCAGTAGAAAAAATGGTGTTGGCATTGATTGTGTCTGCTAGAAAGCTAAGACCGTACTTTTAAGCTCATCCCATCACAATCCTAACCAATTGCCTATTACGACAGATCCTACAGAAACTAGAAGTCTCAAGCCGGTTGACAAAATAGGCCAAGAACTGAGAGAATTCGATATTGAGTATAAACCTAGATCATCTATCATGGGACAAGCCATGTCCGACTTCATAGTAGAGTTTTCAGAACCCACGGTCGAGATGAGATTGGCCGAGCCTGAACACAAAAAGGACAATTTCCCATGGAAGCTCCACGTTGATGGATAGTCAAATACCCATGAAAGCGAGGCAGGGATAGTAGTAACTACCCCTGAAAACGACCAGATAGAATGCGCCCTCAAGTTCAATTTCAAAACAACGAACAATCAGGCCGAGTATGAAGCCCTTTTAGCAGGAATGAGGGTCACCACAGCATTAGGAGCTGACAAAATTGATGCATACAACGATTCCCAGCTAGTTGTCAACCAAATACATGACGATTACGAGGCCAAAGAAGAAGGAATGGCGGCTTACCTGGTCATAGCAAAATAGGTCATCAGACGTTTCAAGTCTTTCCAGATCACCCAGATCCCCAGAGCCGAGAACATCCACGCAAATGCACTCTCCAAGTTAACCTCAGCTACCAATGCAATTATCACAAAAATGATCTCAGTAACGCACTTACAACTACTGAGTATCCATCCCGATAGCCAACAAATAATCTCTGAAATAAGCTTAGCAAAAATAACATGGATGACACCCATCAGATCTTTTTTACTAAGCGGTCAGGTCCCAGAGGAAAAAACGGAGGCCAAAAGGCACAGATATTGTTCGGCTAGAAACGCGATGATATCCGACGAACTATATAGGAGAGGGTTTTCAAGAGCATTACAACACTGTGTAGGACCAACGGAGGCGGAAAAGATCCTCGGCTAAGTTCATTCAGGGATATGCGGTAACCACACATGAAAGTATACAAACGGAGTTAAATAGCTTAAAGCATACCTAAAGGGGGGTGAATAGGTTTTTACGCCTTTTTCAATCCCTTAAAGAAACTTTCGTTTGTCCCTCAAGGTAGCCTTACATACAACATATAAACCATAAATCCATACATAGACATGATAAGCATATGATCATATAAGCATAGTCTATGAATATCAATTAGTTGTATGAGGTATAAAAACACATAAACACAACAACAAAGAATACTTGTATTCCAATATTTGTTCAATGTATTACAAGTATAATCAAATAATACTCTACACACAAAAAATATAATATATAAAAGAATTATATTTACAAGTAAGATCAAATGACTAAGATCACAAATCACACATTACAAAATCTTGTTACAAAATACATCACAAGTGAATACTATGCAACAAGATAACAACATACACATATACAAATATAAGAGATTGAGATAAGAAGAATTAACACGAGATTTTTTAACATGGTAAAACCTCTAAGGAGGAAACATCCACGGGTTGAACTACAACCATTGGATACTTATATATATTGGAAGGTAAATTAGAAATTCCACAAAGTGACCAATCTTTAGCTCACCCAACCTAGTGGAGTCTATGTCTACCCAACCCTATTGGAAAGTACGAAATCCCTCAATGATGCAAAGCCACCATATATTGGACAACATACAAAACCAACATCGATAGAAGATTAGAAATTCCTCAAGAGTGCATACACATCCCAGGTACCCTGCTCTTTTAGAGTCTATGTCTATCCATACGCTTAGGCCTACCAACATATAAGCCAACTCCATATCCAAGGCACTCATGCCTCTAAGAAGCCTCCCATGCATGACTATCCGAGTCTTCCCGACTCTAGCCATGACTTCTTGCTTGCCTATCCGAGTCCTCTCGACTCTAGACAAGTCTGCTTGCTTGGCTATCCAAGTCATCCTAACTCTAACCAAGACTTCATACCTTTTATAAGGACTTCTTAGTGTGATCGTGTGAATGCAAATGATACAAACAATCAATTCAACATAGAACATGTGATCAATACATTCCATGGTACAACTAGACCTAAACATGTGATAATACAAGTAATAAAAGTCTAGATGCAAAAACTAGAATAAAACCTAGAGCGTGTGTAAACACCTAACACATAGAACTCATAGTCTCATTCACACATACAACACTTGAACAATACATATTCATGAAGCACAAGTTCAAGATGCTATAAACATATAATAAAATTCTAGAATCATAAAATCAAATCAATGAATATTCTAGCCAAAGATTTAGAGTAAGGATTAAAAGATAAATCAATTGAATCCAAGATTGCTCTAAAAACACATACAAATACAATAATCCTAGATTTCATCAATCAAAGGATCAAAACACATTTCAAGGTTATTTATCACAAAATTGATTCAATCAAGTTACAAACAACCTAATATATCAACCTAATCACAATACAACTCACAATCATGTGAAAAACCTATAATCAAAGAAACTAGTTCACATATGTCTCTAATTAGACTTTTGATTAGGATTGATTATGAAGCTATCTTTCTCTATAGCATTCATAATACATACACATACATATAGAAGAAGAAACCCCAAGGTAATTGAAGGTTATAAAAGAAGAAATCCCAAAGATATGAACACTACCTTGGATTCTCGAGCTGGTTCGGATTTCAGTGTGCAACCACTAGAAAAGTCGATCAAACAGCTGTCAAATCACTTAGAAAAGGTAGAGGACTTGATTACGAACAATCTCCAACTTGAATCACTCAATTTGGAGTTTGTATGAGAAAGTTATGATGATTTGAAGATGAGAAAAATTGGAGAGAAAATCTAGACGGGATTTCACACTTTTTCTTCTTGAAAACAAATGGGAGGGAATTTGGGAATTTAAAAGGAAGGAGAGAGAAGAGAGATATTGGCCAATCAAAATAGGCCACATCAGCCTAGGCCCATGTGGGGCGTGTGGGCCACACGGGACCAGAGGGCTGGTCTGGCCATGGGCCCCACGGCCTCCACACGGGGTGGCCTCGCTAGCTTCTCCCGCACACCACTCGCGTTCTTCAGCCATATTCTGGCATCCAAACTCTGAATTTGAATCCGTTTTCAGATTACGAACCATGACTCCCTCACACACAACAACGACTATGAAAATTTGACAAAAGATTGAGAATTCATCTCAGAAAACGATGACGAACACAACTCAACGAATGAGAACGAAAAGTAGCATAGCTACATCGTTTGGACTCGAAACTAAATGAATGAGTAACCGAAATGACCGAAACTCAATAAGGAATCATAAGAGATTATGTTCAAGTCCAAATACAAAAATATGGAAACAAATAACCACAAAATCACACACGTATGCATTTCCTAGACATAGTCCTAAAACATGCAAATTCCAATGATTATGAAATTAAAGCTAATGCATGAGCATACATTACCAAGTGTGTGAAAGTGATATATAAATGATATTCAACCATGAGGGAACACACAAGAATGCCATGTGTGTGTGTGTGCCTAGCCTTGTAAGAGAAATGAGGTCTTATATACCTTTGTAGACCGATGAAGCACATTTCTCCTTGAAGCCGGCATCTTGCATGAATTGTGGCTAAAACTTTCTTTGACGTCTTGAATCTTCAAAACTTAGACCACTAAACATTACAAGAAAAACATGTTTTGATATGGAATACATGCCAAGACAAAGCAACTACATGCCAACTCAACTTAGCCCATAAAGTTATGAGGCAAGGGTTCTACTGGCCGATATTGTTTGACGACACAAAAAGGTAGCAACAAGTTGTGACAAGTGCCAGAGAATAGGCGATAATATCAAACAATCGCCTGAATGGCTCCGAACAATGGTATCGGCACATCCGTTCGATCGATGGGGGTTGATTTAATAGGCCCAATGCCAACCACCAAAGGTCAGGCAAAATACGCCATCGTAGCAGTGGACTATTTCACGAAATGGGTAGAAGCAAAAACACTGGTCCGGATAACCGAGGCCAAAACCATGGACTTCATCAAAAAGGCAATCATCTACAGGTTCGGTGTCCCAAATGCCATAATCACAGATAATGGAACACAATTCGATAACGCTAGTTTCCAAAAATTATGTGACGATTGGAACATTAATTGCCTATTCGCCATTCCGGCACACCCACAGACGAACGGATAAGTTGAAGCAATAAACAAGATAATCAAACATAACATCAGGGCAAAGCTAAATGTCAGGAAAAGATGTTGGGTAGATTTGTTGCCCGAGGTCTTATGGGCATACAGAACGATATCAAGAATATCGACCGGAGAAACCCCTTTTGCAATGGCATTCGAGGTTGAGGTAGTCATCCCAATTGAAACTGAAGTAGCTTCTCCTCGGGTCAAGTTTTACGATTAAAACAACAACATTGCTTTTAAACTCTAGCCTCAACGATTTAGAAGCACAAAGGGACAGGGCCCAGATACGAATGGCCACTTATCAACAACGGATTGCCTGACACTACAATAACAAGGTCAGACCAAGGAATTTCCAAGTAAACGATTTAGTCCTAGAAGGGTAATGCCTAACACTAGAGATAGAGCCATTTGGACATTAGACGATAAATGGGAAGGGCCTTACCAGGTGGTTAGCATAGTCGGACACGGGGCTTACCAACTAGCAAGACTAGGGGGAATCATTCCTCGCCCATAGAATGCCCAGTATCTGAAAATTTACTACCAGTAGACATCCTAGAAAAACGCTTAGATAACATCTTTTGATTTGACAACCTTCGGTGTCAAACTTTCATATAGCCTACGGGCATGAATTTGTAATGAAAAGGACCTTTAGGCCTTCAAATAAAATGACTATCTAAAAAATATCATTAGAAGTACTTTATTTCAGTCAGCTCAAAAACAAAGCACAATGACCAGAAAGGTACGAACTTGGCTTCGCGGGCTATTGTTGATCGAATCATTACCGAGTACTATAAAGCCTTCAGAAACGACTAAGTCAAATTCGATTTACGAAGGTTACTGCAATACTAGATCATAACCAGAAGCTAAAAACCATCAGAGTAATTAGATAAAATCCCAAAAGAATATCAATGCAAAATTATAAGGATGATTCTCATAGATATACAAAAACACATATTTTTTCAGGTTTCCAACTTTCTACAGATGACAAACAAAAAAGAGAGGAACATAGAAACTTACATCCTCACCCGACTATCAGCATGGTCAAAACAAAGACCAAAATAACCAAAAAAAAAAAAAAAAAAAAACTGAGATGAAACAAGGCATGCTTAAAGTTCGTTATGATTTCCGACTAAAGAAAAACAAAAAGGACGAAACAAACGGGTTTTACAAGTTCAAACTGACTCTCATCTGTCATCTCCATCTCTCGCCGACCCCCCTATATCACCTCCATTATCTCCTTGAAAATCTTCAGCTGGAACTTCTTATTCTTCCTCTTCTTCTCCTTGGTCATCATCCTCTTGATCTCCCTCTTCTTGGATTTCATCATCGCAAAAGTCCTCATCTTCAGACTTAGAGTCAGGACCATAATCAATAAGAGGTCAAGTGATCGGCGCGAACGCGACAGTTCTATAAACTATCGTAAATGATCGGACGTGCGAGTGTTTTCACCCTTTGCAAGTATACTAGTCGAACGAGTCGTATATCGGTTAAAAGTAAGGGTATCGTTCCCACAAAGGAGTTATGGTACCTTAAGTCGGTTCTAAATCTTAGATAACATATATATATATATATATATATATATATATATATACACACACAATATATTTACACTATTAACATGCAATAAAAGTAAAGGGAGATGTCACAAGCTAAACTAACAACTAAACTAAACTAATATTAAACTAAATGCAACTACAACTAAGGGTTGTCAATCCCTTAGGCAATTAACTAACCTAATCACTAAACTTACTAATAGCAATTAACTAAATTAACTAACTAGCTAAACGAATTACCACTAATGCAAAGTTATGCAAGAGTGATAATGAGATATGTTAGGGAACTAATGAATCATGCAAAATACCTAATTACTGGTTGATAACAATTAAGCACTTCAATTATAGGTTAACTAAATCAAGCAAGGTTTGCATTAATCAAGTAAATCCTATTTTGCAAGTTAACAATTGGATAATCAATTAACAAGCATATATCTATTAAAGCTCAAATCAAATGATATGTCTAACTAGTCTCATAGATAATAATACATGAATACACCAATTCCTTAACATAACTATTTAATTACACATTAACAATAAACTAAGGAAATAAAAGAGACAAAAGAGACAACCCCATGATCTTGGTGTAGTCTTCAAGCTAGCTCAACTCTTTTTGCTTTCCCTAGATCGAAATCAATGTGTGGACATTTTGGATTGAGATTGGTGGCTGGAAAACCACCCTAAACACTAGTTACAAGCTAAGTGAAATATGGTGTTCTTGTTATTCTAAGCTATTGTAGGTTTATTGTAAGTAAAGTGAGTTTATTTGTGTGACTTTGGATATTAGGGATTGTGTTTAAGGTAAAAAAAGAGGTATATTTATATGGGGAATGGTTTGGGCAAGGTTTGGACGTGCAAATCTCCTAAGTCGGTCGTTCTCGCGGGTTTGGATCCCCTATCTCACGGGTTTGTGCTTGCCGGCGGAACTCGTGGAGGAAAAATAGAGTTTGGCCACGATTTTGGACCTTCTAGACTGCAAGAATGTTCTAGCGGCATGAAACCGCGAAGCTCATGCGGTTTTGGACTTCTTTGAGCGGGCAAGAACCCGCTGGAAGTGAGCTTGAAGCTTGGTTTGGCTATGGAGTTTGGAAGACTTGGAGGAGATGAAAAATGTTTACATGGAGGCTTTTAAGTGTGACCATCGTGATCGGGAGGAGATGAGCTATTGATCTATGCAAAGAACGTTGGAAAAACCACCGAAAAATGGTCGAAAATGGCCAGGTCAAACTTCGGGTCACTACTGGGTCGGGTCGGGTCGGGTCGGGTCACTGATTGGGTTAGGTTGGCTGAAGGAGGAAAACGACTTGACGTCAGCCATGCATCATGCTGAAGCGCGTGACCCAAAAACGATGTCGTCTGACGCGTGACGTGGCGCTGACGCTGACTTTTGCTGGTGAATTACAATCTCTACCCTTGTCTTCTTCCTTAATCACATAATATTCAATAAAGTCCCGAATTTTGTACTTTTGCCCCTGATTTGTCCAAAATGACAATTATGCCCCTGAACTTCCTTAATTAACTAAAACACTTATTTAAACCCTATTAAATACACAAAAATGCTCGGAAACGAATACAAAAGATAGGAAAATGGAGCACTAAATGTGAACATTTGGAGCGCGATCATCGAGCCACAAATTGCATGGATAATCACTCCCAAAACACTTATTGGTCCAAGCCCCCAGATCAATGTGCACGTCAGACAAAGACATTTTCTTCCATTTCCTATCCAACTCCCACCTCGTAACTTATGTTTCCAGATCCAACTCAGCCTCCTGCAAATTAAGCTGCATGGACTCATCAATCTGGTTGGCCATAGCAGGATAGTCCAAAGTCCGAACAAGATCCTTGCAGGCATCAACGCCCTTAATAAACTCTGTATGAGCAAACGTGAATGTACACAAACGAAGTTAAATTGCTTAAAGCATACCTAGAGGAGGGGGTGAATAGGTTTTTACACCTTTTTTCAAACCCTTGAACAAACATTCGTTTGTCCCTCAAGGTAGCCTTACACACAACACAATAAGCCAAGGAAGACATACATAGACAATACGATGTTACAATCATAAGAGAAATGTCTAAGTATATCAACAAGTCATGTGAGGTAAAATAGCAAATAAACATAACAACAAAATAAGCTTGTATTTCATAAGATGTTCAATGTGTTACAAGAGTGATCAAAATGTCACTATACAAAGATTACAATATATAAAAGAATCAAAGATACAAATTGATCTAAAGAATGAATATACTAATCACACTATATAAAGACTTGCTCACAATATATCACATGTGGATATTATGAATCAAGACAATAAAATATACAATTAAAATATAAGAGAAAGAGATAGAAAGAATTAACACAAGGGATTTTTAACATGGTAAAACCTCCAAGGAGGAAACATCCATGGGTTGAACTACAACCATTGGGTACTATATTATTGGAAAGTAAACATAGAACATTCACAAAGTGACCAATCTTTAGCTCACCCAACCTAGTGAAGTCTAAGCCTACCCAACCCTATTGGAAAGTATGAAATCCCTCAATGATGCGGAACCACCATATATTGGACAACACACTCAACCAACATCGATGGTAGATTAGAAATTCCTCAAGAGTGCATACACCTCCCGTGTACCCCGCTCTATCGGACTCTATGTCTAACCATACGCCTAGGCCTACCAATACAATAGCCAACTCCCTATCCAAGGCACTCTTGCCTCTAGGGAGCCTCCCATGCATGACTATCCGAGTCCTCCCGACTCTAGCCATGACTCCTTGCTTACCTATCCGAGTCATCCCGACTCTAGGAAAGACTTCTTGCTTGGCTATCCGAGTCACCCCGACTCTAACCAAGACTTCATGCCTTTTACAAGGACTTCCTAGTGTGATCATGTGAATGCAAATGATGCAAACATTCAATACAACATAGAACATGTGATCAATACATTCTATGGCACAAATAGACCTAAACATGTGATATCACAATTAATCAAGTCTAGATGCAAAAATACATGAATAGAAACCTAAGCATGTGAAACACCTAACACATATACTCAAAGTCTCATTCACACACATAATACTTGAATCACAAAATGTTCATTAAGTACAAATTCAAAATGCTATCAATATACAATTAAAAGCTAGATATATGAGATTAAAATCAATCAATATACTAGACAAAAATATAGAGCAAGGTTTTGAGATTTACATCAATCAAAACCTATATTCTCTAAATCACATACAAATACACAAATCCTAGATTTTAATAATCAAATCTCAAAGTCATTTTAACACAAAATTAATTCAATTAAGTATCAAACAACCTAAGATGCCATTCTAATCACAATACAACTCACAAACAAATGTAAAACCTAGAATCATAAAATCTAGTCAACATAAGTCCACAAATTGAGTTTCAATTAGAATGAAAATCAAGCTACCTTTCCAAATAGCTTTTATAAAACAATAACATAGATATAGAAGAAGAAACCCCAAGCAAATGGAAGGTCAAATAACAAGAAATCCCAAAGTTGAGACTCAAACCTCGGATTCTGCAGCTGGTGCGAAATTCAGTGTCCAACCACTTGAAATCATGATCAATCAGCCACCAAAACACTTGGAGATGTTAGAGGACTCAAATACGAACACTCTCCAACTTGAATCACTCAAATCCGACTCCGGATGAGGGATATGGTGTTTTGAAGTTTGAAAAAATTGGAGAGAACTCTAGACGGGAAACTGAAATTTTTTCTTCTTAGAAATTCAAATGGAGAGAGAGAGGGAAGAAATAGGAGGAGAGAGAAGGAGGAAACCGGCCAACCACGTGGTGCCACGTCACCCCCTGGCCATGGGGGGCACGTGGCCCACACGGGAGTAGAGGCTGCTCCAGGCCGTGGGGCCCACGGCCTCAACCACGGCCAGCCCTTGTGGCCCACGGCCTGGGCTGTCCTCTCGCGCGCTCCCTCGGTTCGTCTGCCCGTATCTCGGGCGTCCGAACTCTGAATTCGAATCTGTTTTTGGATTACGAACCGTGACTCTCTCACGCATGATAACGACTATACAACTTTGAAAAATGGTTGAGAAATCATCTCGGAAATCATCAATGAAGTCAACACAACGTAAGAGAACGTAAAGTGGCATAGTCAACACGTTTGGACTCGAAACCTTATGAATGAGTAACCGAAACGACCGGAACTCAATAAGGCATTGAATAAGAACATGTTCAAGTCCTAAACACAAAATACGGAAACATACAAACACAAATACACACACATATGCTAGTTTCCGGACATAGTCCTAGAAAATGCAAAACACAAAGTTTATTAACTAAATGTGAATGCATGAGCATATTTTGCCAAGTGTGTGAAAGTGAAATGTAAATGAAATAAAATCATGAAGGGACACACAAGAATGATATGTGCGAGTGTGTGCCTAGCCTTGTAAGAGATAAGAGGTCTTTGAATACCTTTGTAGACCGATAATGTCCGAAACTCTTAAAAGCCGGCAACTTGAACGAATAATGGTTGAGACGTCCTTTGTCTTCGAAATCCTTCATTTACTAACCACTAAACATTACAAGTAAAACACGTTTTGATATGGAATTAATGCCAACACTAATTATCAACCTAACAAAACGCCTTGAAAGTAGGAGAATGTTTGAAAAGACTAATAGCTCGAACACCGATCTTGGTTTTTACCGTCTGAAAATCTTTTTCATACTCCCTGAGACGAAAATTCAGAGAATCCCTTTGTTTCTCCAAAGCGGCCACCCGACGATTGCTTTCTTCGTTTTTCTTCTTCTCAGCTGTCAAAGCAGTCCCATGACTGGCTAGTAACTTGGCGTTGTCAGCCAAAAGTTTGGTTTTTTCCTCGACCAACCTATTTACTTGCCCGATCAGTTTTTCTCTATCTTTTACTACCGAGTCACATTTCCGTAAAAGCTGACAAAATAAAAAGAGGAGAAAGGGTTAAAACCAAAAATTCAAACAAGACATCGTATATGCATATAAAGGCTTACCATAGTCAAAAAATGAAGACTCCGCTGGCATTGGTCAGTCATATCATCTTTTTCGAAAGATTCAAAATCCCCAACCGGCCCGAAAGTCAGCTCCCCAGTCATAGCCCAATGCAAAGCAACCAAAGGATCCAAATGATCAGGATCTGATAACAACGATCCAACTGCTTCGACCGGAGCAAGACGAGCTGACCCTTCACCACCAAAGAAGCCAGATAGGGTGGCAGAAGGATGTAAAACATTCTGACCTAAAGAATGGTCAGGCAATACAGAAAAGTCACTGTCTTGAAAATGGGTTAGGGAACCAGCTGAGACAACTTTCAAAGTTTTTTGCTTAGGAAGAAGGCCGAGATCCTCGAAAACGCTATCAATAGGGTCACTGCCCGTCAACTCACTACTCCCCTTTTTAGATTGCAAATGAACGTTGAGAGTCCGCGATGTTTTTAGACCCTTGGGAACAGGCCTCCCTTTTCATCTTATAAAGACTCCCAATTCAAGCTTTTAGGCCCCACATAGGATTGTGAGCTTTAGTTTTGGAGATGGTGGCTGTAACATGAGAGCCAACCGTCGTAGCATTCAGGGTCGGCACAGAAGAGTCTAAGCCTTCGACCATATTGGGATCATCAGGTGGTGCAATGCCTTTCTTTTCGGTTGCCTTTGCATCTTCATTACTTACAGCCTACATATTCTTTAACGCACGTATCGTCTTACCAAGGATCGGGTCCAAATCTAAAACTACAAAAAGAAAGTTTTATAATCTTCAAAAAGAAAAGGAAAGTATGCTCACATAGTAACACATACTTACTATGGTTACGATTATTGATCAGTTCTGGAATCAAGTCAAAGGTTTTCAGTTTTTCCGCAGTCATTAGAGTTTTGAAGTTCTGGCAATCCATCGTGGTTTAGACCGCATGTGAAACTCGGTCTGCCTCATCTTTAGTAAGCTTCGGTTGATTAGTATAGGTGCCTAAAATTTAGAAATAGAAAGGAATCGAATCAGTTTTAAAGATTTTATACTCAGCTTGACCTTTAAGTTAAAAGATACTTACGGGCTTCGCAAAAATGACAGGGAATGTTTAACTCCGTCCCATTCGAGTCATCCAAGGGTTTCTTTCCCCAATTTCCTTCAACAAAAATCCAAGTTCCTTTCCATTACTTATTAGAGCTCAGGGCACCCCAAATAAGTCTATTCTTCTTCTAGGCTTCCTCTTTACTCAGCAAATCCAGCATCTCTTCCATCCGTTTCCCATTTTCACCTATAGGCAGCCACCTGGAAGAATGATAGGAAGCCAAGTAGTATGAACCTATCTCATTAACAGATTTCCGAAGGATCAGACAATGTTTAATTTCATTAACCGTGGGCGCATCAAAATTCAAGCCACGCCAAAGACAATAAAGTCCTATCAAATTTCGATATGCATTTGGGGTCAATTGCATAGGTGCACACTTCACCGAACTCAAAAAGCGAGCTATAAACCTAGGAATGGGTAATGTAACCCCACAACAAAGCATAAAGCCATATATGGTTACACAACCTTAAGGGGATTCCAAGCGGCATTTCCCTCTAGCAGACGAAAAACGACCTCTGGCGAAATACGAGGCGAAATACGAAAAAAGGTCATGTACTCCTTTAGACATCTCCCATCAACCGCATTGGCTTCACAATCCACGAAAGAAGGATTCTCAGATGAATACCTGACCTGAAAACCACGATGATCCTCAACATCCGACTGAGTTATCTCTTCTTGATCAACAAGCAGGTAAGGACCTTTGGACGCCTTAATCACCATAGCGTCTGAATTCAAGCGAACGTCAAGAAAATCTGAAAAAGGAAAAATAGGGTCAGACCGAAGTGGGTGAGGATACACGGGAACAGAGGAATTTGGAATCTCTTGGGAATTGTCAAAAACCCTCTTCTCAATCTCCCTTGATAGGTCAACAAAAGAAAACCTTCTCTAAGATTTAGCAAGGAAAGTATTCATAAAGGAAGATGTAGAACTTACCAAGAAAAGAGGAATAAGAGGACAACTCACCTAAAGATGAGAGAGATCTTTTCTTATTTTTCACCTCTTTTCTTTTTCTTACAAACGAAAGAGAAACAAAAATCTAGTATATATGTGTTATGTAATGGAGAAAATAGGGTATTTATAGATAGAAGAGAGAGACCCTAACTATTAGATCTCAGGCAAGATCCGACGGTGATGAAAACCTCGGAAAGCGAAGCGTCATCTGGCACAATCACCAAAAACACGCAAAAAGTCAACACAGAGTGGTGTTGCATGCTCGACATGTCAATTGCCAGTAACACAGCCGTCAAATCAATCTTGGCATATATTGGTTTACCTACAAGGCAAGGAATCCATTCCACCAGATTTTCTCTTCGGGCCAAAAGGATTTTTAGAAACGGTCGAGTTTCCAAAATGACAAAACATATCTTAAAAACTCAGGCAAAAATATCAGAAAAGCGGAATTGCTCGAGCATATACGAGTATTTCCTTGTTTATATTTTAGAATAAAAACAAGCAAAAACTAAGGGCCATATGTTATGCCCTAAAAATGGGCCGGCTTCCACACAATTGAAATATCTAAAAATAGGCCCATCAACGAACATGGACTGCCCAAGCCCAATAAAAAAGGAAGCAACTTCTATTTTTTATCAAAGTAAAGACCGAAGCCCAATAGACCCCAAAAGTTCAGCAGCCTAGAAAAGAGCCTCATCCAGCCGAGCAAAAAAGATGCACTCAACTGATTTTACTTGGGCAAGTCATGCATTGAACTAAGTCACCACCGCATACATTGAATGCCGAGTTTTTCATCCAACAACACGCCAAGGTATTAAAACAACAGATGTCAAGCGAACATTGGATAAGATAACATGCAAGTGTCCGCCGGAAAACTCCCCCGCCCAAGCTACCTAGGATATCAGCATAGAGTACTCAAGTTTGATGACTGAAACACGTTTTCAAAGAGTATATATACAAGGGATCAAACCCGTCAAAAGGAGGAATTTTTGGGAACTCATGTTTAAGATCTGTATCTTCAAGACTTGAGAAATAAAATTCCGAGGTTGACATATCATTGTTACATTGCAATAAATCATCTCTAAAGAATAGTCAAACCATTCGGATTTCAATTTCGATTACTCTTTACTAGATTTCACCATAAACAATATTAAAAAGAGATCATTATATGTTTGACCTTTTAAATATTTCACATTTAGATCAAAAATTACTATAAAAAAAAATTTATTAAAAAAAATAGTGTATTAATAATTTAAGAGGGTTTACAAATAAAATGTATTAAAACAAATATATTCATTTCAATAAAGGTAAAATTGGCATTAGAATGATTATTTATAGTAATTGTTTAAATTTTAAATTTTAGATATTGGTGTACTTATAAAATGAGTGTATAAATTATATTTATGAGTATATCACTCTAATGCATTTATCGAGATTATCTCAATTAAATTAAATCGTGCACATTACCTCATGGCAGAGAGATTTTTTTTTTTTTTTTTTTTTTTTTTTTTGAAACGACGAACTTTATAGAAAAGGAGACAAGGAGGCCCAACAAAAACACAACAAAACAAGGCCTAAAAACCAGCACGCCAACCCGCTTAGAACTATAGGAAAATAAGGCCCAAAAAGGCCCAAACACAGCCCAGCCAGGAAACAAGCACCACGGCACCAACAACAATGCAGCCAAAAACCAAAAAGCTACAAAAAGAGAAAGGCCATGAAGGCCCAAAAACAAAAACACAAGCTACCAAACAACACTAAAACCGAAACAACCTAACATAGCCCAGAAGACACACTAGACCAAAGTGCACAACGAAACCAACCTACACCACCAAACACCATGACGCCATCAAAGAAAATAGCTAAAAGAGAAGACAACAATTAAGAGCTAACACAAACCCCACACCGCACCTTAAAAATCACCCCACTCTAGCTTGCCACCTAACATGTTTGAACCCATCTTGGTCAAACTATCCGCGAAGGAATTCAACGCCCTTGATTTGAACTTGACCTCCACACCTAAGGGTAGGCAAAAAACCAATGAACTGAACTGAACTGAACTGAACCGAACCGGTCCAATCGGTTTTTTTTTTTTTTTTTTTTTTTTTTTTGGTTTTTCATTGTTAACTGGTTCGATTCGATTCGGTTCGGTTCGGTTCATTTTTTAAAAAACCGGATATTCTGATTCAGTTTTCAATTCAAGGGTTCGAACCGGTGAACCGAACCGAGAACCGATGTATATAATGAAAAATCCCTACATTTAATCATTTGTTCTGGTAGTTGTAAGTTTCTAAACTAGCATAGGCTTCCACCATGAATTTAATCATTTTGTAGAATTTAATGCGACTAAATTTCTTCTCTTTATTGCAAGAAGAAGCAAGAAAAAACCTCTTCAGAGAAGGTTTTAGCATAAATATTTGTTCAGGTAGTTGTACCACCACTCCTCACGAAAAAACATCCAAATCTATTCATTTTAACATAATGAATGACACTGGTGACTAGACAAGTGTGGATATATATTTTCTACAGGCTTTGTCTTGATTTTGTGAGAGCAATTTTTAGGTGTAGTTGATGATATCTAATCTAAAACTTGCAGGTGAAAATGTGCAGGATTGTCTGGAAATTCTGTCAAAACCATTGGTAGACTGATTACATTTCCTTGCTTATCATGTGCATTTAGCGTCAGAGTGGTGTAGAACATCACCACCTATTTGGGAGATGCAGCAAAAGATTTGCACAATTGCTACTTACATTTTTGAACAATCACCACTTGTGTTTTGATAGACTTGCTTGAATATATGGGCTATCGATTAAACTTGTATAGTAAGCTTATATCAAATTTTGCTTTTCAAGGCAAGAGTTTTTTTGTCAAATAGCATAGCAAATAGGCACGTTGAGTAGTGTTTGTTTAATTCAGTTGTTCGATATGGAATTTTATGCAAATAATATGGTATAAATTCATACTATGATTGCGTTGAAATGCCGGTTTACCATATAAATAATAATTATTCAGTGTTATCACCACCCAATTGGATGGTAAATGCACCTATTCATCTTCACAATGGTATTTACTAGTTAACTGAAAAAACCGAACCAAACCGAACCGAACCGAACCAAACCGGTTCAATCGGTTTTTGATCGGTTCACACTTTTCAATTTTATCGGATCGGTTCATTTTTTCAAAAACCGGATATTATCGGTTCACTCAAGAGTGAACCGATCCATTAAACGTCCACCCCTATCCACACCACTCAACATATGCAGAAGATTCCTAATGTTGAAAATAGTATCAAGATGCTTGAAAGATCCCACACCACCATTGTTAATCCATGACACAGCTGTTTTCGAATCACTAATTATCACAATATTTCGACCTATTGGTTATGATCTCGAAGCTACTAGATCATAAGCTTTTTGAATAGCAAAAATTTCAACTGTACTAGCGTCTTGAACACCCACAAAACAAGAGAACATGCACAACACCTTGCCGTTGGAATCCTTAAGTACACCTCATATACCCGCCAAGCTAGGACTTCCTTTAACAGCTCCATCCACGTTAAACATCAGTTCATCACCACCTAGTGGAACCCAAGCTTCAATTCTAACACTTTTGATAGCTTTAATATCGACACACCGCTCCTTTAAAATCGATAAGAATCAAGGTGATAATCTTTCGAACTGCAACCATGGTTCTTAAACCACTAAGCAATTCAAAATTTGATCGAGTCTATGGCGAGTCCTACATTAGATTCTCTCCCTTTAGACACCGCCTTGTTCCTCACCTCCCAAATGGTCCATACCATTGTGAAAAATAATGAGCCTCACACTCTTTTCATGTCCAAAGAAGGGCGTAAACCCATCCAATCATGCATCCAGTCCACTAAAAACTTGTTAAGATAGAAGAGGACTCCTCCACCAACCCATGCAAATGGTCCATAAGTCCCAAAACCAAGAACAATGGAGGAACTAATAGTCAACCGTTTCAATACCTGCTTTGCATAGCAAACACTCCAAACTAGAGACCTGGCCCAAATTGAAAAGATGGAGCACGTTTCTCATAAGCACCCGACCTTTATACAAGTGCCACACAAACACTTCCACTTTCGGCAGACAAATGCCCTGCCAAATGAATTTAGATTCGAAGCTTTTCTCAGTATTCTCACCTTCTAAGCATCTTTTGAAGGAACCCACCGAGAAGACTCCATTGGCACTAAAAGACCATGTCAATGTATCAGATATATGCCTACAAACCTTGGAGCACTCCAAAGCAAGTAAAAGGACCTTCATTTGATCCACTTCCCAATCGAACAATGGTCTTCTAGTTTTCACAACTTCCTAAACCCACTTCGAGCCATCCCACCTCCCATACTCCTTTATTTTACCCTCTTTCTTGATTGACAAAGTATAAATCCTCGGAAAAGCGATTTTCAGAGGGAAGGAGTCCTACATAATGTCATCCCAAAACTTCGCTCTCTCACCACTCCCAATCACCACGTGCATTCCTTCTTTCAAAATCTGACCAAATTTTGATCCTTCCTCAATCAGCTTTCCCATAGCCTTAATGAAATAAGAAGATTTATTGGAACACTACCAAGTCCACACATAGTCTATACTCAAATGGCTTTCTTCCACAAGGACGTTGTTTCATTCCCGAGCCTTCAAACCCACTTGAATAAAAGGCTCTTGTTTTTTTGTCAATCAATCTTCCAATCCCAAGCCCCCTATTTCTCTTGCTTTTATAAACCGACACCCAATCCATCGTATGGATCTTCTTCTTTTCTATACTATCACCCTAAGTAAAGTCTCTTTGTAACTTTTCTATCTTCTGCACCACTCCCATCGGCATTTGAAACACCAACATGAAATAAAATGGCATACTAGATAGTAGAGTTTTTATGAAAACTAACCGACCACCTTTTGACAAAAATCTTCTCTTCCGCGAAGCCAACCTTTGCTCAATCTTTTGAATCAACAGTTTCCAAAATAATTCCTTGCTAGGATTACCTCCCAAAGGAAGGCCAATGTAGGATATGGGAAACAAAGAGCTCATACAATGAAAAGCGGCAGCTCACTCTTCTTCTCGGTTCCTACTCTTGCCTACCTTAACAATGCAAGACTTGTGAAAATTTATCCTCAAACCCGACACCAACTTGAAACATTTTAAAATCCTTTTTACGTTAAGAAGATTCTCCATTTTAGGCTCAATGAAGAGAATGGTGTCATCCGCAAATTAAAGATGGGAAAGGTGAACCTCATTGTTCCCAAAGACCACACCTCTCATTAAACCTAACTCACAAGCCTTGTTAAGTAAACTACTTAACCCTTCTACAACGATATTGAAAAGAAAAGGAGATAACAAATCACCTTGGAGTAATCCCCTTTCTAGAGCAAATTGCTTTGTCGGGCTTCCATTGACCAACACCGATAAAGAAGGAGACAAAATGCACCAACCCATACATTTTCTCCATTTAGAGCTAAAACCCATGCCTTCCATCAATCCAAAAAAAGAAAAAAAAAAAAACATGATTCACACTATCATACGTTTTCTCAAAATCCAATTTTACTAACAAGTCACCCACATTTTCTTGTTTCCACTTGTAAATCACTTCCTCCACTACCACAAAGCCATCAATAATTTGACGATTATTCATGAAAGCCATTTGAGTATCCTCGATCACCACCTTCATCACTTTTTTAAGGTGATTGGCCAACACCTTCGCAAGCACTTTATATATGGAGCTTACCAAACTTATAGGCCTATAGTCTTTGATCGATTATGGCTTGTATTTCTTCAGAATGAGAGCTATAAACATACTATTCAAGTCCTTGACAATAGAACCATCCTGATAGCAGAGATGATAGTGCACCTCCCTTCCACACCTGGTGGTCAGGGGTTTGAGTCCCCCATGCACATTTTACAAGCATGTATAGAGAGTTTTCTCCCGGTTGATGGGAATAATTATCTGGGTTGCACATTTATTATCTGATCTTGACAAGTCCCAACAGCCCTATTGTAATAGTTGTAAATGTAATACTTCAATTTATTTATTTTTTATAATTAAATTGTAAAGTAGACAAATTTTGTGAATTATTGAGCAATGGTAATTTTTAATTTGTATTTTTATTTATAGAAAAAAAAAAAAAAGGTAACTCTTTAATTTTAAATTTGAATTCGTTTAGAAAAAGCCAACCTGGGCTGAAGCCGGGTCTGACTTTCACATACCTTTGCTCTGGTTAATTATGTATATCTTTAGGATTTTCTTTTGTCGTTTAAAGATTTTTTCTTTACATTTGATTTCTAATATCTTGATTCAGCTTCCCATCTCTACTGTGGAGGTTTCTTCGGGTTCTGTGGCTGCTGTTCTTAATAGCGCCAAGGTTAGCTTAGGTGATCTTTCTTTCATTGTAAATGATATTAAGGCTCTTTTTACTGAGGTAGGTGTTAGTTTGTGTCAAGCCATCCCTCCCAAGGGGAACTCCTTGGCACAAAATCTTGCCTCTGTTGCCTTCTCCTCTAATCAGGAGTGTCTCTGGCTAGACTCTAGCCATTTGATTTCGTTTTCTGTTCTGTAATCTTGTTCTCTATTATCAAAAAAAAAAAAAAAAAAAAAAGTATTTGAAAATGTTATTTTGGTTTTGTCACAAAAAAAGAAGACAAAAAATGTTGTTTCTGTTAAATCCATTAAATATGTCGAGATATAAAGTTTGAATTTCTATATATAATATAGTTAATTAAAAATAAATAATAGTTATTATCCATGTAAAAAAAAAAAAAAACACATGAAATGATTTTTTTTTCCTCGTACAACTTTTTTAATTAGGAAAGTACTTAAATATTCTTTTCAAAAAACATCTTTCTTGAAAGTGATTTTATTGACGATATGAAACGAAATTGGTTTAGTAATATGCATTTCACATCTTACATATATATATATATAGTGGTTCCAGCCTTCCGGATCATTAACTTCTTCCCTAAACTCCAAATTGTAATATTTTTATTTTGAAGAAATGATTTGAAGTACATGTGTTCTAAGATTTCTTTTTAAAAGTGTTTACTATGAATTTAAAAGACTATTTTTTTAAAGATTAAAAGCCTATTTTTAGAAGCAATTTTTTTATATATATAAAACCACATATATCAAGTGCTCGTTTTCAAAAAATATTGTAAGTGTTTTTTATTTTTAAAAGGTTTTAAGGAAAACATTTTTTTTTAATAATAAAAAAGAAACATGTCAACTTTTTTTTTTTCTTACATTAAAAGTACTATTTTTTTTTCTTTAACTGAACAAAACACTAAAAAATAATAGGAAAAAAAAAAACCCATATTTTTGACTATTTAAAAGAGCTTTTTATAATGACATTTCCAATAAAAAAGAGCTTTTAATAAATCCAAACAATTTTATTTTAGGCAGAATGAGAGCTATTACTATAGAACCACATTGGATGGTGGTAACTTTTTTTTTTTTTTTTTTGAAAAATATATTTATTTAACTTAGAAATAAAGTGATGTTTTTTTTTTACCAAAAATGGTTGCCGATGTGTCACACCAACCAATTAAAAAGTTTAGATCAAGCTTGGTAGGTATTGGTGGAAGCTAACTAACTTTTAACTTAAAAGTTGCTCATTCCATAATTATCAGATTAATTGTAAACACAACCCAAAAGAATAAAGATTTTATTCTAAAAAATTTCATCGAAAGAGTATATATAGCCACCCATAAATACGATTTGTACAATCATATTTTATTAAAAAAATTAATTATAAAAATATCTCAACACAAATTGATAATGACAAATTACTTTAATTATAAATAAATCAAATACCATGTACAACTATTAATTACACTCGTTATATCTTCAAGACTTCAACAATATTATACTTTAAATATATATATATATATATATATATATTAAACTCTTTATTTTTTAAAATAAAAATTATGATAAACCTTATTAAACTCTAATTATATTCTAAGTATCAAATGTAAGGAAAAAAAAAAAAGATCAATAGCTGATATATTGATTGAAACTCTAGAAGAATGGAGTTCTAATGTGTGAAGATTTATAACAATTTCCTAATTAAAACTCTAGAAAAATGAATTTAACACTATCATTATTTTAGACAAAAAAAATATATGCATAAACTATGAACAAACTTTATTACGCATTCAGTCAAATTAAAGTATTTATTTGTTTATTATAAAATTCTTGTTAAGGACATAATTAAACCCAAAAATATCTCATAAAAAGTATTTATTTGTTTGTAGGCATATTTTATATTATAAATATTATAAAACTCATCACTTATTAATAATGTAAAATGATCTCATCCCTATCCCTAGCACTACGTCAGTATCGTACATGTAGAACTTGTTAATTTATAAATTTTTGATGATTGGATCAAAGCATTAATTTACTTAGGTCAACCTATATTTAAATAATTAATTAATGAGTTAACCATTTTATGTTTCAACCGAATAAATTTGGAGTGTTCAGATCTATTGACTATACACATGATTGTGCCTCGGAAGGAGTGAACTCATGGAGACATATCCTAATTTTTTTTTAAGTATTATATTATTATATAATTTGGAGTTTTTTTTTTTTTTTTTTTTTTTTTTTAAGGTATGGGACTCGAACCCGTAATCTCGTAGTGCAAGTGTGAAGGGTTTACTACCAAACCAACCGCATCTCGTTGATACATCTTACATACTAATTAAAGGCTCCTAAAACATTCGATTAATTTGAGTTCATGTCTTTGATATATTTTCAGGGTTTAGTTTTCACTTCAATAAATTTCATATTAAACTATAAAAAATTTACATACAAATTTACATACTGTCATAAAAACTGCGCATAAATTAAAAAGCAATTATCAAATAAGTCCGGGAATTTTTTCAAAACTTCCAGTAGTTTGTGACTTTTTATTTTTGACCAAACTAGTTCCTATAATTTTTTATAAATGTCAAATTGATCCTTCATTTTTAAAATTGACCAAATTGGTCCTTTTGACTGTAAATTTAAACCTTAGAGAGCTTCTCTTTACAATCCACAAATTATCTATTTACACTCCAATTTAATTTTTTTTATTAATGACAATTTTAACCTGAATTAAAATTACTAACCAAGACAAAAAAAATTCTAAAGACACTCCAAACTAATTAAATTATTATAAAAGAAATTCTCTCCCCTAAATCATTAGATTAAGGGGTCATTTATTTTTTTGTTTGAAGACTGAATAGTCATGAATTTTACTGAAGACTGAATAATGATTGAAGCCTGAATCTGAATGACATGTTTTTTTTTTTTTTTTTTTTTTCCTCATGTCTGAATGTATTGTCAACATGTTTGTTTTTTAAAAATAAAATTGTCTGAAAAGAAGTAATTTTACATCTATACACATACTAATTAAAAGAAGTAATTTAACATACAACACTCTTTATAAGATTTTGCATGTTCTTCCGCAAACAAAGTTTAATTTAACAAAACAAAAAATTCATCCAAGAATATAATTTTGCATGTTATTCTGCAAATAAAGCTTAAGTTCAATTTATTATTAAAAATTTTTTAAAAAAAATGTTCAAATTCAATTTTACATATTGTCCAAATATCCAGTATATAATTCTAGAAACCATTTTTTTTTTTTTTTTTTGGTTTCCTGGATCATATGCAACTAGAAACCAATTATTTTATTTTATTTTATTTTTTTGTTTAAAGGTTCCTAGATGCCTTTTATTTTTATTTTTTGAAATAGGTCCCTAAATTATATACACCGGTACATATACATACATATATATATATATATATATATATATATATATATATATATATAAACAATTATTCTATAACTTCTTCAAGCCACGAAATCTACTCAATATCGAATGCAACCACAAAAAAAATAAAAAAAATAAAAAAAAATAAAAAAAAATTGATAAACTATATAATTGCAATTATGACAATCATAACAAATTATCATTCTAAATTATGTTTAAAGAGTTTTATAATTGCCACTACACGTAAATAAATATTTTGGATTTTTACTAACAGTAATATATATATATATATATATATATATATATAGTCTTTTTATTGTCAGTTTGTCATAATATAAAATATATCAGGATGAAGAATGTGAACCATAGATTATGGAGAAGTTTTGACAAGTGCATATACTTTGAGTCAAAGTATGTAAATCTAATGGTCCACATTCTTCGTCCTAATATATTTTATATCATGATGAACTGACAATAGAAAAACTATATATATATATAAATACAGTCCCATTTTGGTCAGTACGAACTGATGTAATTACATTAGATCCAATGCATATGGACCACTGATTATGGAGAAGCTTTGACAAGTGCATACACTTTGAGTCAAAGTATGTAAATCTAATGGTTCACATCCAACGCACTGATGAAGTTATATCAATGCCTACTGACTTGAACATTTCTGTATATTATATATATATTAAAAAATCAATACAAATACCTTGTTTTTCAAAACATTAAAATAAAAAATTAGATAAATGAAAACTTGATTTTTTTCAACTAGATTCGATTAAACTCAGATTTTCTAAGATTAATGAAAGAATTAAAATTCTCTAGGCAATCACATCCCTACAAAAGTAACAAAAAGCATTTTCATATTTCGATTTTTTTTTTTTTTTTTTTTTTTTAAAATAGGGTACTTTTTTTTTAGTTTTATTTTATTTTATATATATATATATATATATATATACAGTCTTTTTATTATCAGTTCGAACTGATATAAAATATATTAGTTCCATGCATATGAGCCATTGGATTTAAAAGATGCTTTAACAAGTGCATGCAGCCAAGTCAAAGCATTTAAATCCAATGACCCACATGCAAGGAACTGATATATTTTATATCAGTTCGAACTGATAATAGAAAAATTGTATATATATATATATATATATACATATTTTCTATTATCAGTTTGTCCTGACAATAAATATATCAGGACGAAGAATGTGGACCACTAGATTTACATACTTTGACTCAAAGTGTATGCACTTGTCAAAACTTCTCCATAATCTTCCTGATATATTTATTGTCAAGACGAATTGACAATAGAAAGACTGTATATATATATATATATATATATATATATATATATATATATATATTTATATATATGTACATATATACGGTTCCTAAAAATCAAGTTTATTCATAAGTTTTTTTTCTTAACCGTTAGTTTTACTTGAGAAAGAATGGAGATAGAAAATTAGAGATATGTATTGGAGGAGAGAGAGTTTAATATGGTAATTACAAAATGTTGGAGAGAGCGTTTAATATGTAATCTAATAATTTATGAGAGATAATTTCTTTTTTTAATAATTTAATTCAAAAAAGATTACTCCTAAGATGAATCTGAAAGCTATGATGGTTCATTCTAACTTTTATTAAAATAAAATGGAGTGTCTTTAAAAATTTATTTTTAAAATAGAGTGTCTTTAGAATAGGAGTGCCAAAAGATAAAAAGTATAATCTTGGAACAAAAGGAAGTGTTTTTAGATTTTTTTTTAAATTTATATTTTGAGAATGAAGTGTCTTTAGAAAACAAGTGTAAAAAGAAAAAAATTGGATTGTCAAAAGAAGTTCTCTAAACCTTAAACTTTAATTAAACTCTAAAAGTACCTTAATACCCCTAAGTTGTGTTATCTTTATGAAAAGATTAAAATTATAATGACTATTCATTCCATTCAAGTTAACTTTACCCTTCACCAACAATATATTTCAATTTTTTTCAAACAAAAATAAAATAAAATAATTAAAAACCTACAAATATTTGATACATTATATATATATACAGTCTTTCTATTATCAGTTCGAACTGATATAAAATATATCAGTTCAAAGCATGTGGACCATTGGATTTAAAAGATGCTTTGACAAGTGCATGCAGCTAAGTCAAAGTATTTAAATTTAATGACCCACATACAAAGAACTGATATATCTTTTATCAGTTCGAACTGACAATAGAAAAACTGTATATATATATATATATATATATATATATATATATATATATATATATATAAACACATACATTAGGGCCATGCCCTCTCTAGGTTCAATTTATTTATTTATTTTTTTTTTGAAAGAAAAGCTTTATTAACAAGGCCTAAAAGCCAAACCAGCACAAAACATAGCACACGCCAACAGCATCAAAAGCCCACGACAGGAGCTACACACACACATATCGCAGGACTTTGACAAGGGCAGCACAAAACAAAAGAAAACCAGAAGAAACAACAGCAACACAGAACCAAGGAAAACACTAGACCAGAAAGACGCCCACCCACCAACAACAAAGGCCAAAACCCCACGAAACCTAGAAAAACCAACAAGAGGGCAAGAGCACCCACAAAACCACGACAGATACAACACAAACAAGACCCCTGAAGCAGAGCTTCATCTAACACACCAATCCAACAACACATCGCCCCCATCAGCTCCTCTCCTAGCAAGAGCATCAGCAAAATAATTAGGTTCTCTTGACTCAAATTCCACAGCCACTTGATTCAACCTGCTTAACAAACTCCTAATTTCCAAAATCATGTGCAGAAACTTCCACTCCCCTACTCCATTACTATTAATCCAAGCCACTACCTGCTTGCAGTCACTCACAACAGAAATTTTTTCTCCCTTCAACTCAGGTCTAGACAAACAAAGAAAACAAGCTTTTGCAATTGCCCGTAGCTCTGCTGAGACACTGTCAAGAATCCCAACATATTCAGAAAAAACACAAAAAACTCTACCCCTACAATCCCGCAGAACACCCCCAACCCCTGCATGACCAGGCGAACCCCTCGCAGAGCCATCAACATTAAACTTCAACAAATCCAACTTAGGTGGAATCCAGTCCTTGTGCTTAGGAAGTTTAGGCTTTTTAACATCTACACATCTTTCCGCAGGTTCAATTTATTTTTAAAAAATATATTTAAATTTATCACATTTTTACCTTAATTTTATATTCACATCAATAAGCCTTTCAAATAGGCAACCTAAATAGAACACACTAGACATTCATGAAGAATGTGATGTGAGTGAAATTGAATTCGGTAATGATAAGCAAACAATGTTGCACACCATCATGTTTGTGTCGGGTTGTGACAAAATTGTCTGAAAAAGAAAGCCTATTCTTCCTGCTGTAGGTTTTGAATATATACTTTTTCTTAAATGTTTCTCTTAATCGTATCAAATGGGCTACAAGAATTAGGCTCGTTAATGCATTCCAGTTCAACCTTCATTCATTATTTCGAAGTCATGTCATTGCTATATCTATTTGGATCATGAACTCATAAAGTTTTTAGCCTAGAGTTAAGAAATCAATTAAGGAAGATGGTTATACTCTCGTAGTGTTGTGTGCTCTCTAATCCGTCAAAGAATACATTTATCATAAGCTTTTAGCCCACGCCGATGTTGGTAGCCTGTGTGAGCTCTCCGATGCTTAAGTCAGCCAACGATTCTCTAGGAATAAATCACGAGAGAATAAATTTGTACTTGCTAAAGAGATAGTGTGTATTGTGTACCTTTCCCCGTGAATAATACATGTGTATTTATAGGTGTTCGATAGGGTGTTGCTTTAGTCCTTGCCGTGCAAGTAAGAGACTTGTGACTAGAATCCTTGCAGGATTTTAGCCGAGTTGCCTGTCTGAGATTCACTTTTTGATTTGAGGCTGACTCTTCTGGAAGTATGGAGTTATTCCTCGATTGGGATTCTCTGAAACTAAAGAAGAAATAACGATATTTCCTTAATGAAATGTGATTCGTAGAGGAATTCGGGATTTCGTATCCAAGCATATATCTGCTTGATATAGTGTATCTTGGTAGGATTGTATTTCCTACTTCGTTGAGAAGATCTGGCTGAATAGAGATCTTTGCTGGATGTAACTCTGATTTATCAAGATTCCTTAGCTTAGTAGGTTTCCTTTGCCGAGTAAGTCTACTTGGCATGAACATCTCTGACCATTTGTTTGACTCTTTTGATGACATGGCAAATCACTTTTAATTTGATGATGTGGCATGGTCAAGGTCCTTACCTTTGACTTTTGCTGACGTGTCATATTAGATGAAAAACCCCTGTAACAACATTGATTAAAACTAGAATACAAAAATAAAATTGGATGAAAATAAAAGGTAGTGTAATGGATAATGTTTTATATAAGGGTAGGTTTAGTAATATTGATTGAAATTAAGGGTAATTTAAGCTAAAGAACATTTGTGAATAATAGTTTTTTTTTTTTTTTTGGGCTATAACCTGTGGCATCCCTCTCTTGTTTCCGCCCTTGATTGTATATATAAAATAAAATAGAATGAAATGCTACGAGAGGTTATGTTATTTTTTTAGCGCAGTTAATTGCTTTTAAAATTGAGTAATGCTACTTTGCCCAAATGACGTGGCAACACTCTCGTCCATTCATTTAGATTGTACTATATTTGCTTGCTTTAAATGAATGGACGAGAGTGTTGCCACGTCATTTGGACATTAGATTTGGACATCAAATTTGGGCAAAGTAGCATTACTCTTTAAAATTTTATAAACTTTTTTATTTAAAATTTGTTTAGTGCATAAAACTATTCAAATTTATAAAAAATTGGTTTGCTTTTTGCTGGATTTATTGGATCTTACCCCTTAGAGCTTGGTTGACAAGGTTTTTTTTTTTTTTTATTTTTTTTTATTTTTATTTTTTTATTTTTATTTTTTAAGTACCAATTAATGCATTGTCCAATGTCCACATTGATCAGCTAATGGAGATAGAGATTCAGATGGATCTCTACTATGGAGATCCTTCCGTATCTCAAAACTTTTTTTTTTAAAATTTTTTTGGTTTTTCTTTATTAATTTCTAAGTTCATTAAATTATTTTATTTTGTCATTTTCAAGGACATAATAGGTAAACTCATTCTGAGCTCGCGTCTCACACAGTCAAGTCAACCGTTAGATTTAACATAGTTTAATCAAAAGTTGTTTCCACTTGTAATTAGGAAAACCTCATGTACGTTTTATGTAATTACTTCTTAAGTTAAAATAACCCTTGAAAATATGTATAATTTTTCATAACCCACAAACTTGGTGTACTTGGATGTACAGTGGAGTGCTCTTAGAATCATGTAGCTTTTGCCATTGGTAGAATTCGAGCTGCTGACCTGGGAGTCATTTGCCCTATCCCCAAGCTCGTCCATCTACCTACTGAGTTACGCCCCTAGGATTCAGGTTCTTTTTTTTTTTTTTTTTTTTTTGGAGTGAGAGGACTCAAACTCAAAATTTTGGGGCGTATGTGTGAGGGGTATGCCACTGGACCAATCTCATCTCGTCAAATTATAACACTCATTTATTTTTTAAATTCTCTTAATACACATCATAATTTGATCTTAACTTTTAAAATAGTAATTCGTATTTCAGGTTGTATCAAGGAGTTAGGATCCTCTCTTTGACCTTGTTTTTCCTTGTTTTTTTTAAGTGTAATTGAAACACCAACTTGCATGAGAGAGAAAAAAGTGATCAAATTGTCACTAGATTATGAAAAATCTAGGAAAAAAAGGTAAGGAGAAAATCTTGATCATGTATTAAGTTAAAGGATATAAAAAAGAAACATGCTTATTGAACAAGAAATAAGACGCAATCCATGTAGTCCGTTTTGTAAATAAGTCTCCAATCAAGTGATGCCAAATGATTAGGGGTGAAACCCTGAAATATTTGCAGCCTCAGCTAAATTATATATATTGTTGTGATAATATGGACTTATCAACACCTAGATAATTATTTGTTATTATCATATATATAATTTAATATATCAATCGTAGAGATAATCCTCCATATGGCTATATATAGGCTTATTATGTGATTATTCTTGAGAATCAATAAGATTGATTGAAGTGTTTTCTCTCTCTATTTCTTTCTCTTGTTTAGTGTTTTATTCTATATTCTTGCTTTTAGACTTTAATTTATAACACGTTATCAGCACGAAGCTAGTATGGTAAGGAGAAAATTCTTTTATATTACTTGTTTCTCTACTATATTGATTCAATTAATCTTATGAGTATGCTCTGTGGATTTTGCCATTAATTTGGATCTTCTGTATATGAAAATAAGATTAATATCCATGAACACATTTATGGTTCCATACTTTTTTATGTAATCTCTTTTTCTACTTTCTTATTTATACTATACCTGAATCTTTTTCAAAGAAAAAGGACGATACATTCATTTAGCAACCAGAAGTTTGCAAACGTTAAAAAAAAAAAAAAAAAAAAAAAACAAATCAGAACCAGAAGTTCTTGATTCGAAAAAAAAAAAATTTGATCTGAAAGTACTTGATAAAAAAAAAATCAGAATCGAAAGTTCTTGATTCAAAAAAAAAAAAATTAGAACCAAAAGTTCTTGATTCGAAAAAAAAAAAAAAACAAAACCAAAAGTTCTTGATTCGAAAAAAAAAAATCAAAACCGGAAGTTATTGATTCAGAAAAAAAAAAAAAATCAGAACTAAAAGTTCTTGATTCGGAAAAAAAAAAAAAAAAAAAAAAAAATCAGAACCAAAGGTTCTTGATTGAAAAACAAAACCCAAAGTTCTATATTCCAATTTAATCAGAACCCAAAGTTCTGTATTCTAATTTAAAAAGAACCTAAAGTTCTAGATTCCAATTTAATTAATCAGAATCTGAAGTTCTTGATTCTAATATAACTAGTAATAACTTGAAGTTCTGAATTCCACTACAAGAAAAAATGGCAATAGCAACAAATCAAAATTGTCACAAAAACATTAAATTCGTCACAAAAGATCTTAGGCAACAAAAAACAATTGTCGCTTATTTCGTCACAATAGGTCGAGCAATTGCAACAAAATTTTGTTTCGTTACAATAGGTATATTTACCCACGAATTAGTTTCGTGGCTAAAACTATGTTTAGGTAACGAAACTTTATTGTCACTAGGAATATGTTTTTACAACGATATATATTGTTGCAAAAAAAAATAGGTTTTAACGATACAATAAATATCGTTACAATAGGTCGAGCTGTTGCAACAAAATTTGGTTTCATTACAATAGGTATATTTTTACCCACAAAACTTTATTGTTGCTAGGAATATGTTGTTGCAAAAAGATAGGTTCTAGCGACACAATAAATATCGTTACAATAGGTCGAGCTATTGTAACAAAATTAGGTTTCGTTACAACCGGCCCGCCCCACCGCCGACGCCGGCCGACCACTAGTGAGCCACCTCCGACTTGCCACCCCACCCCACACTTGGTAATAATGACAATTATTTGTCATTATGAGGAATTGAACTCACAACCTCAAAGTCAGAGTGGTAAGTCTTTACCGTCTAACTACAAGATTAGATGTGTTAACAATTACGCAATATTTATATATAACCTATATGAATTGTTAGAAATAAAAAAATAACTTGTTAGATAAATTTAAATTCATTCCACTAATCAAAATTCTAATTTCTATGACAAACATATATTAAAACATATTTATTGCAACATTTAATAAAATTATATATATTTTTAAACATATATAGTTGAGTTAGGGGTCTATAAGACTGGTGACATCAATTGTAATAAGTATGATTTAGAATACCACTCTCACTATAGGGAAGATATTTCTCTACATATTGCAATTTTATGAACAAATGTGAGACTCATATTCCTAATTTATATGGTAATTAAATTATTAACGTGTCTCTTAATATGAACAACTTAAATTTTTTTTTAAAAAAATCCCAATCTCTCATCTCCACCTCAATCTCTCCTCCTCATCTCCACCTCAATCTCAATCTCTCATCTCCATCTCAAAAAAAATTTAAAATCGAAAGGGTTTGGGTTGTGGTTGTATGACGGTGTGGTGGTGATAGTGGTGATGCTTTGCAAAACGGGTTTGGTGATAATGTTTTTTTTTTTTTTTTTTTTTTTTTTCAATTTCTAATTTTACAAATCAGGTTTGATTGTTGTTAAAGATTTGGTGTTTGTTCTTGCACAAAACAAATCTCTACCAAATTAACTGGAGTATCCCATGAACAAGATCTCCACTGGTTTTTTTTTTTTTTTTCCATTAAATTTTGAAATTGTTTAATTTTTTTCTATTAAATAGAAAGGGTAAAATAGTATTTTTAATGAAAATGCTAATAGATGTTAACAAATGGTGGAAAATGGTCAATACTGAAACAAAAGGATGCAAAATGACCGATAACCTCAAAAGTTATGGGGAAATAATAATACCCTTAAATCTTTTTGTCCCAAGATCTCAATTTTTGTGTAGTATTAATTTTAAAATTATTATTAAAACCTTAAGTAACGAATTATATTTGTCTCTAGAATACATCTTTAACGACAAATTTTGTTTTCGTGGCTAAAACACATGTTGTGACAACGAATAATTTAACGTCACTATAAATATGTTATAGCAACGATATTTTTGTCGCTAACATGATATATAGTAACAAAATGTATATATTGTCACAAGTACTTATATCTGTTGTAACGAAATTTACTTTTTGTTACAACAAGTGCTCTCTAGCGACAAATATTTGATTGTTGTTAAAGATTTGGAGTTTGTTCATGCACAAAACAAATCTCTACCAAATTAACTGGAGTATCTCATGAACAAGATCTCCACTGTTTTTTTTATTTCATTAAATTTTAAAATTGTTCAATTTTTTTCTTAAATAGAAAGGGTAAAATAGTATTTTTAATGAAAATGCTAATAGATGTTAACAAATGGTGGAAAATGGTCAATACTGAAACAAGAGGATGCAAAATGACCGATAACCTCAAAAATTATGGGGGAAATAATAATACCCCTAAATCTTTTTGTCCATGTATCTCAATTTTCTTGTAGTATTAATTTTAAAATTATTATTAAAACTGAGGTAACATATTATATTTGTCTCTAGAATATATCTTTAACGACAAATCTTATTTTCGTGGCTAAAACACATGTTGTGGCAACGAATAATTTAACATCACCATAAATATGTTATAGCAACGATATTTTTTGTCGCTAAAATAATATATAGTAACGAAATTTATAAATTGTCGCAAAAACTTATATTTGTTGTAACGAAATTTACGTTTTGTCACTACAAGTGCTCTCTAGCGACAAATATTTGATTGTTGTTAAAGATTTGGTGTTTGTTCTTGCACAGAACAAATCTCTACCAAATTAACTGAAGTATCCCCTGAACAGATGTTAAAATTGTTTTCATTTTAAATTTTAAAATTGTTTAATTGTTTTCTATTAAATAGAAAGGGTAAAATAGTATTTTAATGAAAATGCTAATAGATGTTAACAAATGGTGGAAAATGGCCAATACTAAAACAAGAGGGAGCAAAATGATCGATAACCTCAAAAGTTATGGGGGAAATAATAATACCCCTAAATCTTTTTGTCCATGTATCTCAAATTTCTTGTAGTGTTAATTTTAAAATTATTATTAAAACCTTAAGTAACGAATTATATTTGTCTCTAGAATACATCTTTAACGACAAATCTTGTTTTCGTGGCTAGAACACATGTTGTGGCAACAAATAATTTAACGTCACTATAAATATGTTATAGCAACGATAGGTTTTGTCGCTAAAATGATATATATTAACGAAATGTATATTGTCACAAGAACTTATATCTGTTGTAACAAAAATTTACGCTTTGTCACTAAAAGTGCTCTCTAACGACATATATTTGATTGTTGTTAAAGATATTGTCGCTGAAATTCTTTAGTAACGAAATTTGTTGGTATTGCCCATTTTTCTTGTAGTGTTCCAATTCCATCAGAACCCAAAGTTCTGTATTCCAATTCAATCAGAACCTAAAGTTCTAGATACATATTGATCCTAACTTTTAATCAGAACCCAAAGTTCTGCAAGCATAGTTATTGATCCAATGTTTTGAAAATTAATTGAATCAAAACCTGAAATTTTGTATTTCAATTTAATCAATCAGAACCTGAAGTTCTAGATTCCAAGTCTGTATTCCAATTTAATTAATTGAAACCCGAAGTTCTGTATTCCAATTTAATTAATCGAAACCCGAGGTTCGGTATTCAAAACATAATTAATCAGAATCCGAGGTTTTCGATTTCAATATAATTAATCAGAACCTGAAGTTCTGAATTCCCATATATTTAATCAAAGCTTGAAGTTCTCGATTCCAATTTAATTAATCAGAACTTGAAGTTCTCGATTCCAATTTAATTTGATTATAAGCTATGAATCAAGCATGGGCAATGATCCAATATTTTTGAAATAAATTAAAATTTGAACCTGAAGTTTAAAATTAAACATAAGCACCTAGAGTTTTGTATCTAATCGATAGAGATTTAAACCTCAATTATATCAAAACCTGAAGTTTTGTAGCCTCGGCTAAATTTTATATATATATAATTTTTTTTTTTTCTTGAGACGCATGAACTAACATTATAAAGTCAGCCAAAGAAAGACCATAATAGGGGCATTAAAATTTATTAAAATTGAAAGCGATTCCTGTAAATTTATCTAAATAGCCCTTATAATTCAATTGTTTTCTAAATAAAAGCAGAGTTTATCTTTCTACTGCTTGTTCCACTTTATTATTATTATTATTATTATTATTATTATTATTTTAAGTTTCTTTTTCCTTTTTGTATTTTCAATCGATTAAAGTGGTTTGGTCACATGGTTTTTGCCCATTAGAGGTTTTCACATAAAAATATCGTGCCAGATTTCTCTATTCCTTACTTGTGTGATTTTAGTTGAAATTTGCATTTGGTATTTCCGTTGCATATATATGGGAAGGAATTTTGTATAAATTAGACTCCCTTTTTCATTTACGAATCACAAATTCAGAATGGTGCGTGATTGAATACTATCCATTTAACTCATTTACACAAATTACATGGGTCCTTAAAAGGGTTGACGTGACAAAATCGATTGTGTGAGTTAATTTCATGTTTAAAGGATTAAATTCGAATAATAAGTAATTGAATTAAATAAGTTGGTAAAAATTTGACTACTATACATGTTCTATATAGTTGCTAGGTTAACTATTAGTTATTGAATTTCAATCCAAAAGCCTATAAAAATCAAAGTTATAAACATTTAAAAAAAATAAAAAAATAAAAAAATAAAAAAACTTATTCTCATAACTACATCTACAACTATACATGTTATGTGCGGGTATGTTTGGTATTGCTTTTTATGTAGAGCTTCTATAATAAATCTTTTACTAATGAAGCTTTTATTGAGTAGAGCTTTCAACAAAAAAAAGCTTTTAGTTGTTTAAATTACAAAAATGGTGTTGATAATGTATTTTTTTTAAATAGCTTTTGGTGGTGTAAATTATAAAAAAAGTGTTGACAATGTATTTATATAGAAAGAGTTGTATGGTGGAATATCTAAAATTTTTAAAGGGTAATTGAAACAATTCATAAGTTTTTAAAAAGCTCAAAATAAATAAATAAATAAATAATTTGGGGAAAGCCTAAAATTTGGGCTTCTCCTAATAGACATAAAATAGTTTTTATAAAGGGTAATTGAGACAATTAATATATTAAAAAAGCTGTTTTGATTTTTGTCAAAAGATAAAAAATAAAAAAACTTCAAAACAGCTACTAGCAATGATGGACCTCTTTTTTTTTTTTTTTTTTTTCTTTTGGGGGGGGGGGGGGGGGGGGGGGGGGGGGGGGGGGGGGGGGGGGGGGTTGGGTCTAAAAAATTAAATTAATATAGAAAAAATTTAATATTAAATAATTAATTTTAATTCCTAGTTAGAGTAAAAAATATAATCTTTCTTTCCTTTTTCTTCTTTCTATAATAACAATTATTTCTCCCCATTCTTAAAACTTGGTTCAAATTATTTATCAACACCAATATTTAGTGTTTGTTTGGTTGAGTTTTCTACTTCATCAAAAGGTCTGCCAACGTCTATTTGAGTTTTGTAGAGTTGTTTGGTTGGGCTTTTAAGATTATCTATTTTAAATTGAGCAGAGGCTAGTAGAGTTTAAACCTCTACTAAGCAAAAGCTCATAGAGAGGTACTTCTCCAAATAGACATTTTTTTTTTAAAAAGTCTACCAACCAAATAATTATAATTTTTTTTTTTTAAACTTTTTTTTAAATAGATCTACTACAAGTAGATCTTTTACCAATAGAGGTTTTTCAAAAGCCCAACCAAATAAGCTCTTAGATATGTTTGAGTGAATATTATGGATTTAAATATTTTATTTGTTACTTAAAAATATATATTTTATTTTGTTTTGAAATTTTAGGTTTATTGTTAAATATAGATAATGAGATTTTAGGAGTAATCCAATTATTATTTAATCCAATTTTAAATTTACAAAGTAACGATATTGTTAAATGAATTTCATTAAATTTCACAAAACATTGTATTAATATATTTAGAATGAATCAAACCAATATAAGAATATTGTATAATTTAATTAGTGTTCCCTTTTGTGTTTCATGTTTCTCTTATAATTTAATTTGATTTTTTTTTTTAAATAAAATACAATTTTGTAAAGTATTTATTTAGAATATACATTTTACGGGGACGTTTCACTATGTCCTCCTACCTAGATGATGTCGATGTTCAGTAAAAAAATTTCTAGCATACCCTAGTCTTCAATCCTGATTACTTCCTTTGTTTCTAGTATTAAAAAGTGTTTTTAGCCTTTACAAAAGCTATACCAAACACAAAGTTAAAACGATTTAATAGAACATAAATATTTTGAATTAAACAAGTAATCACCATATAACCGAATTTTTGATATTGAGATAAACAAAGTTGCAAACGAAAATAAGAGAATCATATCTCTGGGTGAAAAACCAGCGGGTGCTTTTCAAGTCACCTCAGCATTTCAAGGTTTCCCACCGCACATTTTCTAACTCTTGCAATTGCAAATCATTATAATTAACAACTAACAAGTAAACAAACCTTTGGTAAATCACCCTAAAAGAATTCCTAAATTGACCACCTTCAAAAGTCTGACCGAACTGCCAATTAGGAGACGCCACATTGTTGACTGTCACGGTTCTACCATCACTGGCGGTGACTTGAAAGGAGAGGCTTTGACCGTTGAGATAGGAGTTGCTTTGCCAGTTTTGACCCCAATTTCTGGACATGGATTGCCAACCAGTTTTGGACCCTTTGATCGAGACCGCACGGATGTCTCCTGCACCCGCGACGTTGCTGATTAAAACCAGGTTGAAGTAGGAGTGGCCGTTGATTGTAAATCTGATTCCTCCTTTTTTCACACAACGCACCCTGTGTGTGGAAAAACAACAAACACTAATAAATACATGAAATTGAAAGTGCTTTTTGGGGTGTTTTTTAAGAAGAATAGAAAGTTTATAAAATTACGAAATTATCTTAATATTTTGAAAGTTTATCATTTTGGCTCCCAATATATATATATATATATATATATGTATATATTTGTATCTCTGTCTCCGCCACTGTTCGCTTACCTTCTGAAGGAAACAGGCACAATTCCGGCTCGATATTGAGCGATTTTGAGGAAAGCAGGCTCGGCCATGTCAAAGTGTTGGAGAGGAGGATTGCACCAACCACCATTGTTGTTAGGCAAGGCCAAGTTGGGAGGGCAAAAGTTGGTGGCGGTGACAATGATGGAGCCGGGGAGGCACCATTTGGGGTCGGCATCGCACCGCATCTCGTAACAGGCGCCGCAGCTCAGGCCATTGTTGAACAAGGCCGTGCTCAACGCTGCAGTGTTGGTTCCGTAACCTTGACTATATAAATTTCCATAACCACATGCTCCTCCTGCAAACATTTATACCAAAAATTACCACGAATTAGACGTGATTTTAGAATGACAACACATAGAAGCGCCTCTTAAAAAGTATTATACATACCCATTGTGCCTGAAGCATCACCACCGCCATAGAAAGTGGCATGAGCAGTTTCCCAGCCTCCATAGTAGCCATTGATGCCATCCAAGCACAACAAACCAAAGAAAACAACTATTACAAGAGCAGAAACAGAGAAGTACTTCTCATGATCAGCTGCTGCCATTTCTGTTTCTTTTTGTGTGGGTGGGTGGGGGGAGAGAGAGTTTGTAGCTAGGAATGTTTGAGAGAAATGCTTCTGTGCTTGTATTTATAAGCACTTATTTAGAGGAGAGAGGCGGTAAAGGCCACGAATGTGTTTTGAGAAAATCAAGAAAAGAAGAGCGAGAGAGAGAGAGCACATGTGCTGCTTCTGGTAGGGGGCTACCAACCGCTAGGTACTATCTGCTTCCGACAAAGCTTTCCACATGTATCTCTGTATTCTTTGTTATGACATTTGTCTATTCTTTCTTTCTTTCTTTTTTCATTTTATTCTTATGATTGTTTGTGTTATTTTAAGTTTTTTATGTGTTATCTTTTGGCAAGGAGTGGGCATAGAAACCGAAACCGAATTGAATCAAACCGAATCGAACTAAAAAAGGGTCTTTGGTTCGGTTCATAGTTTCTATTCGGTTTAAACCGATTTGAAATTTGAAAACGAATTGAATTCGGTCTGGTTTCGGTTTTGAACATACAAAACTAAACCGAACCGAATAAATCGAAAAATTATTTTGTAAGGTTCAATTTTATTATAGACTGTTATGTTTTATTTTGGACTACATTATGTACTACATTTTTTTACTTCTATTTTATAGAAGTTATGAAGATTTTACATTTTGATTATGTATATAGACCGAATATGATTGAAATTTTAGATTTGGATTGAAAATTGAGTTGTATTTTGTTTAAGTTATTTTTTATATAGAGTGGCGATATTGGCACCCCTAAAAAACTGTATATACACCCCTTTCGTAATTACACCCCTAAAATATTTTAAAAATCTTTGGTTCGTAAATAAACCCCACTTAATGCCAAAAATACCTATTCTTTAATTTTATTGTATTATATTTTTGTTAGCACACCCCACTATTTTGTTATCTAATTAGATTTATTTAAAAATTTATTATTTTATATCTTTTTATTCAAATAAATAATTTCTCCTTAAAAAAATAATTTCTAACTCTTGCAAAAACATTTGATGTCACTAAAAATTGTATGTAAAAATTTATTTTCATTGCATTAAAACTTTTTTTTTTTTAATTTTAATTCTTTATGTAAAAAGAGGCTCTCAGCACACAATAGTGTATCTCAATTTCTTTGTTACTAAGAATTTTTTTATTTTATTGTTAAAAATGTTCATAAAAAGTTTATTGTTGGTATTGATTTTTGTTTTACTCAATTATAGCAGTAAATTGTTTATCAACTCAATCAATTTGTATTCCATAAAAGAAATTGAAATTAGTTTTTAAAATAGAAGTTAGGGTTTGATAAAATAGGAAGATTTTTATTATCATATCAAACAATTAATAGGAAACTTCCTCTTTTTTTTTTTTTTTTTTTTTTTTTTTTTTTTTTTTTTTTTTTTTTTTTTTTTTTTTTTTTACAAAGAATTGATATAAAACCAATTAATAATTATTGGTGTGTGCTTACAAACTATTTAGTCCTTTAAGTAATTTTACTCAAGGATAATATTGGATTTTCAAAATATACTAAATTGGGTGTACATACCGTTTTTTAGGGGTGTAAATATTGTTAGTCTTTTACATATTATGTTTTCTTAAAAAAGTTTGAGCCTAAATGCCAAAAGGGCAACTAAAATGCCCAAAAAATTAAAAAAAACATATAAAAAAAACCTTCAAAGCTCAATAGGCCCGAATCCGAATTGAACCGAACCGAATTTAATAATAACAATTATTTCTCCCCATTCTTCAAACTTGGTTCAATCTATTTATCAACATCAATATTTAGATATGTTTGAGTGAATATTATGGCTTTAAATATTTTATTTTGTTACTTAAAAAAAAAAATTTGTTTTGAAATTTTAGGGTTATTGTTAAATATAGATAATGAGATTTTAGGAGTAATCCAATTTTAAATGTACAAAGTAACGATACCGTTAAATGAATTAATGAATTTTATTAAATTTCTTATAACATTGTATTAGTATATTTAGAATGGATCAAACTAATATAAGAATATTGTATAATTTAATTAGTGTTCCCATTTGTGTTTCATATTTCTCTTATAATTTAATTTGATTTTTTTAAAAAAAAAAATTTGTAAAGTATTTATTTTGAATATACATTTTACAGGGATGTCTCACTATGTCCTCCTAACTAAGTGATATCGATGTTCAGTAAAAAAAATTCTAACTTACCCTAGTCTTCAATCCTGGTTACGTCCCTGCATGCACTTATTTGGCAAAATGCAACAACTTTCCTTTCTCCATATTTCGAACTTTAGCTTGTGAAATGGGTTAATATTATCGAAAACAAAAAAAGGGGCGTGTAATGCATTTATAAAGAAGATTATTGTATTTAGAACGAGAATTTTTGTTTTTGTATTTTTTTTTTTGTTTTTTTGTTTTTGTTTTTTTTTTTTTTTTTTTTTTTTTTGTGAAATGGAATGAGAAGATTGCTGGAACTAATGTTTTTCGAGTAAAATTTAATGGCACCTTTTTGAGGTGGTATTTCAACACTATCACCATTTTAAAAACTTATGTTTAAAAGGCACCTAAAATGGGTTTCTTCCAAAAATACCCCCATAGTACTTCCACGTCAGTTATTTGTAATTAAGTTTTGTTTCATTTTTTTTTTTTAATTTTCAGTTTATAGTGAGAGAGTTGTGAGAATAGATCAAGAGAGAAAGTCTCGTTGACATCAGTGATCACTCGAACGATGACGGCGATGGTGGAACACAAACACGATTATGTTGACGACGTAGAACACAACCAACAACTGTAGCAAGTTTTGATTTTGGTGAAAAACAAGGTATGTAACTATTTTGAATTGATTTTTAAGTTAGATTTGATTGTGTTTTGTTGGGGTATTCATTTGATTTGTATTGCTAAGTGTTAGATCTAAATCCTAGGGTTTGATTTTGTGAGTTTTAGGGTTTGAAATTGTGATTTTCGATTGAGGAAGACGATGAACAGTTACTTAGTTTTCTAGACTTAGGTTAGTTTCCAAGACTTTTATAACAAATCCCAAAACTTTTATAATACTTTCCGAGACTTTTGAATAAGCTTTTGGTTTCCAAGACTTTTATAACAATTCCCGAGACTTTTGATATACTTTCCGAGACTTTTGAATAAGATTTTAGTTTTCGAGACTTTTATAACATGTTCCGAGACTTTTTAAATACTGTCTCGAGACTTTTCACCGAGACTTTTGTATAGGCTTATATGATCCGAGATTTTTTATATACATTTTTGAGACTTCTGTAATAGTTTTCGAGACTTTCTAGTAAAGGATCTAGCTTTCTAGGTTTTGTTTATGAGACTTTTGTAACTGATTTCCGAGACTTTTCAAATTTATTTTTGAGACTTTTGAAATTTATTTTCGAAACTTTGTTCCTAGACTTTTGTATACTTTAGAATTGTTTTTCGAGACTTTTGTATTGTGTTCTAAGACTTATGTAATGCTTTTCGAGACTTTTGTATTGTGAACAGACATACATGCACATCTAGTGGCAAAAGATTTTCCCTCCTGAAGTCATTGATGCACCCTCGAAGAGTTGGCCCATGTTGACGTATGAGTGGCCCGATGATGATCTTATATGGGCCCACAGAGAGCATCCTCTTGGATATTGGCCATGGCACGAGGTTGATACGGTGATTGTATTGGAAATGAAATTGAAATTTGGATTTTATATCTCAACATATCTTAACCATGATTTTTTTTTTTTGGTCAATTGTAGCTTTTGGTGCCGTGTAACGTTGGAGGATACCATTAGATCATGACCAAAATTGATCTTGTTGAATAGACAATCTACCTCTTCGATCCATTTAGACAAGAGGTTCTATTCGTATTTAGGAACCAACAGGTTGCATGCTTACAATGGTTTTTGCCATCGATGTTGGCACATGTTGGGTTTTACCAGAAAAGATCGAGGGAGAAGATGACCCCTAAGGTGGTGGCGGAGTTGATACATATGGCCATGGTACCGAAATCTCGTGTCCCACAAGAAACACAAGGGTAAGTATAAATGTTGAATTATTTGAAATCACAAGGGTGTGCATTTGTTGACAGAGTATTCACATTTGTTGTTGTATTTCTAAATTTCAGGGGTAACTGTGGTGCCTATACACTCTCGATGATCGAGTACAGATTAGCAAAGAAGAAGTTTGACTGGATGGATGACGATATGGTCGACAAACGCTAGAAGATGGCCGTTGAAGTTTTTTGTAACTCCACGGCTTGTTGAAATACTGTTATGTTTTTTGTAATTGTTAAAGATGTCTGTTATACAGCTAGTTGTTGGTTGTTGTCAACTTGCTGTTAGTTGTTAGTTGCTAGTTGCATTTATTTCTTCTCTTTATTGTCCTGGCTTATGCCTATATATATATTGTTGTATCCCTCTGGATCTATCAATACACTGAGAACTCTTTTTTTTTTCTTTTTTCTCAACTCTCTATCATCTTAGTTTTTATTTATTTTTATTTTTCAAAAAAAAAAAAAAAAAAATTGGGCTAGAGTTCTATATCTATCTACAATGCCTGCTCAGCCGTCTCCAGTAGGTGTTTCTCGCGTCCTAGGTGTTCCGGTCTCACTTCACTTTTTTTTTTTTTTGGTCACCAAGTGTCTTCCTATTTGGTGTCTTTATGGATTCAGCTGGCTAGTGTGTGGTCGACAGCCTAATAATACTGGATCTCTCTCTTTTCTTACACTGTTACTTGTATAAGAACATATGGTTTAGTTCTTCCAGATTTTTGATATGGCATCATTTGTTTGGAATTTTAGTGACCGCTGTGAAGCTAAATGATAATAATTTTCTGCTGTGGTCTAGAGCAGTTATAAAATGTTTAACTGCTCAAGGTAAAGAACAATACTTGAGCGATACCAAACCTGCTACTGACTCTAAAGATTACCATAATTGGGTGAAGGAGGATACTATGGTAACCACTTGGCTTTGGAACAATATGGAACCCCCTATTGCTACAACAACAATGTGGGTGGATACCATAAAAGAATTGTGGGACTTTCTCCAAGATCGATTGTTTAATCTAAAAACATCTCTCGGACTTATGATAGCTATGTATCATTCTTTTCCTGTCAACAACATGACAAGTCTCTCAGTGAACACTATAGAGTTCTTGAAGGATTGTGGGGAGAATTCAATTCTTATCATCCTGTCACTACAAATGAAGCTTAAATTCGTAAGCAAAGGGAAGAGTTGGTAGTGGTTCGTTTTTTGTCCAGCCTCAATCCCTTATATGAGAGTGCTAAAAACAACATTCTCATTGAAAAATAATTACCTACTATGAAGGAAATATATGCATGCCTTCAAAGATTGTCCATTGGTACTTCTAACTCCCATGAAACCTCTGCTCTTATATCCTCAGGTGGACGTGGGAGAGGACAATCTTTTACACGTGGTTGAGGCTGAGGTAAAGGCAAAATTGGTCATTTTCATTGCACACATTGTGGCCGCAATAATCATCCTTCAGAAAAATGCTTGGAGAAATTTGGAAAGCCGGAATGGGTAAATCATAATTATTATCAAGAGGAGAACTCAACTGCTCATGCACCTCCTGACAATAATCCATACACCCATATGCCTTAAATTGACGGTTTTGTTAATCAGCTCACTATAGGTAATCAAACCACTAGGGTGTTCATTGTCTCACCCACAGCTACTCTTGCACAAACAGGTAATTTAAATGCATTTTTCTCTCATTCTGATTCCCTATCTTGGATAATTGATTATGGAGCATCTGCACATATGACTGGTAAAAGCTCTTTTTTTCTTCATGTCAACAATCAAAAACTTTTGGTTCTACTATTTTAGATGATAGTTCCAAAACTCATGTTGAAGGTGAAAGAGTTGCTCAAGCTACTCCTACTTTATCTCTTCCCTTTGTACTTTATGTTCCGAAATTCCCAATTAATCTTCTCTCTATCAGTCAATTAGTCAAAGACCTTAACTGTTCTATTACTTTCTTTCCTAATCGTTGTGTTTTTCAGGATCTTGGTACGAGGAAAACGATTGGTGGATGGTATGAGAAGAATGGAGTATACTACCTTGATGTTTCTTCTGCTACTAATCATTCCCTTACCACTACAGTGTCTTCAAAACAATGGCATTACAGATTAGGGCACACTCCTCCTTGACTTCTTCAGCAAATGGGATTGCCAATACACTCGAGTTCTATGTTTGAGTGTGAATCCACTACAAGAAATTTGGCTTTTCGCAACACGCAAAATGAGTTGTGAAAAGTTTTGGCAACGCGCGGGCCTATGTTGTTGATACGCCTGTTGCCAAAAGTTCCAAAGTTTTTCGCAACGTGCAATGTATGTAGTCATAGAACAATTACAACGTACTATGCGCGTTGTGATTGACATTTACCGCAACGCACGTTTGATTTATGTTGTCTTACCGTGCGTTGTCTTAGACAATTTTTACGTATGTTGTCTTAGGTAGTTTTCACAATGTGCATTGTAGGTTGCATTAGACAATTTTCACAACGCGCATTGTACGTTGTCTTAGGTTTAGAAAAAAAAAAAAATAAGCAAAATTTAAACCCCATTGGGCTACCCCCCACTAGGCTCAATCACTATCTAGCCTCAAACCCCTTGTATTTTAATCATACACTCATTGTTCATATGGGGGTTTGAACCTAAGACAAACACCATCCCCATGAAAGACTTTACCTTTCTGCTGTGAGTTTAGCTTTGATATAATTACACACTTATTTTTATATAACATACATATGTTATAAAAAAAATTAATTCAATAATTTAGTGAAAAAATTAATATTAATAATTTTTATTAGTTGATAAATTTAACTCATTACGATAATCATTTTAATTATTTTTATGATTAACAATTAAACATTATCAAAATTTTATCCCATCATTTAATTAAAGAGCTTAGTTACTATAAATGTTCCAAATATTTACAAGTTAAATTGTTAGTCATTTGATTTCTACCATGATCTATGAAAGTTAAATATTTAAAAATAAAATAACTTTCTATCATAATTAGTCATGTAACTATACATGTCATGTATAATAGCTAAATCATTTTATTTGAAATAAAAAAATAATCGGGTTAAAGGTCTATTGAAACCTAATGATATTAATCGTTACAAACACACGACTCATAATGCAACTCCTATTATATGATACAAGTCTCCATATTTTACAGTTAAAAGGGAAAAAGTAGAAGTTAAATCATTTTCAGAAAAGAGAAGGGAAACTGCATCACTTTGCTAATGATAGTTGTGCATTTTAATATTTACGATAACAACGTCCATAATGTGTGTGTTGCCAAATATTAGCGTTTTCGTATCGCACAAGTCAATAATTTCGCATATGCCAACATGTATGTTATATATTTGCTACGGGATATTAGTCTTTTTCGCAATGCACAAGAAAACAATTGCTAAAGAGACACATACGGCAACGTGCATAATATATGTGTTGTTGAATATTTACTTTTCGCAACGCGCAAGCAATTAGTTGCTAATTAGTCTCCTACGACAACATGCATGACATGTGTGTTGCCGAATATTAGCTTTTTGCAACGCGCAAGCAAATCAGTTGTTGTTAAAGAGAATCTTACGACAACGTGCATGATAAATGAGTTGCAAAATATTAGTTTTTTAACAACATGCAAGCCAACAGTTGTTAAAAAGAAACCTACGACAACGTGCATGATATGTGTGTTGTGGAATGTTAGACTTTTTCGCAACGCGCAAGGCCTAGGACAACATCCATAATGCATGTTGCTAAACATTACCTTTTCAGCAATGTGCACATTTGTATGTTGCTAAAAGAAACATACAACAACGTGCATGATATGTATTTCGCTTTTCAACAACATGCATATTTGTATGTTGCTAAAAAGACATATACGGCAACGTGCATGATGTGTGTGTTGCTAAATATTAGTTTTCAACAACGTGCACATTTGTAAGTTGCTAAAAACATATTTATAGCAACGTGCACAAAATGTGTGTAGTGTAATGAAGTAGCTACGACAACGTGCAATTTTTGTGTATTGCGATATGTGTTCAATTATTGGCAACATTCATTTGCACATTGCCGTAGGTGATTTTTACAACAAACATTTTTTGCACGTTGCGATAAATGACATTTAGCAACGTGCATTGTCTGTATGTTGCGATAGACCACTTTTAGCAACACGCGCAGCATGCGTGTTGTCTTGTTAATGTTGTTAAAAGTCATTTTTCTTGTAGTGATCGTGTCAATTAGGTAAACATCATCAATCTTCTTTTCCATCTAGAGTTAACAAAGTGAGTAGTAGTCTTTTTTCTTTAGTCCATTATGATGTTTAGGGTCTGTGTCGAGTGTCAAATAGTCATGGTTTTAAATACTTTGTTTCCTTTGTTGATGATTGATCTAGAAATACATGGTTGTACCTATTGAAAGAACGATCAAAAGTCCCATATGTATTTGAATCTTTTTCCAATGAAATAAAAAATCAATTTGGTGTTTCCATTAAGATTTTTTAATCTGATAATGCATTGGAATTTTGTCACTCAACTTTAACAAATTTTTGCAAAAAAAAAATGGAATTTTACATCAAACTTCTTGCCCATACACTCCACAACAAAATGGAGTGGTTGAAAGGAAAAATTGACATATGTTAGAAATGGCAAGAACGATACTTTTTCATATGAAAGTTCCTTCAAAATCTAGGGAGATGCTATTCTCATAGCCTATTATTTGATAAATCGTTTACCCTCATTGGTGCTAGATTTTAAGACTCCTTATTCCTTGTTATTTCCCAATAGATATGTGTTTTCATCTCCTCCCCGGGTTTTCGGTTGTGTGTGCTTTGTTCACCTTTATCATACACCAGATAAGTTGTCTCCACGGTCTGTTAAATGTGTTGTTTTAGGTTACTCTAGAACTCAAAAGGGTTATAAGTGTCTTGAACCTATTTCTGGGAAAACATATGTGAGTGCTAGTGTCACTTTTTTTGAGTCGACTCCATATTTTTCAAAACTAGGAACTAGTCTAGATTCAAAATTGTTTTCTTCTGATCCTCTTATTCCATCTCTGGTTATTCCTTCTCACACACAGGAGAAACCTCTGTTGGTCTATAGACCGTAATACCCTTCATATAGGAGGCAAATAATCAAGGTGGTGCTACTCCGTCAAATCAGCCCTCCATTCATGAGTCCAACTCCAATCCGGATCCTGCCACTTCAATTGATATTTTTGATCTTGATCTTCCTAATGCTGTTCAGAAAGGTCAACGATCTACTATGAGGTATCCGCTTGCTATGTCTTGTTCTTTTGTACTTTGGCCCTTTCCTTGTCTACGGTCTCTTTACCTAGGGATTATCACGAGGCTTTTACTCACCCTGGTCGGCGGTGACAACAGAAGAAGAGATGAAAGCTCTGTGTGATCGTGGCACATAGGAGTTGTAGGTTCTTCTAGAAAACAAGACAGCTATTGGATGCCGATGGGTATTCGCTATTAAATACCATCTGGATGGTACTATCGAGAGGCTAAAAGCTCGTCTGGTAGCGAAAGGTTTCACCCAAACCTATGGGGTTGACTATTTGGAAACTTTCTCTCTAGTAGATCGGCTAAATTCAGTCAGAGTTATGATATCCTTGGTTGTTTTTCATAATTGGCCATTATTTCAACTTGATGTGAAAAATACCTTCTTATATGGTGATTTGCATGAAGATGTGTTTATGGAGCAACCACCAGGGTTTGTTGCTCAAGGGGGGTCTAATATGATGTGCAAACTAAAGAAGGCAATATATGGTCTAAAACAGTCACCAAGGGCTTGGTATGACAAATTAAATGGAGTTTTGTTGTCAATTAAGTTCAAAAGATGCTAGTCTGATTGTTCGGTGTTTGTGAAGCATACTACCTCGGGCATTGTTATTTTGGTTATATATGATGATGATATAATTGTCTCAGGTAGCGACACTCTGGGTATTGAAGAAGTAAAAAGTCAGTTGAAGAAGAATTTCCATACCAAAAATTTGGGACAGCTGAGGTACTTTCTAGGTATTGAGGTAGCAAATGGGAGACATGGTCTCATTCTGTCTCAAAGGAAGTATACCCAAGATTTTTTGTCTAAAACGGGTATGCTAGGATCCAAACCAACAGAATCTCTTATGGATCCGAACACTAATCTACATGATGAAGAGAGTCCGGAATTTGAGGATAAGAAAAGGTATAGAAGACTTGTGGGCAAGTTAATTTATTTAACTGTGACAAAACCAGACATCACTTTTGCAGTAAGTGCAGTAAATCAGTATGCTCAAAACCAAGGCAAGTCCATTAGGAAGCTATTTGCAGAATTCTCAAATATCTTAAGCAGTCAATTGGAATGGGAATACTTTATAAGAAGGGTGCCAACCTAAACATTGTTAGTTATTCAGATGATGACTGGGCTGGATCTAAAGGTGACAAAAGATCTACAAGTGGTTACTGTACTTTTCTTGGAGGTAATCTTGTAACTTGGCAAAGCAAAAAGCAAAATGTAGTAGCAATGTCTAGCGCTGAAGCAAAGTATTGTGCTATGGTTCATACTGCTTGTGAACTGTTTTGGTTAAAGAATTTGCTTAAGGAATTGACTATTGAGGTAAAAAGCCATTTGATTATGTATTGTGACAATCAAGCAGCAATATATATAGCTTATAATCCTATTTTCCACGGGTAAACCAAGCATATCGAGATTGATTACCATTTTATAAGAGAAAGTGTGATGACAAGAGAAATTGTCACACCACATGTCAAGTCTGAAGATGAAGTCGGAGATATCTTCATAAAAGTTGTACACAAGAGTATATTCCATTATCTTTGTTTCAAGGTGGGCATTGAAAATATTTATGCTCCAACTTGAGGGGGAGTTGTAAGTATCTCACTTTTGATTGGCATATTTCATTGACAAAACCACAATCGGGTTCAAACATGTAAGGGTAGCTTAAGATTGAAGAAATCCTCATCAAACATCAATGGATCTCATTGCGGTCATCAAGAGCTTCAAGGAAGGTAACTTACTTGATCTTGACTCTTAATTTGAAGAGATTTAGATTGCACACACACACTTTCATATTGCATCTCTTTGTGTGTATGCATGCTTTTATTATCACACTCCTTGCATGATTATTGTTCACACACTTGTTTGTTTAAGTTATGTGTGGTTGTTGTATAATCCTCCGCGCTTGTCCATATAGGCGCTTGCATTGGAAGTTGGCCGTCCAGGAGGAATTCGGCGCCCTGGTTTCTACGGTTAGAGGTCGCAGAACCAAGGGGTAGAATTGAGACCAGAATGTCTGGTTCCATTTCTGTGCACTCATTCAGCGTTAAGGGACTGCAGAATGAGGCCGCCGAATTGGGACCAGAATGTCTCGTCTCAATTCGGCGCCTTTATTCGATGGCCAAGGCGCAGATCAAGGCCGCATAATCCAAGTCAACCCGACTGTTAGGATTTGGCGCCCTTGTTATGCGATCACCGGCCGTAAAACCAAGGGCATAGAATTGCCTTTTTCTGGTCACTTTTCCAAACGATGTCATTTCATTTTAGCTGCCTATATATATGTCTTGATAGCCTTGGCTTGTTTTTAGAGAGTAAAAATTACATCTTTGAGCAGCATAGAGTGTCTTCAAAGCAAAGGTATCAAGACTTGATTTTTAATCTTCCAAAACACAAACACCCTTCATCTTTCATGTTTCATACATCATCTAGCATGTTCTAATTTGATTTTATAGGGTTTTCATTATTGCTCACATGACTTGTAGCTAGAACATCATCTCCATCATTTCACATGTTCTTGCTTTTCAAGATAGCATCTTTATTACTTGACTAGTTTCAAGATAGCCTTTTTATTGTGTTTTGTGAGTTGTTTGTGATAGATATTGCAATAGGTTTTGATTTGCACATATAGCTAGGTTGCATGCATGTCATATAGCTACATGATATTTAGGAATGTCTTTAACATGTTTATCCATGCTTAGATAAGCTTAAATGTTTAGCCTTGCATTTATGCTCCTTGAATATTGCATATATTCACTTTAGGTTGTTTATCTCTTCAATTTGAGAGACAAGAATTGTATTTACCCTTTGATAGTTTGCAAGCAAGGGACTAGATTCACTTTTGAAGGCCTGCGGGTAGTAGTGGTGGATTAGTAACCATATAGGGTTAGACGTGATCAACCTAGGTTGTAATCACCATTACAATTAGTGGATTGAGGTTCGTGTGTGGTGCACATAACAGCCCGTGGTTTTTCCCCATGTGGGTTTCCACGTAAAAATCAAGTGCCATTTATATTCCGCATTTATTACACTTGACTTTATCTTTTGACTAGATAGGGATATTTTCGTAAATTGGACTAATCACGAAAATCAGTAAAAAAGGGTTTAAAATCTATTCACACACCCCCCCCCCCCCCCCCCCCCCCCCCCCCCCCACCCCCCTCCAGATTATATTAGGACTCGTTTATATTTATTTTTAGGAGTGTTAAAGATGTATATTATACATCTAATTGTTGGTAGAGATACACATTTTTCCCCGGGGCCCCAATTCCCCGCGTCCCCATCCCCATTTGGGGATTTTTTTTTTTTTGGAAAAATGGGGAAATGGGGGGGGATGAAAATCATCTCCAAATTGAAATGGGGATGGGGATGGGAATGGGGATGGGGGGGACCCTCCCCATCCCCATTTCCCCATTTCCCCCAAACATATATAAATATAATTATAATATATATTTTTAATTTTTTTGTTTATTCTTTGAAAACCCTAACTCCCTAAGTATATATACACATTTTATATAAAATGCACTAATGAATTTTATTTTGTATTTGTAATGGAATGTTTATTTTTTTTAGTTTAATTTGTAATTTTTAGTCAAATGGGGAAATAGGGGAACGAGGGAAATGGGAAAAAACGGGGAAAAACGGGGAAAATGGAAAATTGGGGATGGGGATGGATATAGGTCCCCCCAAAATTCCCCATCCCCATTTTTCCATTTTCCCCAAATGGGGAAATGTTGGGGGGGGGGGGGGGGGGGGGGGGGGGGGGGGGGGGGGGACCTATAACCATCCCCATTCCCCAAATGTGCATCTCTAATTGTTGGTTGTTGTCAGCTTGTTAGTAGTTGTTAGTTGCATTTATTTCTTCTCTTTATTGTCCTGGCTTATGCCTATATATATTGATGTATCCCTTTGGATCTATCAATACACTTTGAACTCTTTTCTTTTCTTTTTCTCAACTCTCAATTATTAAATCTGTTAACAGTAATTATTTATGAAATTAGTAATTCAATTTAGTATTTTTATAATTATTTTCTGAAATAGTTGTTGTAATTAAAAATATTTCTTATTGTTAGCATATTTGGATGTGAAGCAATGCAAAGGTATAACAAAAAAACAAGTATTAAAATCCGTTGGAGGATATTCAGAATAGGTGTGTTGATAGTGTCGCTTCAAAGGATATTAGGCCTGCATGTTGGGAGCCTCTGCCTGCCAACGTTGACGTTTCCGCTAGGGGCAGTCTTGTGCCGCTGGTATTGGTAGGGTTTTGCGTGATTCCAAAGGCAAAGTTTTTTGCACTTTTTCTTCCTTTGTTGGGTGCATGGATTATAATTCGGCTAAAATTTATGTGATTCATCGTGCTTGTATGTTGTTAGCTTCAGCTGCGCATCTTCCTAACTGTAATGTGATTATTGTCAGTGATTCAAAATCTGCTGTCTCCTGGTGCAATGGTACGGATTTTGGCAACATTAAGTTGGTCGATTTTGTGTATGACATTCATTCCCTTTTACATTCCTGGGATGGTCTATCCATCAAGTTTATGAATAGGGGTTCGAATTCTTTTACGGATGGCTTGGCGAAGTTGGGTTCTAGCGGATTGGTGATAGAGTGGAGTGGGGTGTTCAGTGATGTTTTTGGGTGCTTTTGCGCTGGTTTATTCCCTTTATCATCTTTTGTTTTTGTGTGGCGCTTTGTTAGGGTTCTCGACAGTTTGGTTCAGTTTGGCTGGTGGTGTTTTGATGGTCTGGTCGTTTTTGTTGTTTGATTCTTTGTTTCACTTTTGTTTTGTTTTTTTTGGGCTATTTCTGTTGTTTTTGCTGGGTTTTGTTCCCTGTTTTGACTTTGTTGTGAACCTTTTTGGGTTGTGCTTTCCTTGCCCCTAATGGCTTTAATAAATTTGCTGTTTTTCAAAAAAAATAAATAAATAAAAATAAATAAAAAATAACACATAAATTTAGTATATTTTTCCCATACTTAAAAAAATAAAAATTAATTGGGTTGTCCTAGTAAGTCTCGGAAAGGGTCCCATTTCTTTCCAAGACTTAGTGAGAAAACCCTAGATTTTCTGTTTTCAATTCCAGTGGTTTCTGGGGTTGTCCTAGTAAGTCTCGGAAAGATATGGGACCATTTCCGAGACTTTTCAAAAGTCTTGGAAAGGGTCCCATTTATTTCCAAGACTTACTAGGACAACCCCAGACTATTTGTTTTCAATTACAGTGGGTTTCTAGTGAAATAAACAACCGGGTTTCTAAACAAGTTTATGTCAAAACAACCTATATACATGCATTAATTCAATCTTCATGAAATAATATGTCAATTCCAAGTACGAGTACAAATAAAGTTACAATGTTAAAGCCAATGTAAGTACGGGTACAAATAAGTTACAACATTAAAGTCATCATCAATTCTAGATTTCCGAGTCCTTGGATTTCTATCTCCTTGTTTGGGCATGTTTATTTGTTGTGCCCGACTTGGTGGCACACATTACACTTGTGACGATATTCGTTAGGGACAGGTTGGCTATTACTGCCTGGAAGCACATGAGGGTTAGTACACCATCTACAGTTGTGTCTAGTTTGTCCACATCTAGTACACTTCTTTGTGGTTGGCCTCTCTGATACGGAAGGAAATCAAATCTCTTGTGGGCAACCAGCTTGTTTGCTCTTTTTAGATTTTGGAGATAATATCACATGTTGTCTTATGTCGTTAGACACTACCCAAGTATTAAGATGCCCCATCGACATGATATGTACTGAATATGCATCCACAAGTGTTTCCCTCTTGTAGTAGTCCGCAAATAGGGAAATGTAATCCAAGTTTCGCTCCCTGAAATAATAGAAGAAAAGATGTTAAATGTTTTATAATAAAATATTATAAACTTAAAAAGATTTCTCATAATCCAACTTACATAGCCGCTGCAAGTGCATGAGAACATGGTAGATAATCCATTTGGAATTTGTTACGTGTCCAAGTCTTCTGCAACAAGTTAACCGTCCATTACTATCCCTTCAATTTAACAAAGAATTGGTTCCAATCAACATGAGTTAAGGTCATATAACTACATTTCGTAATACGTTTCAAGATCACCAAGTGTGCAGCATCAGTTAGTTAACCGTCCATTACTATCCCTTCAATTTAACACATGGACTGTGCAGCTCGATGACGATTGTAAAACCAACGTTGCAACATATTCCTAATGAACTCAGCCAAACTCATCATTGACAGTTGCCGTTCGAATCTTAAGCATGAGTTTAGGCACTTAGCAATGAAAATATATAATATGTGTTTAAACTAACCTAGGGGGTGAATAGGTTTTAACTGATTAATTACCAACTTTTCGACTTAATCAATTTCAACAACTTTGCTTTAAACTAGCAATCAAACAAACAACAATAAAAGTGCGTAAAACAATAAAAACGCAAGGATTGATTTACGTGAGAAACCCTTAAACTGGGCGAAACTCACGGGCTATCCATCTAACCACACACGGTCATTTAATCCACTATATGTAATGATGTTTACAATATAGGTTAACCTCTAGTCATACCATTTTTGGTCACTAACCCATCACTACTACCTGCAAGCCTTTTATAACGATTCTAGACCAATTGCTTGTGCACTAATCCACTTAGGTGGCGTTTGTTTTTTTGTCTAAAGTCTGAATAGTTCTGAAGTTGACTTAAATCTGAATGGTGACTGAAATCTGAAATCTGGATGCTATGTTTGTTTTTTATTTATGATGTCTGAATATCAATGTCTGAAACTAGTATAATGACAATTATACCCTTTTAATTATTAATAGATTTATGAATTAATATATAATATATTATATATATAATTATATATATTATATATTAAAATATAGAATTCTCTAGAACTCTTTTTCTTCTCTTTTTCTCTCTTCTACAGATCTTCTTCTCTCTTTCAACTCTCTTTTTTCTTTCTTGTTATTTCTTGTTCTCTTTTTCTCGTTCTTGTCTAGATCTTCTTCTACTCTTCTACAGATCTTCTTCTCTCTCACTCTCAGATCTCTTTTTCTTTCTTATTCTTTATTGTTCTCTTTTTCTTATTCTTCTTCGGATTCACTTTCGAATTTTTTTTGTTTTGAATATGATATTAACAAAGTATGTGTGTTTGGATATGGATTGATGAATGAGGTTTGTATTTGGATTTTTTTTTTTTGGAATTTGATTGGAAATTTGGGTTGTTGAATGAGGTTTGTATTTGAATGAGTTTTTTTATTTATTTATTCTGATATTGATGAAGTATGTACGTTCTTGAATGAGGGTTTTTTTGTTGGAATTTGATTTGAAATTTGGGTTTTTTTTTTTTTTTTCTGGATTGAAGAAAAAAATTTGATGAAGAAATTAATCATTTCCTCACTACAAGAAAAAAGCCCTATTGGGACGAAATCCTTCTGGGACGCTTTTTTTTCGTCCCAATAGGAGGTCTATTGGGACGAAATAAATTTTGTCCCAATAGACAGTCTACTGGGACGAATTCAATATTTCGTCCCATTAGGGTATCTATTGGGACGAAATAAATTTTGTCCCAATAGACAGTCTACTGGGACGAATTCAATATTTCGTCCCATTAGGGTATCTATTGGGACGAAATAAATAATTCGTCCCAATAGGACAAGTCTATTGGGACGAAATACATAACTCGTCCCAATAGACTGTCTATTGGGACAAAATTTATTTCGTCCCAATAGGTTTTCTTTGTATTTATTATTTATTTCATCCCAATATGTTTTCTTTTTATTTAAAATTAATAAATTTTGTTGATCTATAGGGATAAATTTGTTTCGTCCCAATAGGACATCTATTGAGACGAAATACATAATTCGTCCCAATAGGCAGTCTATTGGGACGAATTGTATTTCGTCCCAATAGGTTTTTTTTAATTTAAAATTATAATGATTATTTAATTTCATTGACCTTTAGGGACGAATTATTGTCGTCCCAATAGGATGTCTACTGGGACAAAATATGTAATTCGTCCCAATAGACTATCTATTGGGACAAATTATTTTCGTCACAATAGGTTTTCTTTTTATTTAAAATAATATTAATTAATTAATTTTGTTGAAAATTCTTGATTTTTTTTAAAAAGTTTTTTCCTTAAAGATATATTAATAATTAAATTACCATATAAATTAGAAAATGATACAATATGGATCATTTTGTTCGTCCAAAGTGGTTCTCTATCGAAATGAATTTTGTTTTTTCTCAATAAGTTCTTCATAAGGATCAATAACTATTAGTCTTGAAAGGTTTTCTATTATTTTTTAAAAAGAAACTGAATCATTGGAACCGGAACCGGAACCGCTGGTTCCAAATCGAAAACCGAAAACCGAAACGTGGAAAATGTCACCTTTTTAAAGTGGTTTTGTAAAGTGGTTTTGTAAGAAAGTCACCACTTTAATAACTGAAGTTTAAAAGACACCTATTATGATGAACGGACCAAAATACCCTTACTTTACACACATTCTCTTACTTTGAAGTTTTTTTATTTTATTTTATTATTATTATTCTTTCATCTTCTTCATAGAGGTCTGTTAAACAGACCTCCAATGGAGGTTGAACATCATTGGATAATTAGTTTAGTAGCGCTATGCAAACGCATTTGGAGGTGTGGGGGCAACGCCCCTGGAGATTTTTTTGGTTTTGAATCTTCCATTGTTGAGCCTTTTCATTTTGTTCTTTGAGTCTTTTGTAAACCCAAATCGAAAATCGAAACTGCTGGTTCCGAATCAAGAACCGGAAATCGAGTTCTGTCTAATTCCGAGTATGATTAACGATTGACCCTTTGATCTGACAAAATAATTTAATTAAATGTTATAATAAACATTTTTTAATATTAATTTATTTATCATATAAAAATAAAATTTAAATTAGTGGAATCAATTTTTAAAAAAAAATTTGATTGAAAAATAATTAATAAAAATTTAATAACAAGTAGAGGTTATATATATATATATATATATATATATATATATATATATATATATATATATATTATGCTTTTATTATCACAATCAAAGTATCAGCGTGGTGGATAAGGCGCTTATACCATGAGTGTGCTAGGTTCGACACCAAGCAATCACAATTATAATTGTGATTTCAGCATGGTGGGTGGGTCGTGGGGTGTGGGCGTGTGGGGTGTGGGCGTGGGCGAGGGCATGCTGGTGGGTGGGTCGTGGGTTTTATGCTTTTATTATCACAATCAAAGTATCAGCGTGGTGGATAAGGCGCTTATACCATGAGTGTGCCAGGTTCGACACCAAGCAATCACAATTATAATTGTGATTTCAGCATGGTGGGTGGGTCGTGGGGTGTGGGCGTGGGCGAGGGCATGCTGGTGGGTGGGTCGTGGGTTGGCCTTCATTTGAAGGTAAAGAACCAATTTTTATTTTTATTTTTTAAAATTTTTTTTAATTTTTTTTTTTTTTAATTTCGTCCCTATAGAGTATCTAAAGGGACGAAATATTATTTAAATAGATGAAATATGTCGTCCCTATAGGTTGTCAAAGGGGACGAAAATACAATTCGTCCCTAAAAAATGTCTATTGGGACGAATAATTTCATCCCTATACATTATCAATTGGGACGAATAAAAATCGTCCCTATAGATAGTTTTAAGGGATGAATTTCAATTTTCGTCCCAAAGAAGCTATTGCGACCCACCTGAGGCGACGGATTTTGGGACGAATAAAATTCGTCCCAATAGACCTCTTGGGACGATTTTTGACCTATAAGGACGAAAAAAAAATCGTCCCAATAGCCAATTTTTTTTGTAGTGCCTGGTGAAGAGGATGTCGTTGCAAGACAAAGAGAACTCTTCTTCTACTTTGTTAGGGGTAAAATGGGAAATAGAGTTTAAAAGTTCTCCTCACTACTGTTCACTTCAGATAAAAGCTCAATTTTTCAAAAAAAAAAATTCTCAGACAATTTTAGGCAATTCTTAGACTTCAGATGGCTGAAAAAACAAACAAAAATGTCTTACTAAGACATTTTATGGAACTTTAAGTTTTCAGATGGAAAAACAAACAGGCCCTTAGTCACAAGGCTTAACACTCAATGAAGAAATAAACAACTTACGTGGATATATAACAATATCCAAAATGAACTTAATGATAAGCTACACTAAATGCTTAACTAAAGATTCAATAATGGCAAATTAATAATCCTAGATATCAATATCTAAATGCAAGGCATGAAGATTTAGCTAAAAAGGCAATATAGTCCTAAATGCAAGCTATCAACAAACAACACATCTCAACCAATAAACAATAACTCAAACATGTTAGAACAACATTAACCTCATGCATTTAATTACAAAATAAATGCTAATCCTAGGCAAACATGTCATAAGAATGAAACAAGAGGTTCTAAGGCATGTTCAAATTACCTAGTCAAAGAAAATAAGAAGATCCATGCTTGGATGATGCTAGATGCTCATAGGAATATGTTTGTTTGAGTAAAGATGAGTTCTTGGAGTCTCTCTCTCTTGAAGAATACTTTCTCTCACTTAGGTCTGATTTTGAGCTTAAAAAACGAAGTTGGAAGAAAAGAAAGCATATATATGAAGGCAAAATGAAACTACATCGTTTTGGCAAAGTGCCCAGAATTTGGGCCTATGAGCTGCTGGTGCGCCGGACAAGTGTTGCATGAACATCGATGATCTACTGGATAACTTGCACTGGTGGTGCGCTGGCCGAGTGGCGCATGAATAACGCCGATCTTCTAGACAACTTGTGCTGGTGTTGCGCTAGTCCAGTTGCGCATGAAGAGCGCAAAGACAATTATATGCTCTAAAGGCTTAAAAAAGATAATATGCCCAAAGACCATGAGCAAGGACCAATCCAAGAGAAGAAAGAGACTTCTCTGAGGTCAAACATCGTGCAAGCGCGGACATTTCCGAACATACTTCAGGAAACAAATTACACAACACACGATCACACTAAAATTCCAACAATGGGGAGCAAGAGAGAAAAGTGAAGTGAATGCACACATATAAGCAATAAACACAAATGCAATATAACTAAGGCATTTGGACCTCCTCCAAGGGACAATTGTGTTCACTTACAAAACTTCTAATTTGAAAGTATGTCCCTTTATTTCTCCGCACCGTTTTTAATTTCCACGTACAATTGTCAATCTTGCAAACCAAATGTATAACCGACTTGTTAAACCTTTTCACCTTCCATTCAAAGTTCTCCCTCATTGCATAAAGACCTACTAACCTCTTTAAATCCCTTTTTCTTGGAAAATTTTGACCTTTGTAAATCATGGTGATATGTTCACGTGATCTCATGGTGTTATTCACTTCACCAAATGAATACAAATCGGATCCGGGAATAACCCAAGTTGTCGCATTATCGAAAGCAGAGAGATTCACATTTTCTAGGACATCGCATGTCCCCGGCACATCCAGTGCACTATAATGGGGACGATCACCTTGTACACGCCTTCCTTCAGTTTGATGTTATATAGGTTCTTCAAAAACTTTTTCACGGTCACCTACATGATCATTATTCGGCTCTATATTCGACTCAAATTGACGCCTAAAGTAATCCTCAAAATAGGTTCAACATCACCTGCGAGGTCAACTGCTGCAAGCGGGATCGTGCAAATGTTTTCTGGACCTTGGGGATTTCCATCATTATATGTCGCACTCTGTTGTGTGAACATTTGGCTACTACTGCTGAAAGATGCATAATGTTGGGGATTTCCATGAAGAGGGCTGTCATCACCCATCACACATCCACATCTCCTTTCAATTAGGATAACACATACTTGAGGAATCACCCTATCTTTCCATAGCATAAACTGAACATCATCGTCATTTCTTATAAATGTGTGACATGTAGTGCCAGGAACAATTGATATTGTTTGCAGATCAACATTGTATTTGTTTGAATCATATTTCACAATGGACTGCACAAGCACCAATAGCCCTTCAAAAGTCATATTCTTGGACACATATATTCCTTGATTATCAGAGCCAACAAACCTTTGGCTTCCATCCGGTAGTTTCTCCCATCAACCGTTATAAGATATAACTATTCTAACCCGATCCATTTTCCTGTACAAAAATATAATAACAAAATAAAGTTGGCATCATAAAACATAATAATAGTCTGGATTATAATAAAAATGATTTAAAAAGTTGGTATAATGCAATAAGTCTCGGAATATGGTTAATAAGTCTCAGTAATCTAGCACAAAAGTCTCAGACATATAGAACAAAAATCTCGGAAACTCAATTAAAAAGTCTCGGAAAAATAATACAAAAGTCTTGGAAACTCAATTAACAAGTCTCAAAAACTCAATCCAAAAGTCTCAGAAACTCAATGAAAAAGTCTCAGAAATGTACAACAAAAGTCTCGGAAACTAAATGCCAAAGTCTCGGAAATACACAAATAATAAAAGTCTAGGAAATAAAACAAAAGTCTCAGAAACAAATATCTAAAGTCTTGGACCCTTCAAATAAGTCTTAGAAACAAGTAAAAAAGTCTCGGAAATACAAAAAAGAAAAAAAATAATAATGTTTCATTAACACTCCAATGAAGTTTCCCAGACTATGCAACTTAACAATGGAAGATTCAAAACCAAAATAACACAAGAAATGAGATTACCTTAGCTTGATTTGTACACAAATGATGAGGCCGTTTTGTACTCAACAAAATGATATTTATACTTCAACTTTGAAAACCAAGTTTCGCCACTTGTATATCCACTTAGGATGTAAAATTAGTAAAACGGTAAGCAAGGGATCATTCCATAGGGAAATGGGTTGACTATTGAGTTGATTAATTATTCTTAATTAAAACTAACCTAAATTGCATAAAAGTAAATGATTGGTTTGGAATGATAGTGTTGGTTTTGAAAACCAACAAACATGCACACAAAGATAGCAATAAAACAAGATATCAAGAAAGCAATAAAAGATGTGATAGGAAAAATAGAAACCTCAACAATCTAGAATAGATGATCGATAGATCAACTAATAGAGAATTAAGGGATTGATAGATTCACCAAAAAAACACTAGGTAATGCATCCATGGCTTCATTAGTGAACTACTCTCACAAATATGGACCAAATCATGGTCTAGGCAACCAGGGTTGGCATATCCTCCAATCAACCTAACGTACTCACTATGTGCTACAATTAATTAAGGTTGTCAATCTTGATCAATATTGACCCCAAATGAATCCTACCAATATTGCAATCAACTAGTGGCATACAAACTTGATCAAATAAGAGTAAGATCTAGTTTTAAAGTGAATAGAACATACAAGGAAAACATATTATAGAAAGCCATTACAAATACCCAAAGTCTATTAGATCATCAAATCAATCCCCCAAAAGGGGTTTAGTTACACATAATTACAATCAAGGAATAAAGGTAATAGGTAAAGAAATCACCCATGAGCCACCTTCTTGAATGCTTGATCCCTTTGAGTCCCTTGAAAAATCCTTGTGTAAATAGTGGTAGATGAGGATGTGTCTAGATATGTGAATGTCAAATGGGTAGTGACAAAAGAGATGTGTGGAGAGAATGGGAAGAGAGGAATGGTTATAGGTAGGAAATTCTAGATGGGTTTTGTTGAGTTGTTGGATGGAAATAGGTAGTTCAAGTTTATAAATGGAGGAAGGTGAGATTTGGGAAGAATGGAAGGAAAATGCTCTCAAGTTTCTTAATGGTTCGTTTTTAGTTCTATGCTTTGTATTCTTTGTATATTTTTGAAATGAGAGAGAAGACTATTTATATGGACACAAGGTGATGCCTTGTAACTGCCAGAATCGTTGAGTTGGCATGCGTCGCAGTCCGATTGTCGCTGTTTAGCCACCGCGAATCATGACCGCAGCAGACGGTTATATGGTATTCGATCTGGTTGTTGTCATTCTCATCATTTTTGCAGTCTTGGAGGCAGTGACATTTGAACAGCGACAACTGGATCTGAGATCTTCTTTTGTAGTTGCGGCTAAGCTTCTAGCAACATCAACCCAAGAACAAATGACCTGATCGATTTGTAAACATTTCTCTTCTCTGTTGTGGTTGGCAAAACCGCAACACCTAAACAGCGACATCACACTTGATTGAATTTCTTGAGATTTTTTCTCTCTGTCGCAGTGTCTTAGAAGCAACACATAAACCGTGACATTGCACCTGATTGATTTAAATGAGTTTCACCCCCATGTTGCGGTGTCAAGGCAGTGACACAGTGACAGGTCTTTGTAAGGGTCACTGTTGCTTCCCAACGATAGTAACCGCGAAACCCCTATCTTCAATTCTGACCTTCCTCCTTTTTGATATTTTGCACCAAAATTCATCTCCTTCACACCAATGGCCCTATGGCCTTAGTAATCCTGAAACACGTTATTTACACAATTAACTGATAGGATATTTCCCAAGAATAAAGCAAAAAGAGTCAGAAATTAGGACCAAAACCATGTATATTTTGGCTCGATCAACAAACGAAGAGGAGAAAAGGATGGACTTCAATTTCAGCAACCACGAGTTGGAAAAAGAGATGAAGTTCGAGTATTGTTGGAGAAGAAGATGAACTTCGATTTCAGTTTACAAAACTCTTCAAGTTAGAGAGAGAAGTAAATTTCAGACAACATAAAAGAGAGAAAAAAATTAAAGTAAAAATATAATAAAAAATATGTAAAGTAATGGTATTTGTAGAAGTCGATTACTTTAATGCCTTTAAAACTTAGGGGGGTGTATTCAATTAGGATTCATGAGGACATTTAAAGACATTATAAATCCTGGTGTATTCAATTAGGACATTTAAAGACTTTAAAAGAGTCCATATGAATCCAGTGGTATTCAATTAGGATTTCTATGGACTTTTAAAGAATCCTTCCAAATCCGGGTGTATTGAATTGGGACTTAAAAAATGTCTACAAGAATCAAGGTGTATTCAATTAGGACTAGATTTTAAAGGATTTTCTTAGGTCATGGATTTTGGTGGATTTTGGTGGACTTGATAGTGAGAGGTATAAATATCAAAGTCCATGACAAGTCCAGCTATTTCCCCAAAGATTTTCATCAGTCTCTATCATCGTTCAATTGGGACTTTCCGGAAATCTTCTCCTCTTCCACAGGTTAGTACATCTTCTACTCTTCAACAGCGAATTTTTTCAATTTTTTTCTATTCTTTCACTTCTCTGTCGAATCATTATGTATACATTCTATACCTCTGTCAAATTTTTTTATCTATCAAAATCTATTTTTAATTTTTTTCTCTTTGTAGTTCATGATTTCCTGTTTTAACGATTTGTTCTTGGTTTTGCGTTTGTTTTGCGTTAGTTGTTTGTTCTTGGTTTTGCGTTAGATGTAAGAGGTTTGCTTTTTGATTTGTACAGTACGATCATTAATTAATGAATAAAATAAAATATATTACAACTGTTAGTATAAAAGGCAAATAATCTACAACAGTCTACTATACTGTTGATTATGTTGATTAGGGCAGTAGGTAGGTAACTATTTGCAATTAAAAAACAATTGGGTTATGGTAAAGGCCGTGAGCTTTATGTGGTGGTCGTACAAGTGAGAGTAAAAAAAGAGTATGTAGAGATTACACGTCGTTGTGTCCAGAGTTATTTGCCACCAGAGTTATTTGCCAACATTGGTGTCGCAGTTGGCGATCAGGTTAACCAAGCTCTTCAATTTCTTCAGGATGCTGCATGTGGAGGGAATTTGAAACAATTTCTTGTGGTTGTAGCAAGCTTGTGGGTTGCGGCTGTGATTCGGAGCTGGTGCAATTTTCTGATTGTTTTATGCATTGGATTTCAATAATTTGTTTATATTAATTGATTAGGGACTGAGCAGAACATATATGGTGTGCCATATTTCATATTTGTGAAATATTTTGTCATATCATTAATGTGTCATATTATTCCTCGTGCTTCATGTAACTTTGGCTCTACAAATTTGCCTTTTGGAAAGGATTTTGCTTTCATTCAAAAAATATATACAAACTATGAAATTATACCACACACTAGCTTTATCTAGTTAAACAATCTCTTCCCTAAATACGTACTTGCACAAGTAATTAACACAACCTCGCCACACAAAGTTTTCTCATCTCTCTCGAAAACATACGCGTTTAAACATAAAAGGAGTGTAAAAACCATTAAACAAAGAATTGAGCATGAAGTCTCGATTAAGAAAATGCAATCCATTCAACAAAGTCTTGTAATTCTTGTTACCCATTAAAGCAACCTTCAATTTATAAAAGTCCATGGATGTCTAAACAAATCCATAAAAGTCTGAGATAGAAGTCTAAACAAATCCATAGAAGTCTAAACAAATCCATAGAAGTCTGTCTAAACAAATCCATAAAAGTCCATGTGGATTTATAAGAGTCTGTACAAATCCATGAAAATCTGTACAAATCCATGAAAATCTGTCATTTAAAAAATGTCTTTAAATGTCCTCAAAAATCCTAATTGAATACACCCCCCTTAAGTTATTAAAATGGTGATAATCTTGAAACACTAATTCAAAAAAGTGATAAAATCCCATATTTCCTCAATGATTTTCCTCAAATATCATATACTTGTAACACGTTTTGTGGATGCAACAGGAATATTGTTCGAACTATCAAAAATTTTGTTTCATTTGTGTTTGCATTAATTTCATGTAAGCGATGTTAATTTGCACATAAAATGTGCCTCACTTGATATAAATCGCAACATTAATGGGCAAAGAGAGATGGATTTGTCATATAATTAGGTTGAAAAGAGTAGGGTCTTTAAGGAGATAATGAGAGTATCTTTGCACATGGAAGAAAATCTCATCTTTATAAGAAAAGACATGCTTTCCTATAAACCAAATTTAGCTAAGCATGGTTTTTTTTTTTTTTTTTTTTTGGGTAACTAAAACATATTTTTGTTTGGATAGAATTGACAATGTTACATGCATGAATGGATAGATATTGGTAATTCTTTTCATTGAATTCTCTGTACATTACATATAATATAATGTGAGACTGGTCATGAGAACCAAAACTTGAACCAAAACGAAGTATATATTCGTGTGGCGACCCACCCCACAAATTGTCATCATCTTTTTGGCTTTCTGTTGAGAATTGCATGTTCTGTTGTCTCATGTCTGTCACAATTCACAACAATTGTCCCCACAAATCCACAACGGACTTTTCAACTCTTTATTAAGTTTCTCTCTCTTTCAATTGCGAAAAGGGTTAAAATCGTCCAAATTACTAATTCTGTAGCAGATTATGTCCCCTCTGTGATCCAAGATAAAAAAGTTTCACCTTCTTCTTCTACTTCACAATTACACTGACAATAATCGACCAAGACAATAGTACAAGTTGGAGAAGCAGTTACAGAAAATTTCCACATCCATTATCCATATTATAGAAAAATAATCATTATTATTATTATTATATTGATTTATTCATATTATATCATAATATTTAATTATTTACTAAATTTTAAAATGGATTTTCCACCGAAATATAGAATTTCAAGGTTGATATGGGCTTGGCAAATGGCAGACATCAATGTTGACATTGTTGGATCACATGCATATATGGAACAAATTAAGGTAAGATAAGGATCTAAATTCTAACATGACGTTGCTTTTCAGATAAATTCAAATATTTTAATATTGTTTATATATATATATATATATTAAATTCTAACATGACATTTTTCAAGAGTACTATAAATACATTGACAAGTATCTCGACATTTCCATATCAACTTTTGTGACATTAGTTTATTTAAAAGAAAAATGACACGATAAATGATACGAAAATTAAAATATTTTATTTCTTCTTTGTTATAAATAATACATGATAATTTAGGTAACATAAAAATTTTACTGACTTATTTCTATAATTTATATCAATTTATCACAAATAAATCAAAATTAATTTTGAGATTTATTTTGTTAAACTCTTTTTAAACGTCTCTATCTAGTAAATTATTAGTGAAATATATTTAAAGAAAATAAAATAAGTTGTAAATCAACAATCTCCTTTAAATTTATATTAATCAAGATAATGTTGATGGATTATTTCTAAGACAATTAAGGTTTAGGAAGCATATACACTTTTGTTCCAATTTTGTTTAGTGAATATTTTAGAAATATAGAAACACATTTACATTCACTCGGTGGGTCGTCGACACATACTCATTGTCAATGTTAATTTATTAAACCGAACCGACATAATTTAAAAAACAAAAATTGAAAGAAACCTAATTACCTTAGTAGTTTAATTGAGCATCAATGTGTTAGGTTTTGGCTCGTATTTTCAAGTGAATCCAATGAGAATCAAACAAGACTCAACTGATGTAAAACTTCCTAGAGACATGAGAAAACGTTTAGAAGTTGGAGATGAGGTTTGAGAGAGGTTTGAAGACCAAGAAGAACTGAAGAAGAAGAAGAGCATTGTCCCTAGCACTATGCATTAGACAACGGTCTAGGGAGTGATGTGCATTAGAAAGCGATGTACCTTGCACTGTGCAATTGCACAACGATAATGACAGCGGTCCAATTCCAGAAGCCGCCGCTATCGAGAGCATTGCGGTGAGACAGCGGTGAGACAGCAGTTTCCTACGGTTTGCTAAAACGTAGTGCATGGATCGCGGTTTTCTGAGCGGTCAATTATAGGTGACTTGTAATGGTGTAGGGTGAACGTGACCCAAACTGTAGTCAATCATAAGCACGCATGAAATGAGAAATCTTTAGCAGAAAAGGAAGTTAATTTTTTTGGAAAGTTCTTGTGCATAAAAGAAACGGAAAGGAAAAGAGTTTGTCTTCGTGTTGAACATGAAAGTCATGTGCGTAAAGGAGAAAGACTTTGCATGGAATAGGAAGTCTTGTGTATGAAGAAAAGGGTTCCCTTGTAGGTCTCAAACATCACTAGTACTCTAGTATAAATACATGTAATATTTGTTTATTGAGAGTGGAGCAAAAAAGAAACACCCGTAACATCAGAGAGTGGGTGGATCCGAGGGGAAAGCCATGAGAATATTTGGGGAGGGATCCAGAGAATATCTAGGGATCTAAAGGAGAAATCATGGGGTGATATTCATGGGAGACCTAGGGGGATATTCGGAGAGGGGTGTACTCGGAGGCAGACCCGGTGAGCATTGTGAGCTTAAAGTTAGGATGTAAGCTCGGTTGTGAGCTTGGGGGCTCGGTAAGGCTCGGTTGTTTGGGGTTTGGGTTGTGAGAGAGAGAATCCTAGTATATGGTTGTAATAATTATCATATAGTGGAACTTTCTCTGTCGTCCTAATAGCCCGTGGTTTTTACCTACTTTAAGGTTTTCCACATAAACAATGTGTTGCATGTGATTGGTTTAATTTTCCCTTATCTTATTTTCTGCTATAGACATTATTATTTATTATGTTGTGAATATTAGACATATCGCTTCTGCGTTCGTCGGTTTAATGCATCTAATCTTATATTAATTAATTAAAATAATGAGAAGTAGGTCTTCATTTTATAATATACAGCACACACACAAAAAGACAATGGTTTGGTTCAATTCAAATGTAAATTAATTGTGACACAATTCTATAGAGACAAAAAGTTGGTCACATTCCTATAATATTTATTTATCATCTTTCTAGTATATCAAAATTTTAATGGAAATAGTGTTCATTCTAACAAAATTTTCTTTAAAAAAAATAATATATTTAATATTAAATTTTGTAAATTTTGACTTTATCTCTCCAAAATATTATTTTTTATGAAATTTTAGCCTTTTAAAAGAGACAAAAAAAAAATTTTAACCAAACGGAATTTACAAAATTTAAAAATAATCGAGTTGTGGTAAAATTTTGTGGTAAAAGGACCAAACTATCCTTAAGTGAATCCTTAACCTGATTAGATTTTGTCCATTTTTAAATTTGGAAATTCGAAACAAATGGAGAGAGAGGGAGAGAGAGGATAAGTTGCTGTAGCGTAGGAGAAGCCGCCGAAAAACTTCACAATCTCACTTACCATGCCTGGCACACACTCACGCTAGGGCTCGATATCAAGAAGTGGAATAAGGTGGTCCTGTTCGTGTTCACTGCCGAATCCATGAAGCTGTCGGTTGACCGGATTTGGCCGTCGGAGATGTTAGGTTTTGACTTGTATTCCTAAGTAAACCAAATGTGAATCAAACAAGACTAAACTAATGTGTTACTTTCTGGAGATGTGGGATAACATTTGGAAGTTGAAGGTGATGTTTAAGGGAGGTTGAAGATCGAAGAAGAACTGAAGAAACGGAATCTAGCAGGAACCGCGGCGCGGACCGCGGTGTGGACAAGCGTATGGACCACGGCACAGGGAGTGGTCGAGTCCAGAGGATCAGGCGCAATGCAGACCGCAGCGGAAGCAAGAGACACTAACCGCGGTATCCAGAGCGGTCAAGACCAGAATTGTTTTGTGGTGTAGGAAGCGGGGTGCACACCACGACCCATACCGCAAAGACGATGTATTTTGCTGAGATCAAGAATGTTGCGCAGAAATAGGAAAATGCATTCTTCTGGAAGTTCTTGTGCTTAAAGGAAAAGGATTTACTCTTTACAAGAAGACTTGTCATAAAAGGAAATAGTATTTATGTGGAACAAGTAAGTCTTGTACGTTCAGGAGTAGGATTTCCTTTTATCTTAAACTCTATGTAACTAGTATAAATAGACCTAATATATATATTATTAGATATAAGGTTGTGGAGCAAAAAGAATACCATGTAACATCAGAGAGTGTGAGTGAGATCCAGGGAGACCCAATGGGAATATCCGATGAAGGATCTAAGGGAATATCGGTGGATCAAGTTAGAGATTCGTGGGTGATATTCAGGGGAGACCTAGGGGATATTGAACAAGGAAAAGGATTTACTCTTTACAAGAAGACTTGTCATAAAAGGAAATAGTATTTATATGGAACAAGTAAGTCTTGTACGTTTAGGAGTAGGATTTCCTTTTATCTTAAACTCCATGTAACTAGTATAAATAGATCTAATATCTATATTATTAGATTTAAGGCTGTGGAGCAAAAAGAATACCTTGTAACATCAAAGAGTGTGAGTGAGATCTAGGGAGACCCAATGGGAATATCCGAGGAGGGATCCAAGGGAATATCAGTGGATCAAGTTAGAGATCCGTGGTTGATATTCAGGGGAGACCTAGGGGATATTGGGGGTACTCGGTAAGGATCGTGTGAGTGAGGTTTGGGGTTGAGGTGAGAGAGAGAATCATAGAGTATATGGTTGTAACGTATTATCATATAGTGAAACTTTCGCTGTTGTTTTGACGGCCCGTGGTTTTTTACCCGATTTGGGTTTTTCTACGTATATCTTGTGTTATGATTGTTTATTTTCTCTTAGTTATGGGCGAGTATTAGGCACAACGTTTCTGCGTTCATCGATTCAGAATTATCCCTAACAGGAGATACCCTCAAAGATGCTTGCAATGCACAACCAGAGAAGCATTAATTACTGTGGTTGACCTCTTTTTTATTATTATTATTATTATTATTATTATTATTTAATTTTTTATAATGGGGAATTGTTTTAGTAATTTGTTAGGAATCTTTGTTGTTTTAATTTTTTGGGAAAAAGAAAATGTAACGTATCATGAATAAATTGGAGTATTTTATAGTGAATTTTCAGGCTCTATCATGTCTCTATTTGATTTTGGATGGAGAGCTTCTTTTAACAATCTAATTTATTTATTTATTTTTACACTTCTTTTCTAAAGACACTCTATTCTCAAAATTTAAATTTAAAAAAAAAAAAAAATTAAAGACACTTTCTTTTATTTCAAAATTGTCTTTTTTATCTTTTGGCACTTCTATTCTAAAGACACTCTATTTTATTTTAATAAAAGTTAGGACAACCCATCGTAGCCTTTGGATTCATCCAAGAAGTAATCTTTTTTTTAATTAAATTATTATAAATAAAAAAATTATAAAAAAAACTATCTCTCATAAATCATTAGATTAAATATTACATTTTAAACATTCTTTCCTAAATTTTTAATTACCATATTAAACTCTCTCTCCTCCAATACATATCTCAAATTCTCTATTTTCATTCTTTCTCAAGCAAGACAACAGTTAAGAAAAACAAAACTTACAAATAAGGTTGATTTTTAGAAACCGTATATATGTATATATTAAAAAAATAAATAAATAAATAAATAAGAAAAAAAAACTCAAAAACAAGTATCCTGTTTTTCAAAAAAAAAAAAAAAAAAAAAAAATCGAAATATGAAATGTTTTTTGTTACTTGTATAGGTATGTGATTGCTTACTGTTAGTAAAAAACAAAAATATTTCATAAGTTTTTTTTTTTCTTTAACAGTTAATCAGAGATTGATTAAGAAAGTAAGGAGATAAGAATTTTTTTTTTTTTTTTTTTTTTTTTTTTGGAAAAATAGAGAGAGAAAGAGATAGAGTAATTAGGAAAAAGTGTTTAATATGGTAATAACAAATTTAGGAAAGAGAGTTTAATACGTAACGTTTAATCTAATAATTTAATTAGTTTGAAGTGTCTTTAGAATTTTTTGTCTTGTTTAGTAATTTTAATTCAGGTTAAAATTGTCATTAATAAAAATAAAATAAAATTGGAGTGTAAATAGATAATTTTTGGATTGAAGGAGAAGCTCTCTTTTGGATATTGTAGATATTTTTTTGGGGATAATTACCCCGGTGACCATCAATTTGATGATACACTATCAAAATAGCCACTAGATTAAGAATTGATTTCAAAATGGTCATTTTTGACAAAAAAATGTGACACTAATGGCCATTCCATCTAATTCCATCCTATGAGTGGCATTTTAGTAACTAAGGGGATATTATTAATTTATTTTAGATGTTTTTGAAAAAAATAATTATATTTAGTGTGTAAATATATATATATATATGTGTGTGTGTGTGTGTGTGTAAATATATATATATACACACACTAAATATAATTATTCGTTTCAAAAAACAGAAGAAATTGTTTAGATTAATACACGTGTCTCTTATTTGTTTTTTAGATTTTTTAGATTTTGTAGTGTGTGTGTGTGTGTGTGTTTTTTTTTTTTTTTTTTTTTTTTTTTTTTTTTCTTTTTGAGATATATATATATATATATATAATATTTGAACTTAATAAAACATTTAGCTATAATTTCAGGACGTCCTGACTAGAGAACTATTATATATATATATATATATATATATATATATATATATGCATTAAATATAATTATTTGTTTTAAAAAATAAAAGAAAAAATTGATTTCCAAAAAAAAAAAAAAAATTAATGTCATCCCTTTATTTACCAAAATACCACTCATTAGATGGAATTTGAATGGAATTGGATGGAATGGTCAATAGTGTCACACTTTTCGCCAAAAATGGCCATTTTGGATCCAATTCTCAATATAATGGCCATTTTGATAGTGTGTCATCAAATTGATGGCCACCGGGGTAATTATCCCTATTTGTTTATTGAACTGCTGGAAATGTGACAAAAGAAAGGGATTTTGGAGAGAGAAAGTGAAGAGCTAAGAGAGAAGAAAGGAAGAGAAGAAAAAAAACCTAGGGGCATTTTCATCACTTTCTAATAAGTTTTGAATAGTTTTTTTTTTTTTTTTTGAAGTTTTGATTAAATATGGTTTTATTTTGGAAACAATAAAATATCTATCGGACTTCTATTTAATTTTTTGACAAAGTAAATAAATTTTAAAAAGAACGATGACTCTCAACTATACAAATTTTTTTTTTTTGGAAATTTGACACCAAATGAGTAAAGGTTTGTCGAAACCGACTAAGCTCAACACTATATGCGTGGTTTAGATATATACTCCAACAATCAAGAGATACGGATAAAACTGCCAATAAATATTTCAGAATATATGCATGGTGAGACCCAAACTTCCCGAAACGGGTGCATACAACCTATGCTAAGAAAAAATATACACAAACGCTATATGTTAGTATAATCAAACTTTTAAATTTGATCGAGTAATATTGTTTTTAGCCATAATAAATTTAGAAGTTGGGAAAAGACGCAAAATCACATGGCTTCAAACTCACATTTTCATAAATGTAAATGTAAGTCGTTTACCATCGGAGAACTTCAACTTTAGTCTGGATCCACTCAACTTTAATCAGTATTCAAAAAAAGAAGATAATTTTTTGAAGATGTAGAAACAATTTTTGGTAACAATGAATAATTGAATAGTTAGGGAGAAATCGAAAATGATAAGAGTACTAGGGCCTGTCCTGTAACGTTTTTCAAAGGGTGTTTTTGTTTTTGGATTACGAAATAAAAATGAGAATGAAAACAGTGTTTTTGGTTTCAGTTTCGAAATCCAAATACGTGTCTGGTAGCAAATCCTGGAAGTTGTATTCCGAATATGAAAACGTAAAAAACGCGTTCGGTAGGTTATCCAAAATATATCAAAAATTATAAAAAATTGATTTTATTTAATTTTTTATTTTGGGTCAGTATTTGCAACTGACAGCACCAGGTGGCGCCACCGCAGCTCGCCCAAGTTACCGATGCCGGCGAGGTCGCCGGGATGTGCGACGGCTAGGGCTGGTGGCGGAAAAGGCCGGCGGTGGCTGGACCAGTGGAAGGAAGAAGAAATGGCCGTCGGGGAAGAAGAAGAAGAAGAAGATGGTGGCGCGTGCGGCGCGTGCGGCGGCCTCCGGCGTCGTTTTGCAGCGGCGATACCTGGGTTTTGTAGATCGGCCTCTGAGGATCCAATCTATGGTGGTTTCGGCCTCTGAAGAAGAAGAAGAAGAAGATTCCGACCAGAAGAAGATTTCGGCCAGAAGAAGAAGAGCAAGAAGAAAAGAAGAAGAAGAAGAAGAAGAAGAAGAAGAAGAAGAAGAAGAAGAAGGAGAAGAAGACGAGGCTGTCGAGCAAGGAGAAGAAGACGAGGCTGTCGAGGAGGAGGAGGAGGAGAAGAAGAAGAAGATGTCGAGCAAGAAGGAAGAAGAAGCTGTTGAGCAAAGAAGGAAGAAGAAAAAAAAAATAGTTTTTTATTTAGATTGAAAAACAAAACGAAAAACAAAATGAAAAACATAAAAAAGTTGTTTTGGAAATTTTTCACTTTTAACACTGTAGTTGTTTTTGTTTTTGTTTTTGTTTTCTAAATAAAATGGAAAACAAAATGGAAAACAATAACGAACGCGTATTCAAAATTGGATTTGGAAAACAAAAACGAAAACAGCCCCTGTAAAACGATACAGGATAGCCCCCTAGTATTTGAGGTGAGCCGATGGTTTTCATTGTTCATGAAGTCGGTCCGGCCCTACCATGTCAGGAGCACATGCATCTTTTTCATCAATTTTGGAACCATTCATTTATACAAATCAAATCAACTAATTAAAATATTTAATAAGCAAAGAATGAGTTAAAAACTCGAGGAAGACAAAACCACTAACCTCATAATAATTAATTAATTAATTAATTACAAAGATGATCAATCTAAAAACATCATCAACGAAAAGTTTGTCTTGTTCCCTCTTTATTACAACTTGATTTCTTTGCCTTGGGAGAGTTGGAGACAAGTCTCTGTCACCATCTTTAATTAATTCTACTTTTCTTTGAAGTCGAGAAGGTTTCCCCGATATGCAAATTTAACCATAATCTACTTGTAAATTCTTGGATGGAACGGAAGAAGAAATTCATTGAAAAATTTTGAGGGTACGCGTAGGGAAAAAGAGGAATAAAGATTAGGTTTTTTTTTAGTAAGGTTAGTTTTGGGATTTCAATGCGTGTACATAGCAAAATTGTTATTTTTAATATGAATAATGTTAGTTTCTCCAAAAAAAAAAAAAAAAAAAAAACCAATATTGACACCCGTTAATAAAAAATTTAATTATACAAAATATTCTACTAGGAATTTACTAATAAGGACAAATTAGTTTAAGTAAAAATAAACCAATATGTACATCTATTAATTATACCCATATCTTCAACTATATTCTCTTTATTAAAAAAAAAAAAAAAAAAATCAAAAAGTGGCTAGGTTTATTTATTTATTTTAAATATATAGAGTATAGACTCTTTATTTGGCTGATTTATTTGGTGGGTACTTATACAATGCATCAATTCATCACAGGTTATAGATTCTGATTATATTTTGTTTCTCCTCACTAAAGAAATAGAATCCATCTTCTCTCACCATCTAACTGCAATACCAAATTCCCAGTGCCATTCATTCTTCATCCAGAGCATATGCACACCGAGATAGTTGTTGTGTGACCAACAATGCATAACCAGTAGATCATCGTTGTTTTTGAATGCGTTTGTTATGGAAACTGTGTACTTAGGGTCCAAGTGAAATGCAAAAGCCGGTTGTTGTGTTTGAAACATCAAAACAACTAGTAGGATTATTATAATAATACTATTAGACATATTGGCAATCGAGAGAATAGATTATTCTGAATTGTATGATCAATATCAGTGGCTAAATATTTCTTTATTATTTTATTTTTTATTTTTTTGTTATGAACTCTATCAATAAACAAAAAAAGTGGGAAGTAATTTTTTTTTTTTTTTTTTTTTTTCTTTTTAAGATAGCAGTACATATCCCATTGTTGGAATAATGATCGAATTTTTGTGAATTCTCAATAGATGAAATTGAGTATGTTAATAACATAAGCGGGTTTATAAATAAAATGTATTAAGATGAATACATTCATTTAAATAAGGGTAATATTAGTATTAAGATGAGTGTTTATAGTAATAATTTAATTTTAAATTTTAGACATGGGTATACTTATAAATATGAGTGTGCTTAATATATGGGAGCCGATATTGACACCCATAAAAATGTTAAGTACACCCATATTTTAATAAAAAATTTAATTACAAATATATCCCAATAGAAATTTACCAAAAAGGACAAATTAGTTTAATTAAAAAAAATACTATTTACACCCATTGATTACACCCATATCTTCAACTACATCACTTTATTAAAAATAAAAAAAAATAAAAACACTAATTAAACCCTAATTCTATTTTTTTTTTTAACCCCTAAACTTTATTAAGAAGGAGAAGAACAGAAGATCAACGTAGTGCTTGAAAATGTAGAATGTTAAGGCTGTATTTGATGCTATGATCAAGGCTGTTCTCTAGCCTCCAAAGCTGAAGTAGCAAAAAGAAAAAATTGAGGATTTGCTTTGTTCTTTAATCGATTTTCAATTAGTTGATGATGCTCTCTTTCCTTGCAGCTTGTATTCTGTCCATTCTTATTCTTTCTTTTGTATAATTTTTCTGTTCTTGAGGTGCTTTATCCGGTTGTATGTGTTTGTTATGATTTTTACCAAGTTCGTAATTGAAATGATGAGAATGCAAATGATTTTTATCAAATGGGTGTTTTCAAATTTCAATTTTTGGTCTTATCATGTTCCAGTTTCTGTGTGTTTCTATTATTCTATTAATGTTCATATTTTTTTCATTAAAAAAAATTTTGAGTTACTTTAAAACAACTTGTTAATTCTATCAAATGTTCATGGATTGATTAATATTAGAAGAAAATTATTAGCTGTTTTTTCGATGTGTTGTTCGGTGATTTGCTTTTGAAGAACTTCAATTAAACTGTGTTGTTTGTTGCCATTTCATTCTTAGATTTCTAAAATTCCAAGTCGACTCCTGGAATTTTTTTTTTTTTTTCTTTTTATTGTTACAAAAGATGAGATGTGAAGCAGAGATTATATGTGTTATATTGAGGATCACGATATGTAGGTAATATTGAACCGTATGTTGTGGCACAATACAAAAGCCAAGAGCACGAAAGCAGTGTGGCGAGAGGTTAGTTATGATTTGTGTAGGAGCTGTGCATTTGTAAAATTGGGTGTGTAAATAACTTATGAGGGTTTATAAATAACTTGTATTAAAATGAAAACATTCATTTAAATAAGGGTACTATTGGCATTAAGATGGGTGTTTCTAGTAATGTTTTAATTTTAAATTTTAGACATGGGTGTACTTATAAATATGGGTGTGCTTATCATATTTATGAGTGTCAATATCCGTACCCTTAATATATTTATGGGTGTCATTATCCGTATTCCAAAAAAAATACTAAAAATCATACTCAAATAATTTTGTATATGAGTTGTCAACATCCTGTTAATCGAAATTGAGTGGTGTGATTTTAACAACTCACATATCACGTTATTTGGGTATTATTTTAATAAAAAAAATTGACTTTTGTTGTTGAGTTTTGGGAAAATTGCACAAAGTTACCCTAACGTTTCCCATTATGGTATAATATTCAACTAATGCTTTTAATTGCACAAACAACCCCTCCTTTTAGTCAACTTTAGTGAAAAATAGCCATTGACCATGATTTTTTTTTGAAAGCCCAAAATTGCCCTTTATTTAAAACATTATCTACTTTAAATTATTAGAATATAAAAAATAAATACTAAACATAATCCTTTTTAAATCAAAAAAATTCAAAAATAATATATTAAAAACAAAACAATTTAAGAAAACGTTATTTTGAGAAAATACAATTTAATAATATATTAAAAACAAAACAAAACAAAAAAAACGTTATTTTGAGAAAATATAATTTAAAATTATGCAAGTCCAATATGAATAGTAGTAATGTGCTACATATTTTTAAAATTTAAAACATTTTTTTTTATTTAAAAAGGATTATGTTTAGTATATTTTTTTTAAATTTTTGAACCAAAATATAATGCGTAATTTATATTGAGTCAAATTATTTTGTCTTATAGAGATGAACATTGAATAAATTTTCGGTGCTACTGTATTTTATTATGACAAATGATTATATTTTTATTTCAAAATTTTGATGATTTTATTTATATTTGTGTTTAGAATACTAAATATAATCATTTTTAAATAAAAAAAAATTCAAAAATAATATAATAAAAACAAAAAAAATTCAAAAATATGTAACACATTACCACTATTCATATTGAACTTGCATAATTTTAAATTATATTTTCTCAAAGTAACATTTTTTTTTGTTTTGTTTTTAATATATTATTAAATTATATTTTCTCAAAATAACGTTTTCTTAAATTGTTTGTTTTTAATATATTATTTTTGAATTTTTTTTTATTTAAAAAGGATTATGTTTAGTATTTATTTTTTATATTATAATAATTTAAAGTAGATAATGTTTTAAATAAAGGGCAATTAAGATTTTTTTGTAATAAAGTGTAGGGGCAATTTTGGGCTTTCAAAAAAAAATCATGGTCAATGGCTATTTTTAACTAGAGTTGACTAAAAGGAGGGGTTGTTTGTGCAATTAAAGGCATTAGTTGAATATTATGCCATAATGGGAAACGTTATGGTAAGTTTGTGCAATTTTCCCTTGAGTTTTTTAAAACAAACGGGTGCAAAAAGAATTTGTTTTGGGTGTCAATAGTCTCAGCCCTCATGTAAATATGTGGTGACTTGGGTTCATTTTTATCGATTTCAATTCTCGGTGACAGGCTGGCCGTGATGTCCAATCTGAATGCGGAATTCCCTCTTGTCCGTGCAATTTTCTGGTATATATATATTAAAAGCTATTCCAAGAGACCAAGACACAAAATTTGTGTTAAATTACATAAATTCAAAGATCAATATACACATACATGACAAAGACAATTTAGTTGAAACTTTACACGATCATCATCTCATCTTATATTTAATGTTCAAATTCACAAACTTTTGTTAAATAGAACTATAGAAGTTGTGAAGGCAAAGTGCCGACATATCATTCTCCAGGAGTTATGTTGAATGTATATATAATGTTTTGGCATGGTCATAAGGTATCAATTTGGTGTAGGGATGGCAAAATAACGATGGGGTCCCGTGGGGACCCGCACTTATAGAGTGGGGATGGGTTTCAATTTGGTGGTGATGTGGCGGGGATGAGAATAGATAATAAAACCCGCAATGGGTATGGGGCAGGGATGAGTTTTATAATCCCCGTCCCGCCTCTCTTAAAATATAATATTTATTTATTTTATTATTTAGTTCAATGTTTATGTTTTAAAATTATTGAATTTATTTGTTTAGTTTTGAGATTTATATTTATGAGATTATTTTCATTAGTTTTTTTGGAATTACTTTATATATTATATCATATTCATTGGGATATATGTTTATTATTTTAATAACATTAAAATATATATTTTTGACAAGATTTAAAAAATAATAATTATATAAATGGATTAAATGGGGTAAATTGGGTGGGGATGGAGAAAGCATACCCCACCTCGCCCTGCCCCGCTCCATCTATTGAGGGGTTTTATGAGGGGATAGGTTTTCAAAAAATAAATGGGGTGGGGTGCGGGGAGGGCCACCCTGCCCCGAACTCGCCCCATTGCCATCCCTTTGGTGACTTGCAAAATCTATATTAAAGTTTACAAATTTAATGATTTCACAGAAGATCATGAAATTTCACTTACCAATTTAGTTGAAATTTTCTAGATCAATCCCATTATCATATATTTAATGTTCAACTTCACAAATTTAACATGGATACCATCTAAGTTCTTATAACGATATTTGTTGAATAAAAGTGGTGATCATGAAACATCATTCTCCCGGAAGGCCGAAATGGTGTTGAAAATATATATAAAGGTTTTGGCATAGTCATTTGAGTCAAAAATAAGGGTATCGGTTTGTTGACTCACAAAATTTATCTTAAATTTATTGTAAATTATATAAATTTAACTCAACTCCATGGGTTTAGCTACAATACAGGAAACGTATTGTTAATAGATAGTTATGTGAGAAATATAGAATTAGTTACTTTCTAATTTAATTTTTATACACTATTAGATTAAAATCTAAATAGTAGAAATTGACCCAGCAACCATACAATCCTGAATAGTAGCTAAACCCTAACTTCATATGTTAGTGGTAATTTCACGGACTATGCAATTAACATCATAGATTCAGTATCAACTTCACCTACTTCACGTGGTACCCGTCCTAATCGTAGTGAAACCTTTTTTTTTTTACTGCTAAGGAAGAGCAGATAGATCAGAAGAAGTGTTTGATTGATTTACAGAAAAATATATGTATAACCAAAAGGAGTCAAACGCAAAGGAGTTTGAATGTTTGTTATAGCCCTAGTGTTTTTGTTGTTTTTCTTAGGGGTCAAGGAAAGTGCCCTTTCACTAGGGATTGTCTCATTGTCTCTCTGTGTCTGTACATCTGTAGAAGAAGACAATTCCTATATCAGATTTTCGGTGACTGTTGTCTAATAAGGACAATTGTAGGCCACCAAGGACCCCACTTGAATCCAATCACCCCCTGCAAAAAAAGAAAACAGTGCACTTATTGCAAATTAGAAAACTAATAATAAAAGTATACTCACAAGGAGCATAAAAAATACTTCATCATCTTCATTTTCTGTATCAAAACAATTGTAATGTTACATGAATGTATCTCTAATTATGAGACTTCGATCATCATTTCAAAATTCAAATTTCCTCTTTCAAAAAATTATATTATTTGTCTATTGATCATAGCAATAAAAAAAATTGTAGGTCCTTCAATGATTTCAATACTTTTTACTCTAAATCTGTCTTGTATGTGTTCAACAAAGGCTAGGATAAAACTCAGATGACATCTTAAAGGCTAAGAGGTCTTCAATAACCTGTGCCGACTTAGGATGTGTTTCGCTTTCTTTCAGGTCAGTGTTACAACCCCATACCCGAATTGCAAGTCTACGACACTTGGGAGATGACTGTTGCAAATATGTTTTGTACCAGTTGATAATATCGCTCTTGTTTAAGCTTTTGAGATCTTCCGCTTCCTTCTGTGACTGGTCGAACATATACCTGAAATGAATGATGAAGAGGGGATTTAATGATGCATATGGCAATGTAATGATATGCACACATGCTCGTAAGCTTGCATGCACGCATACAAGTAAAGCTAAAATGGAATTTATGACAATTTCACTATTTATCTATCCCAAAGCTTCAATATTTACATCCTTGTATGTTCAAGTGTAATCAATCACCATGAGTCAGAGCAACCGTGGTGTTTCAAGGAGTTGTCCAATGACTATGTACTTGTAAATAATATCTACACCAATCAGAAGCACGGATATAGTACCTTTTATCAGTGATCTGATTCCAAAATCGATTGGTTTCGTATAGGAGAGAGGGATCTTTCTCTAGTAGCTTTGCCATTAACCCACTTCTGTAGTTCTCAAAGGATTCATCATCAAGCCCTTCCTGCAATGCTATACACCGTAAAACACGGAAAAGCTTGTGCAGCAAATAATAAAAATATACACACTCCTCACACCGATTTCATATCCTTAATTCTTTAGAAGTCAATATTAAAAAAGAAAATTCACGACAGAATAGGAAAGAGAAAAGCCCTGTTAAACCTGGCAGCACAAAACATGCCACACAAATTAGAGCATGTGCAAAGACCAATTGCTAGAAAGCTCCAAACTCTAGCCAAATTTTAGCACAAATGGACTATTCTTGAAAATAGACGTTTTCAGATTCTTGTTCTTTCACAAGATTTATCGTACATTGCATGTCCATAGAAAAAATATCATAATATATTATTAGGGTCCCCCCGAATTGCAATATAACATGTGTATGTCACCACGTATATGTTCGACACAACAGATTATGATAGTTTTAACACGGTACATTGTTAAGCTTATAAATAAAGAATATTTAAGGCATAATACTATAAGTGCCTAATTATAGGAAAGCCATCAATTGCCGACAGACAGTCACAAAACAGCTGACAAAACTAACCAGTAAGAAGAAATGAACTTGTATGCTTACCAACAACTCGTCCAGGCCACTTATGAAGTTGTCAATTCTGTCCTGCAAGTAAATTGGGTCATACTTGGAAGACTGAACACAAAAGCAAAACCCAAAAACGCGATATGTTATCCTTGGGCTACTTTCAACAACATAACCAAGCTGCTCCTTCGTCCTATATTCCAAAAAAAATATAAAAAAAGCCGAATTTTTGGTCAACATAACTGCCAGCATAACCCAGTCACATTAATTACTTGAAGCATGTCTTCCATCCCTCGAGATAGATATAAAAGGGGAAAACAAGAAAACAGAACAATTCTACCATTACGGAGACTACATCCCTTTCATGCTCTTTTATAAGGTGCGTGCAAGCAGTTACAAAATCATTCTTTAAGCAGTTCATTTTTCTGTTGTCCTCTTACTCTTTTAAAGAAGAGTATCTTTCCTTAAACATTCCAATAAAGTAGGGGAAAACATATTCAGGTCAATTTCTGCCTCAAAAAATCTCGTATGCATATTGATGGCACCAAACATCATTTCCAAATAAACAAGAGTATTCTTAGACCTAAGAACTAGCACAAATAAAAAACTGAATAGAGGTCTTCTAATCCATTGCTTAAAATAAGAAAATAGATAAATCATTATGAAATGACTCCACTCTTAGATAAAATCACCTGAGCTGATTAAAACATGGTTCCTCAACAATTTCATCAAAAAGATCTATAATAGCCTTCATTTTTGTCAATCCCTTCTCCTTCTCTTGTTCAATTTGAAAATAAAGCTGCAATGCAAAATTAAAACCAAAATCAGGAGAAATATGGAGGACGGGATCATAAAAACATAACTGAAGAAGAATTAAATGAATAATTAGTCCACTTTCTGCTACCTCAACCACAGAGTTTGTTTCACACTCATTCTTCACCCTGACATTTCTTACAAGGTTGGCACCAGAGGGAAGACAGATCACACTCTCTTGATGCCTCATTTCAGCTGGCAGTGGTTGCACAGAAAAATTATTTTTAAATATCATTGATATCTGAAGTGCTTCTTCTTCTAACAAATTTCCATGGCAAAGGCCCTCAATATACAGCTGGAAAATGTGCAGTTATAATAATTAGTACCTGAACAAGAGCCAATCTTGCAGCAAACTAAAGGATTCGTAAGAAACACATGAAAACAGAAACCCAGAATTCATTTAATGAGGTTGATTGTTATCCATGAAACATTGAAACCAGAAACCCAAAATATCTAATTAGACTAACATATATCCTCAATGATGTTGCATGAATTAGGGATTAGAACCGATAATGCAACAGGTACAGAAGCGTGTAGCTCAACCCATGATTGATAGTTTAGACTATTAGAAGGCACTGTAGGTGGCTCTGAGGAATCGAACTCCAGACGTCGTGAGAGAAAACCACAAGTTGACCGCTTGACCAACCCCACAGGATTATGTAAACAGGTAGATATAATGATAATTATCAAGAATTTTCTGCAGAAATTATAAATATCTAATATGTGTAGTCAATTGTGTACCTGTGAACGAAGCTCAGGAATAAATGCTTTTAAATCAGCAAGAGAAATGTCATTAAGTAAACACAACTTCTCATCTACATTGTAGAAACTCTGACATAGCACTTGTAGTCTCAGGTATGATGAATGGCTTAGAGGCTTCATATTGGTATTTTTCAGACTTCTCTCCATATTTTCTTTAATAACCTGATAAATACAGTGTTAGTGACTTAGTTATTTCACAGAAACCAAAAACCAACAACAAGATAACTAGACTCTTCCGAACTATATAAAACATGAAGTTTATACGTAGCATACAGTTGAGTGATGGAAATATAGAGGTTCATTTCAGCATTAACTTATTATAGTTAAGAAACAAAAGAACTTTATTAGTTAGAAAATAGTACAAAAATGGCAAAATTATGCAGCATGAACAGATATTGGTTATTACAAAACCAAATCAAATTTCTTGAGTATGCAAGGTCAACTAATTAAACTGCAAGCTTGCAAATATGCCTTTGTTCTCAGATGAACTCCTGTGAATATAACTTCAAGTTTTCAAGTTGATAAATACCCTTCAGATCATGATGATTAAGAGAATAAAATAACGTACGACTTCAAAAAATTTCCAATAATGACCAAATACAGCACATGAACTTTTTCAAGAATGAACAAATCCAACACATGAATTTTTCAAGAATGACCAAATACCGCACATGAACTTTTTCAAGAATGAAAATATACAACACAAGAAGCAAAGAAGACATAGAAAAAAGTACAGTAAACTAGACGAAAAAGATAAACTACACTTACCTTAAAACGATCATCGGTTGGCAAAAAGGATTTGCCTACGGCCAAAACCTTCGATAAGAGAACTGGAAGCTTATCATTGAAACCATAGACCTTTAGTTCCAACTTGTCACTGAAGAATGACACTGATGTTTCCAACTTGGCAACACTAGCCTGGTGACAAAAAATGATAGTTTCTGTTAACCTTGGTTGCCACGTATAAATGAAAGTTGAGCAAAATGAGAGGGCAAAAAGTGAATAAAATTAAATAACTAATAATTATGATAAACAAGGAATGAGAAATAGTCAAATATGAGTATCTGCAAACAGGGATCAAAGGAACTAGGACCATTATTCAAGCAAAAATCATTTAAAAGATTCTCACATTAATCTACAATAGGTTGGGAATTGAGTAAAAACTTAATAACAGAGTAATCAAAATCAAGGGATGTAAAATAAGAATGTTAAGTAAGAAATTTCTTTCATACTACTAAAATAAAAGGTACTTTAGAGGAAAACATCACCCAATCTTAAAAACAAACTTATTTTCTTATTTAACAATTAAATAGTGTAAAAATTATGCTGATGGTGCTGGAAGTTTCTATCTTCGACTTGTTGGTTCGATTTTGATAGTGCCCAAATTTGGGCATGTAACTGGGCATATGAAACTAACCACAAATGGGAAACACTCAGTGAGTTCTTCTCAGTGTGAGCTGTTCTTGAAAAAGGTTTGGTTCAAAATCAAAAACTTTTATTAAGAGGATAGCAAAAAACAAAGACAAAGGGTGAACCAGCGTTCCACAAAAGCAAATCCACAATAAAATTGCAACTGCACAAAAAAAAAAAAAAAAAAAAAAAAAAAAAAAAAAAAAAAACCTTTATCTGACACACTAGAGTGAATAATATATAAAAACAAAGATTAGTTACTGAGAATCAACAAAAGGAATAAATTAAACATTTACACAAAATCACACAAGCAACTAACCTGGTATATAGTCTCATTCAGCTCATCCTTAAGAAGGTGAATAAATAGTTCAGTCAAAACACAACTCTTTATGTTACTGTATCCTCCCTTCAGATTTATACGGAAATATGTATTTGCGCGTGGTAGTTTAAAAGTATTGTCAAGCTTGTACCAGAACTTGATTAATGGTTCATCAATTATGCATACAGGAGAAGAGACATTTGCTAGATCACTAGATGTGCTACTGGCTCGAATGGAAAAATCAAGTGGAATGAACTCATTCTTTGAAGGCAGTTGTAATGAAACATCAATTTCATGAGGATCCTTCCATAATTCCATTAAACTTGGGGAAATATCTTCCTCAGTATAACGTGATCCAAACCAAGGCTCACAATGGAATTCTGAAACAGCAGAAAAGATGAACAGGATGTTAGCTCAATCATTTTACAGAAAAGTTCTAGTAATACAATATAAACAGGATTAAAATTTTAAATTAATAAATAATTAACCTTGTGACTTAATGGATGTTTTTGATACTACATCGATCCTCATGTTTTCTGGCTTGAAGAAACCCAGCACATAATTTATCATTTCCTCATCCCACACCTTGTACACATAGTCCCCATAAATAACATGTTCTGCTGGATAAACAAGCAAATTCTCTGCAATAACATAACATGTAGTGATGATTGTTCAGAGAGTAATAATATAACCTGAACAGAAAGGAAAAACATGTATAATTGTTTTGCAATTGTGTAGAAATCCATGTTAATCAATTCTACACTATTCCTCAAAAAAAAAAAAAAAAAAAATTCTACACTATTTAAAGCGTTAAGGTCCTGGACCTTTACTAATAACCAGTAACTTAGCATATCATAGAAAGTATTCCTAATCTGTTGACATTTATCATAATGATGTAAAATGTCATTTAGTAATTATTAGTTAATACATCTATATCCAAGTATTTGAATTCAATAATTATTAGGTAATACATCTATATCTAATTACATGGCATGTACCGGATATTTCGTGTTGGCACAGTAACCTCAACAACATTTTTAAATTTGCAAAAGTTGTCCTGTTCCAACCCTGCCCAGCCCAACAGCTTGTTCTAATTATGTACATCACTATCAGAGGATGGGATGAGGGCCACAAAAAAAGTGTATAATAAACCCACGAAAGAAGAAAGAGGAAAGGAAAGAAAAATCTGAAGACCAATTGAAATTGGAATTCGACCTCAATTCTCAAATGAACAGAAATATACAGAGCCAAAGCAATCGTATGAAGCAAATTAATAGATCCTTAATCTTAGATACAATGAGCTAAAATAATTAGATGCAAGAAGAAAATTCAGCCAAGCAAAACCTGCAAGCTCTGCAGCATAATCATCCTGAGGTTGCTCCTCTGCAAATCTGAATTCCATGTTTGCAATATCCTGGAGTTCCTTAAATATCCATTCTTGGGGAGAAACTTGGCGCAATAACTTAAGGTATTGATAGACATAGCCAATAATGTCGAAGATCTGCAAAATAATAATATTCATATAACAAAAGAAACCGATAATAATGAAGAAATGATAAAACAAAAGAGATGCACATATGATATAAATTGACATAATTAATATACAACATGTATTAGAGTAGTCAAAGCAACACCTAGCAGCAATAGCAAGGCTGGCAACCAGGACACCGAATGACATAATTAATATACAACATATATTAGAGTAGTCAAAGCAACACCTAGCAGCAATAGCAAGGCTGGCAACCAGGACACAGAACCTAGAAAATCCTAAACTTGCTACAGAGATGCAACAAAACAATAGAACCTAGTAAATCCTAAACTCGCCCTTCAGAAACAGGCAAACAGCTGTACTTAATCTATCAAACATGCCAAAATAGAACTGAATGGTCCTCATCCAGCAATTACCTAGCATGATTAAGGTTATTAAGCTAGCATGGTTCCCCACTATTAGACAGTTATTGTTTTAACATGCAGTAAGAGATGGATCACGGAATGGGATAAGAAATAAATACCTTTTCCAGCCCAGAGTCTGTCAGATGTATGGACATGCCAAAGATATAACCTATGGATGATCGGTGCATTCCTTCATCCCCAACACCAGCAGACACAGAAGTTACCCATCCTCTAGCTTTAAGAAAGGAATGTAAGCTTCCTCTGCCCTCTGAAAAATATAAACTTGGTGCTCAAAATTGTAATTGGAGCTCAAAACACATCTCTTGAAATATGAATTTATATGAATTAGACAATAGGGTAGAAAGGTCCTTCAAAATAAGCAAAATAGCTTGCAATCCTTTGCCAGAAAGCTGTGCCATTCAAATGAGACACTTAAGGAGGTAGGTAGTAGGTACTACAAAACCCTCTCTTTTTGGTTATTTATAAAACTTACAATCCACTACAACTCGTCCCTTCAAAAATTGCAATAAAACTTTGCTTTGTCGAATTGCTAAATCATCAAATAAATATCCTTTTCTATGAACAGTAACCAGTTAAGTTGAACATTTTATACATCAACATTAAGAGGGAATTTTGAATAGAAGAGAAAACATATATAGGGGAATCTCTTTATTCAGGGACAGCATAGAACAGGCAAACAAAGGAAATGAGAGCTCCATCATGACCAAACCTCATGATTAGGGGATTGTTTAAAAAGCAAACAGACTTCCTCTCACACACACACAAATACACATACACAGTTCCTAAATTAAATTTAACATTAATGAAGCGATGCAATGATATCTTACCATGTCCCAAGAGATGGGCTAAATAATCTTCAGACTTCTTCAGATAGTCTTGACGAAGACAAGGCAGTGTCCATGTTAAGTCAAGGATATTAACATCTTTAACAGCCTCCAGCCTATAGAGTTGACCAGCTTTCCAGATAGGCCCTTCCACACTAAACTTGGGTTTTATATTAGAACCTTTTTTTATATTGGAAAACAATTCTACAACCCAGCTTTCAAGTGTATCCAGTGGTTCTGCAGCAATTGGAAGCATTATTATCAGGACAAACATATTTAGCATACAATTGCCTCTCAGAAATTTCCTTCAGTTTCTACCACAAGAAGCATGGTAAAACCACTTTTAAAACTTAACACACAAAAGCGACCCAAAATAGTATGTTTAAAGAATATATTCCACACGTTTCTAACAGAATTATGTCCTAGAGAGACTAAAACAGAGAGAGAGAGAGAGAGAGGAGAGAGAGAGAGAGAGAGAGAAGGCCATCCATAATCATCTGACCAGCTAGACAGTTATCGAAGGAAATGCTGAGGTGTGGTTTAGTGAATAACTGATCCAAGACTTCCTTAATTCACAAGATCCATGATTACCAGAGTCCAAGATCAAAACCTTTAAGGAATTGATCTACTTGACCATCAGATTGGTCAAAAGCTTTATAATAGAGAAGAGGTGTTGCCACCACCACATCTAACAACTTGAAAAGCTTCAACTCTCAGCCCTAGGCCATCACCAGCACCAGTATAATATTGCCAGTGCACCCCATTAAATCACAAACCAGACAGTTGGCATCACTAAAACAATGCGCTATCATGCTGCCAACTCAATCCCAATGGCTAATTACACGACAACTCATTACCATTCCCATATCCACCAACAAATGCTTTTCACTTTGGTATGCATCCCCATTTCCACTCTGACACCCTCATTTCATTTGTTAAGAATACCTCTTCAAAGGCAACAGAATTCAATATTATTTATAAACAACATCGATACTTCAAATGGCAACAAGATCGAGGAATTCAGTAACAGAACTAAAATTCCTGATACCAATTCCATTCTCTCTCATCCAAGCACACCCTTAGCAGTATATTACATATTATGTAGAATTACAAAAGGAAAACTGTACCTCCTCCAATGATAACTAGCTTCATTAGTCCACCGTGGTAAAAGTCTTTGTACAATTTCAAAATCTGCTCCCGCAAATCGATCCCTTTCTCCATTGCATCAAACAAGCTCTTCTTATTCCCTTACATGTCAGAAAAAAAGACATAAACACTTGGATAATATTTTCAACAAATTGGAACAAATGAAAGCAAGCTTACCCCAAAAAAATTTGTTAAAAGGGTGACCAGTTCCAGATGTATGGCATTGAAGTTGTTGAAGGCGGCAAGCATCGTTTTGCAAAGCCTGGTTAAATTCTATTGTCCATTTTGGTTCATATTGTGATATACAATTGCAACAAAGGATAGGTAACCAACCCAATGAAATTTATAACTGAACCAAATTAAAATGAAGCTCTTTATTAAGAGGAAAAAACCACTGTACTGAGCAAGAGTTTAAATACCTGAATCTACAGCAAGTACCTCACGTTCCATGGCTTCCATTTTCATGAGGGGTGAGATAAAAAACTGAGAAAATCTGATAAAGCAAAGGACCGATATAAATATCCAAAAGGATACTGACAGCTATGTTTGTTTTAGGCAGCATATGACAGCTATGTATTAAGGGATTTATAAAAGACTAATTCGGTTTATACTACTACAATATTTAAAAGTATGGGGTAAGAATCATGCTACTTAACCACACATATTGCAATAGCAACATACATTGTGTAAAGCATAATTATTCATTAGATTAGACATCAATGAAAACAAGTATAACAAACCTGTATGTACTAAATCAGGTATTGGTAAAATATGATTTATGCAAGGGAAAAAAAAGAGACATCTAAAGGAAACATAACAAATACAAATAAGTTTAAAGAAAGACTTTTTTCCAAAAAGAACAACTCTAAGCTTAGATTATTGTTCATAACATAAATATCATTATTGTACATGTTTCATAAACATGGAATTGGGAAAACAGAAAGCAAGAGAAAGAGAGCAATGCTGCTCAACACCACTGTGAAAAGGCATTAAAGGAGGAAAAAACAGGGCTACAATCTAAGTAATTCAGTTCCAAGAATTCTATGAATAAAGAAATCAGAATCTACCTCATTAAAGCACCCTTAAGAAACTCTGGTTTGACTTCAAAATGGTAACAAGTATGCTCAGTTTCCGTGTATGCATTTGACGAGCCTCCGTGCTTGGACAAATAACTATCATACTAGCACAGAATAGAGTCAAACTTGTAGGCCATCCACATCCATATCAGTGATCACAAAAACCTCACTACTCAGACACAGATAAAGAAGTATGCATAACGTTTTGAATTAAATAAAATGAAAATCATGAGATTCAAGCAAATTATAGTTAACTACAATCATACACCCAAATAACAAAAATTATGCTCCTTTTAACTTTTTCAATAAAACTGATTTTAGCTCACAAACCTCGTTTTCGTCAGGAAACTCAGTACTCCCCATGAAGAGCATGTGTTCTGTGAAAAACGAAAAACAAATAGACAATAGACAATCTCAGCTCATTAAAATTAAGATGGGTAAAAACGAAGCCAGATTACAACACTGCTACTACACTACTGCAAAGCTATATAACGATCGAACCTAGAAAATGAGCCAGTCCTTGGGCCTCGACAGGATCCAAAAAACTTCCCATTCCTACACACATTGCTGCAGCCGCCTAGAAATTTTCACAACACACACCAATTCAATTTCCAAACTTTCGAAAACTCAAAAATCCAATCGAAAAATAAAGATAAAACGAAGAATATCCCTTCAACTTCAACAATTAATCAATTTCCTAGCTTTCGGAAAACAAAAGATTAAAAAACCTAACCTTCTTCGTCTGCGAAGAAGAATCTCTCTTTTCTTTCCCTTCCTCTTCCTCTTCCTCTTCCTCCTCATCCTCATCCATTTCGTCGTCGTCCTCGTCGTCTTCGGATTCGTACTCATCGTCGTCTTCGTCTTCTTCGTCTTCGGTATTGTTTTGTAGGGCTTTGGAATTGCCAATTGCGTCGTCGGAGTAAATCTCGGGATCGTGAACGAGGAGAGCAGAGAGACCGTTGTCGAGCTCTATGATTCTGTAGAGTCTCCTGTCGTACGGTGACTTTATTACGGTTTCGTCCGATGATGACCGTATGCGTCCGTTTTCTGCCATCTCTTCTTCTTCTTCAGTTGCTGCTTCACTCGCTGAATAAGAAAAAGACTGCTTGCTTCTTCAGCTAGAACAACACACCTGTTTATTCCCCTCCCTCTAGTCTCTATATATATGAGACAATGGTAAAATTTCCAAACGGTACCTATTGATTAAACTATCATCAATTTCAGTTCCCATTTTTGAAGAATAAATATATCAGTCCTTATAGTTTTGAAAGTTACTTTACTTCAATTTATATTAAAATATTCTGCACTGGAATTATTATGGGCCACTTTTTTGGTAAAGGAAAAAAAAAATTATATTAGAATATTCCATTTGGACTCTTGTATTTTGCATTTAAGTTATTTATTAATGATAACATTTTGACGAAAATTGAGGTATTTCAATGATAAACCTTCAAATCAATGAAAGTGCACGGTGAAGAATTAAGGGCCCGTCCTGTAACGTTTTTCAAAGGGTGTTTTTGTTTTTGGATTACGAAATAAAAATGAGAATGAAAACAGTGTTTTTGGTTTCAGTTTCGAAATCCAAATACGCGTCTGGTAGCAAATCCTGGAAGTTGTATTCCGAATATGAAAACGTAAAAAACGCGTCTGGTATCATTTTACATGCCAATATTAATGAGTTGAATTTTTATTTTTATTTTTATTTTTTTGGTCAGATATGGGCAACACCCAGAGCAGGAAGAGAAGAATTTCTCTAATTTTTCAGATTACCTTTATTTTTGTTCAATTTTTACACTTGATTTTGATGAGAAATATTTCAAATTAATATGTTTTCACAGCAACAACAACAACCATGGAGGTACCAGAATTCTACCGAGATTTCAACCAAATTCAATGAAGAGCTTTAATAAAGCCAGATTCAACCAGATCTGACGAACGGTGGACGGGATCTGAACCAGATTCAACCGTCCGAGCTGCTTCTGCTGTTCCCGTTCCAATCCATTCGAAGGGGAGGTGCATCTTCATATCAATCGATGGACCCATCATTAGCAGCAACTGGAGACTACCGAGGATCTGGTGCCGATAGAAGCCATCGGACGGCGGCGCGAGCACGTCGGTCGGGAGGCGGAGATCAGGTAGTGGTGGCGTCGAAGAAAGAACTTCGCGAAGCTTGTGGCAGCTGTGACGGTGTCAGAAAAGAAGAAGAAGAAGAAGAAGAAGAAGAAGAAGAAGAAGAAGAAGAAGAGAGAAGCAAAGGAAGAAGAAGAACAGTGATGGAGAGATTCGAAGAAGAAGAAGAAGAGTGACAATGAAGAAGAGAGAAGGAGAGGAAGAAGAACAACGGTCTGGAATAAGAAAGAAGAAGAAAAAAAGAAAAAAAAAAATTGAGTTTTTATTTAAAGCGAAAAACAAAACGAAAAACAAAATGAAAAACACCAAAAAGTTGTTTTGGGAATTTTTCACTTTTAACACTGTTGTTGTTTTTGTTTTTGTTTTTGTTTTACAAATAAAATGAAAAACAAAATGGAAAACGATAACGAACGCATATTCGAAATTGGATTTGGAAAACAAAAACAAAAACAGCCACTGTAAAACGATAAAGGACAGGCCCTAAAGCGTTTTGTTGCGTTTCCAAGAACGAAAAAATTGGTGGTTGTTTCTCAATTGATGATTTTAAAATATGGTAAATTGCACAAACTTCCTTTTATATTTAAGAGATAAAACAAAATATACAAGGAATTTTCATAATTACAATCAGACCCCTTTCCATTAGTCAACATCCGTGACTTTTAACAGTTGAATAAAGTTGATGTGACTTGACATATGAAACTATTATGTACTAACAACAATATGTAATAACCATCGGATGTATGTCATTGTTGGTCTTCAACGGTCATTTTGCATGGCCTATTTAAAACAATATGTGTCATGGTTTTTCGGATGAGTAGGGTTCATAAGTTTGCTTATCACTATAATAAATCCCGCTTTGTTTGCTTTGTTGGTAGCATTCCACACGTACATGCTTGAGAGTTGCCTCTAAACCAAGGATGGAGGCTAGAACGGGCTATAGCCCGGTCCAAAATTTTCAAAAAAAAATAAAAATTACATATATATATATATATATATTATGTATTAAATTAATTTATACTTTCTATTTTTTTCAACCCAAATATTCAGGACATTTCTTTTCAGCCCAAATATAAAATTCTAAACTCATTTAGTCCAAACACTTTACTTAGTTTCAAGCCGAATGGGCCCAACTATTCAAATAGTAATATTTAACCAAAATACAACTCCTCCAAAAGAGAAACAAGTTAAAAACTAAATCTAATTACACACGAACACCATTTTCCTTTTTTTTTTTTTTTGCAAGAGATTAGAGACTCTATTTAATCACTAAGAAACCAAATTGAACATCTCTAAACTGAAGTCAACATCTGACATCTCCAATCCAACAGCCAAGGTAAAAATTTCACTTTTTCCTCCTTTCTCTTTGTTTGATTTTTGTAATAATTTTATCTTTTGTACTCAATATACCACAATTTTAGTTTTTAAGGTTTTTACGAAAATCCTCTAATTTGTAATTCTAAAAATTGTTACCAATTTTTTTTAGTTATTCTCACCGTTAGAAAGTGTTTGGTTATAAGAAATTAGATTGTTTTATATGATTTTGGTTGAATGAAACATATTCACTATCTTCAAAAATTTCTAGAAGAAAAATTGGAGTTTTAATCTACAAGCTGTAACAACTGAGTCTCATCTCAAGTCAGGTACTCGGGTAAGAGATGATGAGATTTATAGATGTAGAATTAAATTATTTATAAAAAAAAAATATATATATTTACATATTTCATGTTATTTGGATGATTTTTGATTGAGTTTGTGACTTTGCCTGTTTGACACCGGTCATCATTGTTCTTAGAGTGAAATTCATTTTCGTCTCTCTAGTTTAACCTAATTGCCAAACTAGTCCCTCGGTTTTCAGTATTATGTTGACAGATCCCTCTAGTTTCCAATAATTTGTATTTCAGTCCCTACCGTCCAATTCCGTTAGGGTTTCTTAGAATTTCGTCAGGTCAATAAGGGTAAAACAACATTAGAGGTTCTAGAATCTTATCTGACCAAGGGGTATATTGGTATTTTATAAATTAATTTAAATGATAAATATTAAAATATTAAAAGATAAATATTTACATAAATTAAAAATAAATAAAATAAAATAAAAAGAATTAAAAAAGAGAATATTAAAAAAAATTTAAAAAAAATTACAAATCAAACAAAAAAACAATTATTTAACCTATTATTGAAATAAAAAATTATTATTAAGAATTTTTTTTACAAAAAATATTAAGAAATTAAGAATTATATATATATATATATAATAAATATACTTGTAATATATTTTAAAAAAAAGTCTTCGGTCACCAGCACCATCAAACCAAACCACCATTATCATCACCAAACCATCATTATCGTCAAATTCCAATGACCAACACCAAACCACCATCATCAAATTCCAGTCTCCAACACCAAACCATTACCATCATCAACCACTAAAGCCTAATTGAGAACCCAAAATCAAAATCAACCAATGCCACCACCCCCAATCCAAACCCCGCACTTCTCATCGCATTTGCATCTGTCTCTTTATTGCATCTCATCTTCAACTTGACTCAATCTCGCATCTGCATTCATCTTTTTTTTTCTCTCCTTCTCGATCTCGCATGAAGATCCAGCGTCCTTCTCTGTAGATCGAGATTTGGTGGTTGGTGGTGGGTTTGTTTGGAGATAGACGACTAGAGAGAAACAGGAAGATTATAGAGGCAAAAGAGATTGGTTGCAAATGAGAGAGATGGTGGGGCTTGGTTATTTCTAGGTTTGTGATGATTATGGGGTTTTTGGAAATCTAATTAGGGGGTTTGAAATCTGATGAAGGGGTTTAGTGATTTGATTTTGGTTTTTGTTTGATCTTGGTGATTATGTTTGACAATGGTGGTGCAGTTTGATTTGGCGAGGGCAGGTTATGTTTGATTTCGGTGTTAGAAGGTGGAGGATTTAGTGGGTTTCTGGGTTGGTTCTGATTTGTAGGTTCTGGGTTTGGTTATGGATTTGGCGAGGGCAAGCATGATTGTGATGAACTGATGTTGATTCGTTTTTTTTTTTTTTTTTTTTTCTTAATTAAAAAGGAGAGATGATGGTGATGGTGATAGTTTAGGTTGAAGAGGGGCATTTTTGTCTTTTAATTAATTTCAACAGTTATAAGGGGCAGCATGGTCATTTGACCTTTTGACCCTGTCAAATTCTACTTTTTCAATGGAAATCTTAGCAGAAGGATTAAACGAGATAATTCTGAAAACCAGGGAACCAGTTTGGTTATTAGGTCAAATTAGAGGGACGAAAATGAATTTCACCCTTGTTATTATATCATCTTATTCGTAAACCATTTATATATATAAATTGGAAGTTGGAAGAAAGAAAATCTTGATAATTGTCCATGTTTACTGCACTTATTTTTCATGCTCTTTATCCGGTGTATGCATATATCATTTTTTATTGATAATTTATAATCATATACTTTATATATATATATATATATATATATATATATATATATACAGATTTTCTATTATCAGTTCGTTCTGACAATAAATATATTAGGACGAAGGATGTGGACCACTAGATTTACATATTTTAACTCAAAGTGTATGTACTTGTCAAAACTTCTCCATAATCCATGGTCCATATTCTTCATCCTGATATATTTATTGTCAAGACGAACTGACAATAGAAATACTGTATATATATATATATATATATATATGTAGGTTATTATGTAAAATCATAAAAAATTAAAGCAAAAGAAAAATATTTTGGATTTATTCTTGAAATCAAATAAGAATCAATCATCAAGTAAAATAGCTTCTTCATCAAATGTTGATGCTCCAATTATTGAGAATCAACATGCTTCTGAACCTAATAGGGTTGAAGTTAAAAATGTTGATACTAGTGCTCTCGAACCTAATCCGAGGTTACGTTTTCCTATAGCGGCATATACTGTTAATTGTCATGATGATGTTCGTAGAGGATATATTATTGATACTTTCAAACAAAATGGGGTGTCAGATGATGCTATCCAGCTAAGGCTATTCCCTTTCTTTCTACTGGATAAAGTCAAAGCTTGGTTGAACTTGTTACCTCTGGACTCAATCATGACATGGGAGAAGCTCCTCTTATGTCGTGATTGAGCTCGAAGATAACAAGTTCAATCAAGATTTGGTTGTATCCTATAGAGAGAATGAGAATAGCCTTAGTCGGATAACATCATTTGACACCCCATTTTTGGGTGTTCAGATCCTTTTTGTCTAGACCACCAAACTATATCATTGTCACAATCATCTGGATTATGGTTGGCTTGATTTCGAAATTGTTGACGGCTACCGTCGGTCTTGTTATGGAAGATGTGCTCTAATCGATCATTGGCATTACAAAGTCACGCAATGCTCTACCATTATCGTTTTGTGGCCTTGCTTATATGATCTCAAATTAGGATCCATTGCGGCTCTATTTCTTTCTTCGTCTCGATTTATTGCTTCTTTTATTTTCTGACGAGCCAACTTTTCTATTTCCAGATCGAAGTCTAAAAACCACAAATTGTTACTCCTTGTATGTTGGTGCATACAAGGAACAATCTACCTAAAACAAATTAAACAAAAACACAAACAAAAATCCAAAGTAGTAATAAACCTAATTGGTATTAAAATTAACAAAGCGCACAATCCCCGACAGCGGCGTCATAAATTGACACAGGCTAAAGTTACTCGTAATCGTATGAAGCCGGCGCATACAATAAAGTGAAAGTAAATTATTGTTCCAACGGGGATTGAGATGCTAAGTACCAAAATATGTTAGGTACACTACTATTTGGAAAATATGTGATTATCAAATAACTACAAATTAAACTAACTAAAGGCAACTATTAATTAATTCAATAGAATTAAGTCAAACCAAGCAAGAATGATTCAAGATTTATGATGGGATAGCTAGGGTTCAATTTCACCAAACCAATCCTATTAGACATTTAAGACAACCAATTCATTAAATAATGCAAGAGAATGTTAAGGACCGTGTTAACCCTTTTTTTTTTTTTTTTGAACAATAAACAACTTTATTGAAGAGACAAGGAACAAACACCATTGTAAGGATTCCCATATTTTAATTGGCTTATTTTGTGGACAAACCACGTGTTGGGGATTATATGTAAGGGTAGATTAAGTGATTGATATTCAAGCTCAAGACCCTCTCATGTCCTCAAGGTTGATAAGCACCAAAGGTAAATTTCTATGTGCTTAATTTGCTTTGAAGAGATTAGTTGCACACACACACTCACATCTCATGCTTAATTCATTTTCTTGTATGTTGTGTTTGTGTTGTTAGTTTGTGCATTCATGATCATATATCATCTCTTCTTGCATAAGTATTGATTGCATCTTGTGTCTTTAATGTCATACCATATTAGGCTTTTAGGATGCATCATGTTTTACCTTTTTACCCTTGCATGTGCTTTTGGGTTCAAAGGAGTGGGCTCTGCTGTGCGTTGGACGTCAAGCGCCGGACCAGCGCAGATCGCCCAGTGGTCTGTCGCTGGTCGTGCGCTGGTCCACCAGCGCACCATGAAAATGGTCTATGCGCTGGTGGTGCGCTGGACGTCCAGCGCAAGCTGAACAGCGCACAACGCACAATCAGGTGCGATTTTTCAAAATGACCTCACTCCACTAGAGTTGCCTATATAAAGTCTTCTATGTTTTTAGGTCGTCTAAGAGAGTCAAAAATATCATATATTTTCCTTAGAACATTTTTCAAGAGAAAAATCATCCAAAGAACTCTCCTTTAACCACTCAAATCAAATCCCTTTTGCATCATATTTCATATTGCATCTTCTATTACTATATAGAATGCATCCATGATTGGATTTGCATCATCACAACTTGCTTGGTAAGATTTTGATTAAGTTCATCTTATTTGATTATTTTTATTATCAAGCTATTCTCTTTAATTTACTTGTATGTTTTGATCATATGATAAATACAAGATTAGAGAATTAATTGTGATGAATTGATTGAGTGTTGTATTGTGATAGATATCTAGGTTTTTATAATCTATGTTTATCTAAGCTATTATGACATGTCATTTAGCACTTGATATCTAGGATTGATTTTAATTGATTATCTCATCATCCTAGATAAGCATCTAAGGTTCCCTAGCCTTGTTTGTTATTTGAATATTCATACATATTCACATAGGTTGCATAATCTCTTCTTAGAGAATTAAGACTTGAGGCTAAGAGTGCTTAGGCCTCAAGCAAATTGGAATAGGGTTGCTAATAAAGGCCCGCAGGGTAGAAGTGAGGGGTTACAGACCGGATTGTTAGACGAGGTCTACATAGGTTGTAAACTTCATTTCAATTAGTGATTTCGAGTTCCGAGTGTGGCGCACTATACAGCCCGTGGTTTTTCCCAGTGGTTGGGTTTCCACGTATACATCAAGTGTCATTTTAATTCCGCACTATATTACACTTGCTTGTATTTTTGACTAGTAGGGTCATTTTCGTAATATTGACTTGTATGCGAAAATTGGGTAATAATAGCTAAAATCTATTCACCCCCCCCCCTCTAGATTAATATATTGATAACACGTCTCGAGTATTTAGTTATTTACAACCATAACAAACATAGCATCACTAGCTGTGAAGAAATAACAATGAAAAACAAAAGCAAGAACACAATAGAGAGTTAACAATCACCCCACTCAACTAAATCCCTACACATGTTAGACCCCATTTTCGCAAGATTGTTCGCAAAAGCATTAATGGCTCTAGAATTATAGACTATCACCATTCCTCCCAATAAATCACCAAAACATTTCGAATATCATAAATTGTGTTGATGTGATTAAGACAAATGAAACCCTTCTTATTAATCCATGAAACCGCCGTCTTCGAGTCACTAGTTATGATAGTATCACACCCCACCAAAAAAGGTTTAGAAGAACATAGTTGACAAGCCTTATGGATGCTAATATCTCTGCCAAATTTGATCAAGAATACCCACGTGCAAATAGAACAAACACAAGACTTTCCTTTTACAAGCTCTCAACACCCCAACAATACCAGTCAGGGCTGGTTTACCTCTCATCGAACCATTTACATTAAATTTTAAGACTTCACGTGTAGAGGGAATCCACTCCTCAAGCTTGGTTTTCTTCACTGGTTTAGTTTCTACACAAAGAACCTTTAAGTTCTAAATCATCGAAGTGATGGGGTCTCTTGAAGCAATTTTAAAAATGACCGTGTCAACTACTTAAGCTGTATTTGCCTCCGAATCCTTAAAAATATGTTGGTTTCTCATTTCCCACACCATCTCACCACAGTGTAAAAACCGAACCCTAAACTCTTTCACTTCTCTTCGATGGACACAAACCAGCCCAAGTTTCAAACCAGTCCATTAACGACTTTAAAGAATAGCATCACACATCCCACCTTAGTATGTAATTCGTCCAAACCTTCCAAGTCCATTGGCAATGAAAAAAACAAATGATTAACATACTCTTTTTCCACCTTGCAAAATAGACAACCAACACTATCTCATTGAAGCATGCCAAATCTTTTCAGAACCTCTCTAACATGCAACTTTTCTCTTAGAACATGCCACACAAAAATCTCCAATTTGGGTGGGCAAATACCTTGACATACTGGACAAAAATCAAATGAATTACCTACTGTCGAACCTTCCAGCTGACGACGAAAAGAACTCAGGGAGAATATGCCCTATGGATTGAAAGACTAGATAGGAACATCTTTAATTGATCTTTAAATTGTCACACACTCCAAGAAGGTTGTAAAACAGTTCCATTGATCTCATTCCTACTTAGAAAGCTATTTCATAAGTCTCACATTCTAAACCCACCTCTTATCCTGCCAAATTCCAAAGTCTTGAACTCTACCTTGCTTCTTCACTGCCATAACATAAATTATAGGGAAAGACTCTTTTAAAGGGATAGAATCCACTAGAATTTCTTCCTAAACAATAGCCTTGTCTCCACAGCCCAAAATCACCTTCAAACCATCCGCTATAATTATAGCCGCTCGAGAAGCTTCCTTCAAAAGATTAGCTACAACTTTCACAAAAAAAGACTTGGCAACCAATCCTTGCCAATTCCATCTCATACAATTCACTTCTACCCCATACTTGGCACAAATCACTCTCTTCCACAAAGAAGAATGTTCATTGCCAAATCTCCAAAACCATTTAGCTAGAAGCCATTTATTCTTATCCAAAATTCTCCCTATACCTAAACCCCCATTCTTCTTATTCCTACAAACCAAGTCCCACTTCACCAAGTGCAACTTCTTATTTTCAATTCCATCACTCTAAAAAAAAAAAAACGTTGAATTTTTTATATTGAATTTGCAACACAAACCAGAACCTTGAAAATAGACTTGTAGTACGTCGGAAAACTTGAGAGCATCGCCTTAATCAACACCAGTCTACCGCCTTTCGACAAAAACCTTTTTTTCCACAGAGCCAACCAGTTCTCAATTTTCTTGATCACCAAGTTCCAAAATACCTTAAAACAAGGTCTTGCACCTAAAGGAATGCCTAAATAAGAGATAGGAAAAAGAGGCGTTCCTACACTTGAAAACAATCACCCATTCTAACCCCACATCCATACCTTTTCCCACTCTCACAATACAAGATTTGAAGAAGTTAATTTTCAATCTTGAGGCCAGCTCAAAACAACGAAGTAACCTTTTGTGTTGAGGAGAAACTCCATTCAAGACTTGATAAAAATGATGGTATTATCGGCAAATTAAAGATACGTAACTTACACTTTCGAGCCACCAAAAGTTTCACCTCTCAACAACCCTTGACCCCCGACCTTCTTTATAAGGTAGCTCAACCCTTCAATGACTATGTTGAACAAAAAGGAGGATAATAGGTCTCCTTGCCTTAGACCTTTTTCTATTGCAAATTGAGGGGTTGGGCTTCCATTGACTAGCACCGATAATAAAGGCAAAACAATACATTCCTTAATTCAACTCCTTCATTTGCTACCAAACCCAATATCTTCTAACATGGCATCCAAGAATGCATGATCCAAACTATCGTACATCTTTTTGAAATCCAACTTTACCAAAAGCCCACCCTCCTCTTCTTTACTCCATTTGTTTATTATCTCCTTTACAATAACAAAACTATCTATGATTTGACGACCTTTAATAAAAGCCATTTGGGTATCTCCAATCCCTAAATTCATTACCTTTTTGAAATAATTCACCAACACCTTTGAAAACACTTTGTACATCAATCCCACCAAACTTAGGGCCAGTTTGGTATTGCTTTTAAGAAGTTAAAATCAGCTTATTTTATAATTTTGACATAAAATGATGTTTGGTAAAACTTTCAAAAGTGATTAATTGATAATCTGGCAAGTTTTAACAGTGATTTTGAGAAGTAGGCAGAGGGTTACTTTTTAAAAGTGATTATGGAATAATCTATTTCAGTATTTAATGAATCTTTTAAAATATCATTGTTATCCTTATGAAATCAAATTAAAATCATTTATATACCTTATTTCATCTAAAAATTAAATATTATAATTAAATATTGATTTGATTTATAAAATCTTTTAAAAATATTTTCATTGTTCTTATGATTTTTTTTTCCAGTTTAAATATTCTACTTAAATATTGATTTAATATAATATAATAATAAAAAAATGAAATAATATTATAAAATCATGTCTATTTTAGTCATTGTAATTAATTTCAGCACTTTTGAAATAAAATTACCAAACATATGTGTTATAGGTAAAAATAATCATGAAGGACACGTCATCACCATGGAAGGCCAGGTTAGCAGGGGTCAAGATAAGTCAACTTATGGAGCAGAAACCTCCACGATAACCTACTCGGAAAAAAGGATAAGTAGTCCGACCACAAATAAAGACGATCAGCTTGGGCAGCAGGTCAGATTCGGGCACACTCAGATACACTCGGGGCACACTCGGGCATACACGCTCGGGAAACAATAAAACAGTCGCCCATACTTGTAATCAGCGGTCAGCAGGTCCACAATAAACAACGATGTGGACCATTAGAGTATAAAAAGGAAACAAGCAGGTCTCTCGTGAATAAAGGAGAAAGAATCCCGTCCAGAATTGGACTCAGCCGAAAAAGGGAAAACATAATCTAAATAGGACTAGGAAACCGCTTGAGACTTGGGGGCCACAACACTAAACCCTAGCGGTCACCTTAAAACCCTAAAAACAACATGTATAAATACCCCCTCTATTCATAAACAGGGGGTACGCGAGAAGTAGAACATAGAGAGAGGATCATAGTGCAAAGTTCTTGTAATCGTTCTTCATCGTTCTTCATCTTGTAATCGTGATTCATAGTGGATTTGACTTTGTTGCTAAAGCAACAATCCCGTGGATGTTTCTCCGATCTTTTGGAGTTTTACCACGTAAATCACTTGTTATTTCTTTTCAATCTTTGACTATACTCAAGTATAAACTGCAGTAATTCAAATACGAATCATTGACTTGGTGATCACAAAAAATCACCGTCAACAATTGGCGCTAGAAGAAGGGGCAACCCAAAAATTTGTGACAACAATGGCTGGCGACGGAGATGGTAGCGATTCCAAGTACAGTCAAGGCATGCCAAGTAACGAGTTGGAAGATGACACCGCGCTCAATACGGCGGATGCAACTCTGACGACGGCAAACCAGTCAGCTGCCCTGGCTGGTATTCAACGTTTACCTACAGCTAATGAAGAAATCGCGCAACGACTCCGCGCTTCTCTACAACAACTCATATCAGACGTAGCAAGGCAGGGAATTGACCTTTCTGTTACGGAAGGTTTGATGTCGCCTCATGAACTGTCCGCCCCAAGCCAGCAGACAGCAAGACTGCGTTCCGCAGTGGTGATACCAACCCCTGATGCACCCCTAAAGGCGAGACGAGATCCTACAGGCAGACCAGAGATGCTATTTGAAAGAGTGGCCAGGAGAAGTAGGGAGCACAGAGAGGGGAATGATTCCGACAAAGAGTACGATCAAGATCGGGTAGCCGGAGATCGAGACCGCCCTAAGAGGCGTGGTCACCGGAGAGACCGGTCATCCTCTGAAGAAAGTGAGCAGAATCATCATCGCAAGCGCCAAAGGGGCACAGTCCGGCTGCATGGCCTAAACCTAGGTCGTAGAGAGTTGAATCCTGAGGAGAGGGGCCAAAAACTGACCATAAGCCAAAACTTCAATGCGTTAGGAGAACCTGAAGGGGACAGAGACATACTTATACAGAGTCTCACCCGGGAAGTTCAGAATAATCGTCGACAAATGGATGCTTTGGTCAGGCGGTATGGGCGTACTGAGCTGTCAGATGATGAATCCGGAAGCCCTTTCACCAATGGGGTTTTGAGGATGCCTTTCCCAGAGAGGTTCAGGATGCCCCATATTGAGTTGTTCAAGAAGGATACCGACCCAAAAGAACACGTTCGGAGGTATAGGAACGCTATGGCGCAATATGTCCACAATGATGCACTACTATGTTTGAATTTTCCCCAAACTCTTGGGGATCTAGGCTCCCGGTGGTTTGGAAGATTGCCGGCAGCAAGCATAAGTAGCTTCATCGAACTGAGCAAGGCTTTCTCAAGGCAGTTCCTCGGGAATGTACACAGAAAAAAGTCAGTGGCTCATTTATCCCAACTCAAACAGGAAAAGACGAGTCGCTGAAGAAATATCTGGGGAGGTTCGGTCAGGAAGTGTCCGAAATTGGGAGTGCAAACGACGAAGCAATAATTGCCGCGTTCATTAACAACCTTCAGAACGGCCAATTGTCCTTTGACCTCAGAAGAGCCCGACTAACCAGCTATGCCGATATGATGGACATGGCAGGGGGTTACGCCTTAGCCGAAGAAGAGGAAATTGCCACAGGAGGTTACTTCGTACATGGCGGTCACCCAGAGGGATCCAAAACCAAGGACCAGACAAAGACGCCCGATACCAAAGGTGACAAACAGAAGAATAAAGCACGGGATGGTCGGGATG